>VXBR01003316.1:1233267-1292909 GCA_013400215.1 Cisticola juncidis | reverse complement strand
TTTTTTTGTTTTTGTTTTTGTTTTTTTTTGTTTTTGTTTTTGTTTTTTTTATCTGAGCCAAAATTAACTAAGATTAATGTGTTCAATCCCTGCAGGATGGAAAAAGTGCAGAATTGCCATTTTAAAATGTGCTACCTGATTTGCTTATACTGGAGCTTTAAAACCTGTGACTATCAGTGGAAAATGAGGGTTTTTCTCCTTGAGGTAGCATTTGTCATCTATTTTGTTAATATTTCACTAGTTTATCTGAATATTTTTTCATAAGCCCTTCAAACAGATGTGGAAAAACCACCTAAAACAAGAAACTTGCCTGTAGCCAAATTGAAGAGCTCTTCTGTATTCTGCTCCTTTTAAACAATTATCAGAAGAGTTGCTTTATATAGACTGTGCAGAGGTCACTTTTTCAACATTTTTAGCTACATTGTTTGGCTTTTAGTTAAGCATTTTCAATACTGATTCATCCTTTTGTGTATATTGCTATTATTTTCCATAATTGTTGTGAACATAAAATCTCATTTTCTATACTAAGCATCTCACTTGACTGAAGTGAGCTATAAACAGCTGGAAGTTCCACAAAAATAGGGTTGTGTGATAAGTAAAAAAAAAAAAATTGCCAGCCAGAAAACTGAGGTTTGGAAAAGATAGCAAGGAAGTGAAAATATCTCCTTTTTTTTTCCTCTCCTTTTTTTCCCCCTTGGTTTTTTTTCCTGGTTTACTTTGAAGTCTTCTTGCGCAGGCCAAATAAAACTTTAAAGTCCTTCAGTGAATAGTCCATGGGCCTGAATAATTCAATTCAGAACGTTTTTGCAACTGTTGAGGCAAGAGAAAGTTCTAAAGACACATGAGAGTATGTTAAACATTCCATACTACTTACTGCTCTTGTTTTTGAGTTTGTTTCCCAGTATATGATGCCATAGTAAGCACATGAATTATATATGTTTCTTATTGTTTATCTACATCCCATTATGTAATGACGTGTTCTGGTTCAGATCAGTGTTAATTCTCTGCAAATGTTTAAATGCAGTATTCATTGAAGTGTATACAAGTGTAAGCCCATTATAGCTACATACAATGTTTTTTTTTCTTTGAGTCATATGGAAGTGCTAAATTCTTTCACCAATAGGTGCCTTGGTTTGAGATAATTTAAAGGAGAATGCTCTGGGATGAGTTATCTCCTTTGAGAGTTCCACCAATAAGAAATAAATACAATTAAATGAAAGTGAAAAAGCAACGGTTTGTTAAGAACAAGAATGCCAACAGGCAAGGGGAGAAAAAGATAAATAACTGCTGGATATGGAACTGCTGGACCTCACCAGCTCGCTGAAGTAAAGACAGACCTGAAATGCTGGGAAATACCCATTCCCAGTACAGGCCTGTTGGGATGGCTTGGGGAGATGCAGTGACAGATGGTGTCACATCATCTCAGGAGGGCAGGAGCAGTGCCAGCAGCAGGTGAGGAGCTTCCCCACGGCAGAGCAGGCGTGGCAGCTGGACCAAAGCCACTGAATGTGTCGTGTCCAAGGCTGGGCGCTGGCGAGCAGCAGCTCGGGCGGCAGTGGGGCAGCTCTGCCCCGCTTCTGCCAGCGGGATGTCCCCGCTTTTCAGACAAGCAGCTGCAGAATTTGTCCTCAGGGCAGCTGAAACATTGCCACTGCAGTTTCTCTGGTGCAAACAAACAGACAAACAAAAAACCAAAAAGGAAAGGAAAGGCTTTGCCTAAGCAAAGACCAAGCAGCCAGTGAGGCAAATGCCATGCTGTGAAAAGCTGTGAAAAAACTTGGGCAGGGAGCTTTTAAACATGCCCACATTGCCCCAGATCCCACCAGACACTCAAGGCCCGCAGCTTCAGGATCTTGAAAATACAGTAGCAGCTTTTGGCCACAGATAATTATGGGATTCAGTATCATTATGGATCTCCCCAAGACAACAGGGGTGACCCCCAAAATGATAATTTGAGGTTAACTTTAAACCGAAATATATACGCATATTTTGGCCTTAGTGGCAGAGGTTTGGTGCACTAGAAGGAACATAAAGCGACTTCAGAGCCCTCTTTGAGGCAAGTGGTGGAGCACAGCTCAGTGTACTCACTGGTGGATGCATCACAAGGCCAAGTTCACAGCTATATAAGTGATATCTTCTCATAGTAGGATGTTTACAAACCAACAGCTAAGCTTTGTTCCTTTAATGTAAATCTGATTTTTGTGGTTAAATTGATTTTCCATGGATGCAAACACTTTCCTGTATACATCAGTCATCTTTCATTCACTTACCCTCAGGACACAAGATTGTTTTGCTACTAATCAAAAGAAATAGATAGCTTCTGGCAGTGCTGCAGAAAGCACTCTGAAACTGAAGTAACAATTCAGCCTGAGCCTCACATTCATCATCTCTCTAATTTTCTCATTTAACCCCCAGGATGGAATATAGAATTGCACTTCAATTTAGATATATACAATTGTAGCAGAAGTGGTAGAATCTCGGTGTTGCATAGTTTCTCCTGGTTTTGCAAGAACTTATTTTCTTTTATTATTTGATTTCTAAGTAACCTCTAGAAAAACAATTACTTTTAGAGACAAAAATTGTAATGAAAATGGGGAAGATTATTATTGTGTAACTAATCTAATCTTGGCTACATTATAAGTGAAAAGGGTGTTCTGCAGATTACTTTGTTGTAACGTGATGAATATTGTAATAAGTGCTTCTTATTTCATACTAAACACCTCAGGCTTTTTTAGTCAGAAACCCAGTACCCAATTTTACATATTGTATTCTGTGCATAAATCTGGGTGGAATTAAATTTATTTGTTAAAGAAAGCAAGGAGGTTTTGAAAGATGATTCCTTAGCTGTATATATACAAGTACTACATGTTTATTTTGTAAGTGAAGTTTCAAAAATATATGTACAGATGGGGCAACTGGAAAATGTACTCACTTTAAAGATTTTCTTATAGATAAGTTTTGCCACATCAGTGTTTTATGGGTTTTTGGGTGGGTTTTTTTTTTTAATTAGTGCTGTATTTTGAGTTTTTCTTTTGTTTCCCTTTTGTTTCTTCATTTACTTTCACACTGGAAGATAATACCTGAGGTCATTGATAGAGTTCTGTAAAAATGAGAATTTATTCAAGTGTTTCTAATAGATAGGTTAAGTCTTGGGAGTTAATTTTTAATGTACAGATTTAGATACCTCTTGCGATGGAAGTTATTAAAGTTGTTTTATTCAAGTTAATACTACTCTTGGAATGTGGTTTTGAGCTATCTCTATTTTCCTGTCTAAATATACATAAGGAACAGTTGTGATTGTTAAATCTTCATAAATATTAGTATCTACAATCTTACATACATGTATACCAGTGTAGGCACATTGCTTCCCATCAGAACAATGTGAATCAACTCTAAACCAAAGCAAATTACATGTTACAATATCTTAATAGCTTGGACCAGGAAATTCAGCAGCTGAAGCAAAAAATCTATGAGGGTGATGGTGCTCAGAAAGGAATCCATGGACTACTAGATGAGAGAGTCTCCCAGAGCACTTCCCCTGCCAGCCCAACAAAGCCACAGCCACCTGCTGCCCCACTGGTGGATGACAGGTAGGTAACCTGCAGTCCTGAAATGGAATGCAAATGGTGGCTTTAGAAAAGAAATATTTTGAAAGACCATTCTGCCAGGGTTGGATTTGATTTAAGTGCTGTGATTGTACTGGAAGACTGGTCTGGAAGTAAAGTTGATGTTCTGCTGTAAGTAACCAATAGGCTTACCTGTTGTTCCTGTGCAGTTTGTTTTAGAATACAGAGTTGGGAAACTGTAGGCTGAAAGGTATTTAACTTGTTTTTGAGTTGTCTCTTGTCTATATAGTTTGCTTCATGTACACTTAAGGCAACAAAGTAAATTTAATTGTCTTAAACCTTGTTTAATAGGACAGCTGCCTGGCATCACTGAATGCCCTTGTTAATGCCCTTGTTACTTACACATGGCAGTTGTTAGTATCAGCTCTTGGAACATTCCTTCTGTTTGAAGACCACACCTTTGCTAGCCTAAGTTGCTGATACCACAGCAGCAATGAAGGCAAACCATTAAGTTACTGAAGATACAGCCCCAGCCTTCTTTCTTCTTTATCACTTGTACCCTCACTGCTTCTTGTGTGTAGAGCTGCACTCCTAGCAGTGGCTGAACCTGCGGTTTAGTAATTTGTTTAATTAATAACAATTTTTTAACCTTTGACTGTTAGGGGAACACTCATTCCAAAGTCAGTGTTCCTTCCTTGAGGAGGGATAAAACTGGTCTAGCATTAAGCCTCCCAGTTAAGAGCTGTGCAGTACTTAGGGTTAAAAGCACTTCAAAGAGCCTTTTAGTCTGTCTTGATTTTTATGTAAAAATACACTATTTTTCCACACACACACATTTTTCTGTATCTTAAAGGATAAATGCCTTTATTGAACAAGAAGTGCAGAGAAGGCTCCAGAATATTCATCATAAAGCTGAGGATAATCATCTTAGTGCTTCCTGGTCTACAGAAAGTTTCAAGGTGAGCAGAACTGGGGGGGACATCCTGATCTTCAATGGACCATTAATACAAATTAACTGGCCACTGATCTCATTTTGTCGTTCAGTAATTTTCATGTTTTACTGTGTTTACTTACTTTTAATTTACCAAAAAATGTAAACAGTAAATGAGGTATGATACCAGTTTTTAAATTTTATTTGTCTTTTTATTTCCAGTGACATTTTTTGTTGTGTTCTGGGGGTTTTTGGCAGTAAAGAGTGTGTAAATGGCAATAAGAAGTCTACAGTGAAAATAAAATCTTCATTTGATGTCAGAAAAATTTGACTGATGAAAGCTAATGTTCTTCTGGATGGAATTTTATACTTGCAAACATGCCTATTCAAAAACTCGTGATCTAATTGATCCAAAGAGTGGCTTGATTGACTCCTAAGCCAGTGGTTTAGTAAATATTGTTATTTTTGTGTATTATAAAGAATGTCTCTTCCTCTGAATACTTTTAAATTAACTTATACAAGAAAGGCACTTTTTAATAACATCCTTTACCTTTTTTGTGCTTAGGATAATGAGAGGCATAATAACAGCACCATTCAACGCAAGTTGAAGTATGAGGTAGGTCATAATTTGTCAGAATGAAATGATTGTCTTAAATTATGGCATGCCCTGTAATTAAATTTCATAAAGTTTTAGCTGCATAATTAGAATTTTGAATTCACAGCAAGATTAATGGCTAACAGAGATGGCGCTGCATCTTACCAGCTGGATCAAAGTGATTTTCTTTCCGATTGGACCTAGCTTTTCCTTGTTTGAAAGATGTGGTCTTAGGGTGGATCTTTCTTCATAGTTTTGCCATGATTCTTAATTTGAAACAGTTTCCCTTTCATTATTTTTAGAGGAGAAAATAATTTAATGAGCATTTAATGATTGTTTGAATTCGGAATGTATGTTATGTTTTTGACTCACAATGAACTGCTGTAAGGCAAGTTGTGTGTGTCCTGAAGGATCTGTACATGTATTTATGTATTTTTAAACTGAGGCTTAGATCCCTCCCACCATATTTAGTTGTCTAGCTGCTGCTTGAAGCACAATTATTCTCTTGGTGAGTAAATTCTAAATACCTTTGTGGATTTAAACTGTAACCATTAGGAGGGCTGCAACACCTTGAATTTGTGCTTTTTTTGACTTTTACACTGTTGTTTTTCAGCTGTGTTGTACTTTTGACACTCTCTTGGCTAGCTTGGGATTGCTTTTTTGTGTATGTGTGGGGAAAAAAAATTCAGGGCTTATAAGTTTCTGCATTGCCTGTTGACTTTCCTGGGGTTTTGAGTAAAGCAAATATAAACCAAGTGAAATGAATACATAGAAAAAGCAGGGGTGTGTTGAAAAGATCAACTATTCCTTAATCTGATTTCAATCACTCCTGTTGGGTTTTCTCTCTGTCATTTTGAGAGATTGTACTGATTTTGAATGATTGTATAAATCTAATGAAAATCAATCCTCAGTTTAAGAGATCTTCAGGTCAGAAGATTTTACAATGACATTTTAAATTTCTTCTTTTGGAATTCTTAAGAGAAAAGTCAACAGTGGCAGCCACACTATGACTTTCCATTTCTGTCTAAAGATGGGAACTGTGCTTCTGAGTTGTGTGGAGAAAATGCAGGAGTAAGAGACCATAAGAGACAGAAGGTGTATACAGAGATGCTGGATTTATTTTCCAGTTCTGGAAGGCTCTCTTCCCCTTGTGTATCAGAGAAGGTGTTTCAGAATGAAAGGAGTAACTCAGGCAGGAGAGCTTTGCTTGTCATTGTGATATCAAAAGTACTTTAATTCTCTCTAGAAGTAATAATATTTCAAAGAGTAAGAGTGTTCCATACCTGAATGCTTTATCTACTTCTTTACATAGTTCTGACTTTAATAATGTGGCTTATTCACTCCACAAGGTTGAAAATTTCAATCATTTTGATGATAAAATAATTACTTCTCCAGATGGTGACAGCTCGAGAAGTGAATCTGATTGTTCCCACTTGAAACAGATGTCTCCTGCAGGATCCTTAATGGGTGCTAATGAGCAAACTGGCTTCAGCATATTGTGCCTTCTTTTCTCAGTCTAATGTGCATTCTGAAACAAGAACTTATAAAGATATCAGCCTATTAAAGACAGCACAACTGATAGTTGAAGACCAGTCTAGTAATTCTCAGCTTCCAACACACAATGCCTCTGATTTGGTTTCTTTTAAATCAATAGCTTCTTGTTTTGATGCAAGACCAGAACACTCTTCCACTTTGGGGTATCCTTTCAGTAAGCTTTCCTGCTTTTACAAAGATACCAGTAGTCAGCTGGTCAGCACCGCAGTGGTTTCTAAACAAATTAAGCAGTTAGGAAGTTTGTGTGATGGAAATGAGAAAAGTGCCCAAGCAATACCATTAATTAAAAATCTGCCATTTATAAGTGGCAGATGTGTTTCCCCTTAGCACCTAACCCCCTCTTATCTCAGTCATCCTTATTGGATGTGGGTGATACTGCTCAGGGGCAAGGCTGTATTGGTTAGTTAACACAGCTGTTACTTATCAGGGGTTACTGAGTCCTAAAGGTACAGAACTTAACATTCAGCATTAACAGAACAGACATTTCACCATACAAGCACCAAAAAGTCACTCCAGGACAGGAGGGGTAACCGGTATTCTCTGATTGTAACGTGTATTCCCAGAGGTGTCAGCTTTCTACTGGTTTAACCAGTATTATACCGGTATTCAGCCCTGGTCACTGATTGGGTTTTGCTATAAATTCCTTGGAAAAATCACTTCCTGGCAAAACCACCACAATAGGAAATTTGCAAGTAAAAGTGCTCCTTAAGTCAGGCATGAATCAAGACATATCCCATGCTAGTGGTGGTGCTAAAGCTCATACTGAAAATGTCATTCAGCCTGAATCCCCCATGCAAGAGGCTGTCACAATGTGCATAAACACAAGGATCTGTGATGCCTTGGTGGGAAAGCTCTCTGAAGAATTTACATGCTGTTGGAAAAACAAAGAGCTAGAAAACAGTTTAGTATTAAGATGACTTTCTGAAACTTCAATTCTGTTCTCTGGAAAAATTACTGGAATTTTTCATCTGTGCTTTACCTCAAATTTCTGTTAGAATGGAGGAGTTGAAAGGTATCTGTTGGCACTTGCAGAAAACTGGACCCAGAAGCTGCTTGCTTGCCTTTGCTCAGTCCCATTCTATGTGGTGTTGTTTTGTCAGCTGAACAAGGCACCTGCCAGAGTTCCTTGGCAGTGTTTCATGAGGTTCCTATCAGCACTATAAAGGAGATTGAAGCTGGCTTTGCTGGACAGAATATTCGACTTCTGTGTTCTGCTGAAGATGGTTTACTCACAATATTTACCTATAATAAACATTTCACTGAGAATTTGCAGCGACATAATGAGAAGTTTGATTGTTACAGCTTGCTTGTTTGTCTGATGAGGTTCATTTAAATCACCAGCTCTTGAAAGATGATTTGGTGATTTCACTGGACTGGACTTGAGATAGAAATGAATTAGTTTTTTCAAATGGAGCACGATTGTCCTGTACATTTCAAACTGAATTAGCTGACATGATTTACTTACTGTATGAAAATTTGGAGGTATTAAACCTTGACTAGGTGACATTCATGTATTGCTGTATACATCAGTGAAAGTAGACTGTGCTAAGCAGACTGTATAGGAGTTTTCTTCTTACAACTACTCATATACGTCTCTTAAAAGAAAATAATGTCTTTTTCCGACCTAATATTTTGGATGCTTCATGCTAGCAATCACAATTGGACAGCCTTTGGTTATACAGTTGGAATGGTATCCATTGTGCAGTTTTGCCAGACAAAGAGAAATGCACAAAAATTGAGCTTTTGTTTTCTAAAAGGAGCAAGGTTGGACCTGATTCAGGAATTGCTTTTTCTAAAAACTGTGAAAAAGAAATAAATACTCAGCTGACTGTCATCCCATCAGTTCTTCAAAGCAGTTTGCATATCCCTTTGGAGATCTGGAAATCAACATTCAGTTCAACTGAAGAAGCCATGTGGCTAATTATGCATTTGACCAGGTGTTGAAATCCAAATACATTCAGATACATTCAAAACAAAAGGCTAATAAATTTCGATAAAATCCTTCCCCCCCTCTGTTTTTTTTTAAATCAGTAGAGAAAAGGGACCTTTAAGCTCTAAGGGAATACCACAGACTGTATACACATCTGACAATAATAATTATTAATTGAGTACTTGAATTTTGTACATCTCTGGTATGCTGTACATACAATTCCTTGGGAAAGTGAGGAAATTAAATGCTTCTGTTATATGGTTATATGGAATGCAAACTGTAATTACAGCTTTGTCTTATGATTTCCATTTTGGCTGTGTTTTCTAGCTCCTTCCAAATACTATATATCTTCATTAATGTCTTCTCTATTTCTCCTTGATTGTCTTTTCCTTAATCTTTTTGATTGTCTTGGTTTTTCATGCTCCTCATTTACTTCATGCCCTTGATCTCAATATTTCAAAACATCAGCAGATTTTTAAATCTTACTTTCACTGCATGCTCTTAATATTACAGATGTTTACAGCTTTTATGCATGCAATTTTGGGAATATTGGCATTGACAATTTTCTTGTTCAGAGTTTTACATTTAAGATTTATTGCACTTTCATAATAAAATTTGTCACAAGTGCAAAAGTAGTTGTGCTTTAAATAGCATTTCAGCCTTTTGGTCATGCTGCTGTGACAAGACAGATGTTTTGGGGTCTGTCATCTGTGTGCACGTTTCTCATGCTCCAAGGAGGTTGTTGACAACGGGGGACACTGCCTGACAGATGGAGTGAGTTTAACTCTGGAGCTCTGCCCATGTAATGTGCTTGGCCTTACTTTCATCATTCTCTGCTTGCTTACTGATGGGGTTGTTGATGCTGTAAGATTGCACCTCTTACAGTCTTTTTATTACTTCATCCCAAGAAAAAATGGAGCCACTGGACATGAGCAGAGTATTTCCATTAGTCGAGGCTTTCCTCTTGCTTAGGACAAGGGGTATTTTACCTGTTACCCCTGTCAGATGTTCGAATAATAAATGAGCTGTTGTCTCCTATCTTTTGTTTTTTCCCCTCTAAGGGGGGCTGAATATCTTTTGAATCCTGTTGCTTGAATATGCCATCTGCCTTGTTTGAGGAAGATGGTTCTTGGCAGAAAAAGCAGTGGTATCTAATCTGAAATTCTAAATTCTGTAAGCATATTGCCAAGCAGAGGTGAAATCTACTAGACGGAGTTAGACTTCAGTCTCTCTCCTAGTACAAGAACATTTCCCATTTGTTTTTACCATATGTTAGGACATGATAATGTAACCCACATGGGATTTAAAAAGAAATAGCTTGCATTGGGTGGGGGAGTTACGTCTGGAAGGATGAACACTTGTTTGGATAGAGAATTATGGGGGTTTTATCATTACATTTCTACTTCCTTAAGGAAGTCCAAAAATGAGCAAAATATGTCATGTTATTTTGAAGTATTTTGGTGGTTTTTTAGCAAAGAATGTGTATGCAAATGAGAAGACAGAGTAGCATCATCATGTCAGTCCTGCTCAGGAGTGGCTCCCTCATTGAAATCACAATGGCGTTTCATCTGGGCCCTGCCCAAAGTCAGCAGCGAGTGGCACTGTCTGAGAGAACTGATCAAGGCTGATCTTAATCAAGGTTGTTGAAGGAAATCACTCTCAGCAACCGGTTTCTTTTCTGATTATACTCCAGAGTTAAATGTTTGTGCATCTTGTGTTTCCCAATAACACTTTTTCTCTTCTGTGATTTTGTAAGAATCTAACTCAATGAATACTCTGCACTTCCATGAAAAAGAACTTCATAGCAGTATATTTTGTTCTGATATTTGTACTATTTTTACTGTGCAAGGTAAACATAAAGATCATTGTTTATTAATATAAAAACATTATTTATTGTACTAGGGCACATTTTCCACAACACTTCGTGTTCAAGATGGTTTTCCTCTCTATTAGCTGTTTGTAATAGTTCTCTGAAAATGACTGCTAATAATTTACATGCTGACAGAGGTGGCTTTAAGAGTGGCTTTATGGTTTTATTGCTGTTTCAAAACAGATGATGTTGCTTTCAGGGGAATGAAGTTCTCTTTTCCCCCAAGGAAAGAGCAGTTTACATTTCAGTGCTCCAGAAATGAGTTTTAGCTGAAAAGCCAGTAATGTGAGTAGTAATTACAGAAGAGCAAAATGGACAGGAGACAATATTTGTTGTGAAAGCAAAAGTTGCTAAAAATATTTTTCCTCTCAAACATAATATTTTTTTACGTTTTCCTAAAATAAAAGAAAAAGAAAAAAATTGTGGTAAATATACTTTAGATTAACTCAGTGGAACAAAAACTCACTTTCTTTTATATTTTCTATTTCACTCTTATTAATGCTAATGTTAAAGAAAATTGCATTGTCATTTATAACTGACTGGCAATGAAATAGCAGCCTCCTCTTCTAGAGAGCCACGACGATGTCAGAAGGCTCTCTGTAACAGGCAGAGGTGTTTATGAATGAGTTTCAGATTCTTCTCCAGCTCCCACACAGTCTCGTGTGTACTGGAAGTCACCAGGAGCTGCTACAGAATGAATGTTGGGAATACAGTTACAGCTCAAGTGATGGATAGCAGTGCTAAATACAAACATATAACATAGTCATAACTTTAAAGGGATAGTTTTTCAGTCTTTTTGGTTGTTAACTTGTGTTTGTCATGCTGCTGTTATTTTTTAAGTGCCAGTTCATTAATGTTTTCAGACTAACAATGTTTAATGGACTAAGTAGAGGACTTCCTCAAAGGCAGTTTCTGTACTTTTTCACTCTAAATGCTTATGCTACTCTTGGGGCATAGTGACTGCAAACCATTAATCTTTTATGTTGCAAAAATTTTTATTTTTTACATAATTTCAGAGTTACCTATTCCATCTGGCTGTCAGAGGAATGAGCCTTCATTGGAAATAAATTTTTAGATTGTTTTATCCAGACTGTGCAAATTTATCATAGCTTAGTTTCCTGGGATTCAGATATGATTAAAAAAATAGTAAGAAACTGGTCTGACAGAGGATTGCTTATTTAATTGTAAAATGGGTTTGAACTGCTAAAGTTTAAGAGCTTTTTGAATTGCCTAGACCCCTGCAGTTTTGCATGGTATTGGAAACGTTTGTTATAAAAGATAGACACGTACAAAAATTAGAGTTAACTGTGAAAGCTTGGTTAATACACTGGTTTTTTTGTAAGGGGGGTAATAAAAAGTCTTCTACTTTCCCTTCTTTTTCTGATCTAAGCTGAAAATGACTTTTCAAATAAAGGAATATTTTTTTGTACACTTCACCTTAATTTTTGTGTGCATAAAAATATGCTAGGACTTGCTTACAAGACAAGATCTACTTTGTTTTCAAAGCATGCCTTCATTTTAGAAGTAATTTCTGCCTCCTCTTTTCCTGCTCCTCTGATCAAGAACACTTTCTCATTTTCAGTGAAGTTCTTTTCTTTTTTTCCTTGTGTAGTGATTTTGGTTTTCCTTTCTTCTCCCTGTTTGGTATGTACATGAAAGCGGATGGTCTGTCGTTCACTGGGAGCCAGTCCAGACGACCTAAAGGACCCCATTAAAATCAGTATTCCACGGTATGTCCTGTGTGGGCAGGGAAAGGATGAGCACTATGAGTTTGAAATAAAGGTAAGTGCTTGTCATTTGCTTTTCTTCAATGCTTTTGTTTCACTAAGTGCAATTTTTGGTTCTCTTACGTAAGTGGCCTCAATATTGTCAAATTAGAGAGGTGACAAGAATGTACAATATAGGACACTATAAAGAGAAGTATTTTCCAAGTGGATTGATTGTACAGAGGAGGCTGGTGGCCAGACTCTCGGGGTGAGAGTTCCAGAGCCAGTGTCAGTTCAATTTGAAGAGTTCCAGAGATGAGGATTAGATGTATATTGGTTATTGCAATGCCTTTATTGAGATGCAAGTGTCAGGTGTAGAAAAGGCCTAGACTTGAAATATTTACCTGAAATAATGAAAGCATTATTAAAGTATTTTATATATGCATGACAAAGGCTTGATTCCTTTCAGGCTCTCTTTATTGTTCTTGTTCTCCCTACTGTGCATTTCCAAGGTGTTGCTTCTCCAAACTCTCAGTTGATTTTTCTGCACAGAAATGCTGGAGAGGGGAAGCATATTAATTTTGTTTCCTCTGGTACACAGCCAGTGTTTTTGCAGAGCAAGATCTAAAGTCTAATTGGAAATGTGTTCTCAGTGTGTGTGGGCATATGTGTGGCATAACTGATGTACATGGCATCAGAGACAGAACTGGCAGCCTCCTTTCTGAATGTGCTGCCAGATGCTTCTCTAGCTGTTGTGAGGAGGAGTGACCTTCCTCACAGTCTAAAGGACCATTTTTGAACTGCATTCTCTTTTGAAAAGGTTTTTATTAAGATGAGCAGTCTGAGCTTTGTTTGTGCTAATTAAATTTTCATTTTGAAATGTAACATGCCATTTGTGGGTGAAATACTTCCTTTTGCCTGTTGAACTTTGATTTTGTTGGGACTGGTGAAAGCCTGGAGCCAGGGAGATGCTGAGAGACAAGTAAGTGCACATCAAACTTCCCCGAGGACTCTTTTACTTTTCAGCACATAAGATTTACTAGACTGGGTAATGGTTAGTGAAGATGGCTAAAGTAAAAAGGTAGCTGCTGTTCTGAATATGTTGATGGATTTCTTTTCCAAGTATTCTTCCTTCACTGGTAAAACCCATGTAGGCCTCTAAAGATCTTAGCATGAGGGAGCAGTTGAAATAATAAGTGGTATATCTGTCAGTTTTAGGAATGTTCCCTACAGTCATTCCCTCACACGAATCAGTCAACTGCTGATTCTTTCTCCTTTCCCTCCAGCTGTCTGTTACACTGGATTGCTTCTGCTGTAGTCAGGATTTAGCTCCGTGCTGCAATCCACAGACCTTCCACAAACTTTTCTATTTTAACCTTTTTCTGTGCAGAGCTCCCAGCTCTACTTTGGTCTGTATTAATCTTCAGACGCTCCTACAGTTATTTAGTAGAAAATTAGAACTCATAGAGTAGTGGATTGGTATTTTTTTTGCCTTAAAAATCAGGGTGGAGATTAAATGTACATATTTATTTAATGTCTTTCTCATTTAATGTCTTCATCTGTCAAAATAATTCCTGATTTCAACTTTACTTCACTTCGTTTATCTTCAGGTCATCTGAAATACATGTCAGTTGTGGGGAAGGACTGAGGTGTTGCTGGTCTCATTTTCTTTGCTAGGTCCTAAATAAACTCTCTTCAGCAAGGTTCCTCTTGCTTTTGGGAAAATGGGTAGCTGACCTATCTGCATGTCATAGCACTTTGGAACCTGACAAAGTGACAAGTGATGCTTGAGTTGAATTTTAAGACAGTCCCCCAAACTCTGAATCCTAGTTATCTCAGAGATCTCTTCTTCAACAGATGTTTCTAGTCATTGTATTTGTAGTTAAATCCTGCATATTGTTACACAAGAGGAACAAATGTTATAAATTGCTGTATATAACAAATATATAAAATTCTTCTTGTGATATGCAGTACTAAAGGTTATTTTGTTTATATGCCAGAAGAGAGTTCCACTTTCCTTGGCAGCTTCATGGTCAATTCATAAGTCTTTCAATCCCAACGTACTATCAACAATATTGTGTTTTAGTGCAGATTTGGCATCTTGTTGATATGGACATGTATGGGAACAGGCCAGCAGGAAGTTCTGTCCACTCAGGTTCTTTCACAGGATGCAGATCCTCATTAAAGATGAGTGAGTCTCACAAGAACTGACTGGAGAGAATTCAAAACAGGAAGAAACGTATGATTTATTAGAGCTAGGACAGCACCTTCTTTTGCAGCAGGACTATGTCATGGAACTGTTTGTGTTGGTCTGCTATTAAGTATTCGGTATGAATTGATTGATTCGTTTCCTAAAAAGCTTCCATTTGAATGACAGTTTTATGTGTTGTCTTTAGAGACATGATGAAACAGTAATAGCTTAATCAGGTCTAAACATATTTATGTCAGAGCTGAATTAGTATGCTAGAGAACTATCCTTGTGTTCTCCCCTTCCTTTCATGTTGTGTCAGGATATTCAGCCAAGGCTGTGCTAGAAACAGTGTGGGAAGAGCTTTTGCATCAGTAAAAGCAGAGGCATCTGTTACAGCAGTGCCCGTAGTTTCACAGAGCACCTGTGGTTGGCAGAAGGAGCAGCAAGGGAAGGTGGAACTCCAGCTCTCATAAAGACACGTGGAGTCTCCTGAGAGCAGGTGATGGAAACAAAGTCTGGAATCAAGCACAGCCCTGCAAGGATCCTCTGACCATGGTGAAAGCTGTAGATAAGCCTTCTCATTCTTATTCAGCTTTCCCTCGTTGTCTGAGTTCCCTCCTTTTACTTGTCCTGTTTGGTATTCTTTCAAAACTGATTTTCTTGTGTTTCAAAGCCTTTTAGTGATGTCTGACAAGTACTCTAAGAAAAGATCCAGGCAGGTGCAGCCTAAAACAGAGCTTTCTTTCAGGTCCAGTTGCATTTCTGTTCAGCCCAATCCTGTGTTGGATCTGCTCAAAAAGTCAACCTTTCTAGTCTAAATTTATCTGAGTTTGGTGAACTGTTGCAGAGTGGGAGTAAAGCACAGGTATTTTTAAGAGGCATGGATACGTCGTTAAGAAAACTATGCATGCCCCGTAACTGCCTAAATAAGTAAAAAGTCTAATATTCTATCAACCTTATCACATTAATACCCTCAATAATAAAATAGCAAAAGGCTACAAGAAATTTTTAGAGAACTTCTAGGTTTTTAGGTGCTGTTTTTGTAGTGTGAGAAACAGTTTCAACGAGGTCCATTTAAAGAAATATGAATTCTCATGATGACTGTGGACAGTTTAACCAGGCCAGATGAAGAAATTGGTTTTTTTCTAATTGCTTTCAGAATCAGCCTTTTTTTTCCCCCTGCCATGGTGTTACTTCTGTTGCTGTGAGGCAGAAAGAAGACAAGCTCTGATGTGCTTTACAGTGGAATCAATTGAAAATGTCTCCTAGGTTATTTTCTATCAGTCATCATGAGAAGAAAAGATAAGGAGACAGGACTGTGATATCTCCTTTCAGATTTATAGGTATACATAGGAACTGCTGCCTTTGAGTGAGAAAAACAAAATAACCCACAATTCTGAGGCAAATCTAGGATCACAGCATTGCCTAGGTAAGAATATTCCAAAATCTGTGTAGCAGATGCCATTAACTATATGGTTTTTATTCTTAAGAAAGTACTTTTAACTGTAATAGCAAATTATGTAAAAAACAAGGGCTTTTCAGGATTGTTTTACTTGTTGTTTAAAACAGACTTGTCAAACCACTGTGGATTAAGGAATAGATGCATTCAGATGTTTTTTGCTTTGCAGTCAGTGCTCCTTATTACATACAGTTCTCTCACTGTAATGAAAGAAAAATTAAGCAAACTTTAAAAAGTTTTGGGATTTAAAACAGCTAACTGTCCATTGTAATCATATAGCCTTGTATACTGCATGGGGTTTAGTGTTGTACACTGTGTGGGTTTACTTCTGTTTCTTTTCATATTGTCTGCTCTAGATAACAGTCTTGGACGAGACATGGACAGTATTTCGGCGGTACAGTCGTTTTCGAGAATTGCATAAAACTTTAAAATTGAAGTACCCAGAGGTAAGTTTTGGTAAAACTTCTTTTACAGGAAAGGGTACAGATTTGAAAAAAAGTGGTTTGAAATATGTTTACTCAAAAAGGGAGGTGATTTCAGACAGCCAGCACAATTTCACCAATGCAATTCCTGCCTAACCAGTCTAGTGACCTTTAAAGGACTGGCTAGCTGTGAGTGTCACCTCTTTTCATCTGTAAGGCCTTTGACATGGTGTCTTGGTTTGAGACAGTTTAAAGAGATGGGCACTCTGAAATGAGTAACCTTCCCCTTCATTCCAACCAGTCCCTTCCCACCAATAAGGAGTGGCATACAAGGAGATGTAAGTGAAAAAAATAACACATTACTAACAAACAGAATGCCAACAGGCAAGGAAAAAAGGTCAGTAATTTCTAGATACAAAACTGCAAAATGCTCACAACCCCACTGGAATTAAGAGAGACCCAAAATGCCAGAAATAGCCTTTCCTGAGATGGGACAAAGCCTCAGGCTCATAGGACAAAGGGACAAAATGCCATCACATCCCTCTTGGGAAGGCAGGAACTTCACAGAGCAGTTCTAGCAGCAGCCGGCTCATGTGGGGTTTGCCTGCTGCTTCATCCTGCTGTTCACAGGCTCTGCTCTGCTGCTGTTTCTGCTGTCCCAAACCTGTGGTTGTGGGATGGGGGGGAAAGGATCGGTCTTGTTGGTGCTGGCATGGTGTGGCCTGGCCCCAGAAGCTCTCTGGCTTTTTTTGCTGCCAGCAGAGTTTGCAAATTCACTTTGAAACAAGTTTCTAATTGCAAAATGCAGTCCTTATGGATGGTTATGGTTGTGAAGCTGCCAGAAAGAGAGAGGCTCTGCTCCTGTAGTCTTCTCTCCTGGAGCAGGTAGCCGATTCATTTGGACCAGCTTGCTGGAGCAGGGCTGCCCATGCTGACTGACAGACACCCACAGAATTGGCCCCAAGGCAATTCAAACCTGCTAACTGCACTGTCTCTGAGATGGGGAAAAAACCAAAACCTAAAAGAGATCGCAAAAAGAGAAAAAAACCTTTGCCCAAACAAAGACCAAACAGCCTGCAAAACAAATACCATGTGGTAAAGGACCAGAAGCTGCCTGGGAGGGCAAATTTTAAAAATGCCCACAATAGTACCCCCTCACACATGAGGTCACTGGCTGCAGAGTCTGAAGGAGACTAACAATTCTTGGATGTACATAGATCTGGAATACAGTAACATTATGATCATCCCAGGACACAAGGTCCCCACAATGTCCTTTTCTCTGAATTGTGAGGAGATGGATTTGATTGGTGAAGTGTTTTGGTGGATTAGGAATTGCTTGGATGGTCACATCCAGCGGGTGGTGGTCAGTGGCTTAGGGTCCACATGGACACTGGTGAAGAGTGGTATCCCTCAGGAATCCATATTAGGAGCAGTGCTGTTAAATATCTCCACAGAACGAACAAGCATACCCTCAGCAAGTTTGCAGGTGACACCAGGCTGAGTGTGGCTCACAAGCAATGAGGGATGGGATACCATCCAGAGGGACCTAGATGAATTTGAGGAATAGGTCCTTGAGAATCTTAGGAGCTTCAACAAGGCCAAGTACACCTGGGTGCGGGCAGTTCCCGGTGTGAGTACGGGGTGTGGAATGAGGGGATTCAGAGCAGCCCTGCTAAGAAGGATTTGGATTTGCTTTTGGATGAGAGGCTGGGTATGACCCAGTGTACTCACAGCATTGAAAGCCAATTGTGTCCTGGGCTGTATCAAAAGAGTGGCCTGCAGGTCTAGTGGGACCCAACCATCCAGCCCTGGAATCCTCAGCACAGGAGGGACATGGACCTCTCTTGGAGTGGATCCAGAGGAGGGATACTAAGTTGGTCAGATGGCTGGAGCACCTCCCCTTTGGAGAGAGGCTGAGAGAGTTGGGGTTGTTCAGCCTGGAGAAGAGAAGACTTTGGGTGGACCTTATGGCAGGCTTTCAGTTCTTGAAGGGGGATTATTAGAAAGATGGGGACAGATTTTGCGGCAGGACTGTTGCAGTAGGACAATGGTTTTAAACTGCAGAAGGCAGATTCCGAATAAAATGTAAGAAAAAAAAGTGTTTTACAATGGCACAATTTTTACAATGTGTAGAGAAGTAGCAGATGCTTCACTGGTGGATGTATTCAAGGACACTGGAACTCTGAGCAACCTGATCTAGTTGAAGATAGCCCTGTTCATGACAGGAGGTTGAACTCAATGGCCTTTAAAGGTTTCTTTTGACCCAAATGACTTTATGATTCTATGGCTCCTCTCAGATGTATGTCCAGTAAGACTGACAAGCCCTTCAGCACTTCAGAGATCCAAGGGTGCTCGATGCAGGATGGATGTTGCAGTGAAACTGTGACTCTCTGTGTTGCTTCTGACTGTAAATTCCCTTTACTGCATTCCCTGGAAGTTGCTGGTTTTTTTCACTGCAAGATACTTGCAGTCAGATCCTATCATCCTGACAACTTCTCATTTGAAAGAAGAGCATTACTCCACAGATACCCATTTGTAATAGTGGCTTTCAAGTTTCTGCAAAATGAAAAATTGATCTGACCACCTTGGAGACTCTGGGTACTCAGGATGAGAAGCTGTGCCTGGTGGAGCTTTAGTTCATTGGAGTGAGCGTTTATTGAATTACGGTTTTTATTTTTCACATATAACTTCTAATTATTAACATTTTTCTTCCTTCCTACATGTTCCCTTGGATATTACAAGAAATAAGTCATTCAAGCAATGGAAGTGACCCTGATTTGAGAGTTAGCACAAGTAAAGAAGCTTGGGCCATATATCCATGGGCAGTATATTAAAAAATATGAGTATGTTCAAGAAGGAGAGACATGCAATAGTGTGCACACACTTTCTTGGTCTTTGTTAACATATGCTTTAAGCTAAAAATGAAACAAGCATGAAACAGACCTTGAGTCTGACTCTCAAGATTGTTCACATATCAAAACAGTATGAAAACCAGAAATGGAAACTACTGTGCACCAAATATCTAAGAAAAAGTTTTAAAAAGGAGAGAGAGAAAATAAAATTAAGCCATCTTTTTTAAATGACAGAAAATTTTTAGGGTAAAATTGAGTCTTTAACAGGAAATTGAGTTGTTCTCTGTACACAAATGCTTTAAAAATATTACTTGTGAACATCAGTGTCATATTTTTATTTGAATAAATTGCCATTTCCTCTTGGATGTTAGCAGCTGCCAACAGGAATATCCTAATTGCATTGAACTCTAGAAAAAAGAGCCAGGCAGTCATCCAGGTGACATGGAAAAGAGCCACCTGAATCTCTGTGCAGACTGATTTTCCCCATTTAGGAAAGTGTGCTAGAGTAGTCATCTTCAGAGTTGGTTATTGTCCTGACAGTACATTGGGGAACAACTGAATTCTTTAACAGTTGCATCAGAGAGAGATCAGCTTTGTTCTTGTAGGTAGTAATTGGATGCAGGAGGAATCTGATGTTCTTAAAGCCACTATCAAAATGTCCCATGTGCTGCAGCATATTAATTTCACCTTCTTGAGTCAAGCATTTGTGACTGACAGTACAAATTCAGGGGTTTTTTGGTGTTACAGGAGGAAGTGATGGTTTTTTATTTTTATTTATTTGCTTGTTTTGAAGAACCATGACAACATGAGTAGTGGTATTAGGTCAAAATAAAGCATCAAAGAGTGTACAAGAGGAGAGGATCCCAGCCAAGAGCATAGGTAAATGGTTTACTTCATCTTGGAGTCTTCTGAAGTTGAAGTTGTTTTTGTTGCCATTAACGGTCATAATTAATATTTTTCCTGTGAGTTTTATCTGTATTTTAATTTTTTACACTGCTCGCTTTATAAGTATCTTATAGAGGCAATTTTCTTTTGCAGTTTATTTTCTTTTATCATATTCTCTGTGGTTTGGCTTGCAAGGTCAATACATTTGCTAGTTTCATATGCCAGTTTTTTCCTTATTGACCCTTCTGTATTGCCATATGTTTGTGTCATAGGTAAACTTACTGAGATTCACATCTAATGCATTAACAAAATTATTGGTTTATTATGCCAAAGCATAAGTGTCTCATTTCCATGTAGAGAACACACAATATTTTTATTCAGCTATTTATTCCTTTGTGAAGAAGTTTTGTAAGTCACTGCAAATACCAGCTCTTACAAGGTTGCCAGTAGTATCTTTTTCCGGCCTTGACTGAGCTTTCACTTAACAACAATTTCCACTAAATTATCAGAGAGGTTCAGATATACTCATGTTTGCTAAATACCAGGCATGCTGAAGATTAGGAGCAGCAAGATAAGCATTTGATCACATCAGTAGTGGTTTTAGATGGATACTGGCACCTAAGTACCTGTTCTGGAAACCCTTGCAGCACCAATGATGTCTGCTCTGTTTTACACAGTTCAGGCTGTGGTGTTGTGTCCATTCCTGCTTTGAGATGTGGAACAGCACAAGGGAACGACAGGTTTGTGGGCAGAAGAGATCTATATAATATGCAGTGGGGTTCTTCTACTCATCAGCATTTCTACAAACTACTGTGTCCTTTTTTATCAGAGGGGAAGAGTGTGTTGTGATGGATGAAACACAAAATACTGTGTGCTGCACTAAAGATTTGGCATTTGTTTTCTTTGAAGGAATTTCATTAACAATGTTGCGTGTGTGAATGATTGATGGCTTTCCATATTTTTACCTTTATTTAAAATAGCTGTAATTTATGGTAATTTTGGATTCGTTTTGCAGTGCGAGTAGCAGTTCAGTTTGTTTGGTAAATCAAAACTCATCTGTCTGCTTCTGCTCATTTGTCATTGAACTAATTTGGGATTCACCATGATGCTAAAATGCATTTTAATACCAAACTTGGCAGAGTTGTCTTTAGCCAGTATGTATTATTCCAAAGAAACTTGATCCTTAAAAGTATCTTATCAGAATCTATCAGAGTTGAGTTTTATTTTGCACAGTTCACCTTCCCAATCTAAATTAATATTTATAATGAACAGCGAAAATACTGTGGGCATGTTTAATATATGAGTGTCCTGCTTTTAGAAGTGAACTTTACAGTTCATTAGTTGCTCAGCTCTGAGTTACTATATCAGTATTTTAATAATTTGCTGATCTTGCATTTCATGTTTCTGCCACTGAATTCCCAAAGGGATGTCTTGGCAAACTGATTTATGGAAGGTTTTTAAAAAAAGTATCTCTTTCAAAAGCAGAAACTTATCTAATATCTTCTGGTCTTACAAGATGTCATATATATAATATATCTGCACACTTCTTCTAAAGTAATTAAGGGGCTGCTGACAACTGCATATCTAACTAAAATGTGTCACATGCAAATTTTGAAAGACTGAAGAAGCTGCAGCAGGGTGAGACTGAGCCAGTAGCAGATAACTACCAAGCATTTAACAGTGTCTTATTTTGGGGGGGCCCTACATGACTGTCATTTGCCCAGCTCTAGCTTTCTTAGATTGTTAATGACTATTTTATTACTTTGGATTTTTAATTAAGACCATATTTGGCTTTCAGTTGCAATAGTCTCTCTAATGAATGCACTTTTTGTTTGTTATTAGTCAGAGGAGAGAGCGAAAGGAGTCTTCATTCTCAATAGAGAAGTGAGAACTTCTGTAGTTAGATTCTCCTGTTTTTCCCTCTGTCTTCATCTTTTCTTACTAGTTCCTGGTTTGGGAATTGTACCAGAGTGTTGGTTTCTGCAGAAAACTTTCCTTTTTGATCTACATCTTGCTGCAAGGGAAATCTCATTCTCCTAACACTTTATCACTCTTCTAACACTTTATCTCTATGCTCTTTCAAAGGAGAGGAGAGAAACAGTTCCTATTTGTCTTTCTCCTAAGCAAATCCAAGGTTTATGAAGTCCCTCCTTCATGTAGAAGTCCTTAAGTCCCACTTGCATCCAGGTTTTGTGGGGCTTTCACTGTGGGCTCTGCTTATGGAGTTCCCTGTCAGTCATCTTGGAAACTGTTTCTGTGTGCATAAAAATCTCTACATGTTGTTAAGGAAAGCACCTTCCATAGCATTTTTATTGCTAACAGTGATTTTTGACTTAAAATATTAGAAAAGTCCTGGAGAGCTGCCAAGGGGAAGCCACAAGGCATGCTTGCTTTTATAGATTTATTCATGGACATAAGGACGTGTGTGTTCTGATCAGCAGGAATGCCAAAGCTATTGACTTCTAGCTCATTTAACAATGTGCTGATTTCTGTAATACCTGTGTTTGATTTATGGAGGTCTGTATATAAACATATATTTGTGCCTTTCGGGGTCTAAGGCACAAAGGGACTGTTGGTAGTTCAAAAATAATTATGGGTCATAACCCGTAAGACTTGCATGAAACTCAAAGAGCATAAAATATTTCTCAGATTTTTCAGAAGTACTAAAAGAATGTTTTCAAAAATATGCTGAAATCAAAACATTTGTTGCAAGCTTATTTTAAAAACATTTCTAAACACTTTGAAATATTTCAGATTTTTTAAAACTCAAAAAGTTGTCTGTCTGTTTTTCACCTGAAGTACTTTGCATCTCAGCGAAGAAAGACAAATGTTTGCATCTCAGGGACAGCAGTACCTATTTCATCCATCCATACTCACAACACCCAACACATAATGTGTATGTTTGCAATTAAAATAGAGCAAACACTAGTTTTTTTAATTGTTTAAATTCATTTTAGACACTTTTCTACTCCTGCTTATTGTTCAGGTGTAGTTCAGCTATGTAATGATGAATGAAGAGTCATGAACTGTTTATGGAGGCACCACTGATCTCACTGTCCTCTCCTTTTGACTCTGTGCTCCTCTTTTGAGTGACTGCCAGGGAAGGATCTGTTTCCTTTTTAAGGGGTCTGTACATCTGGTCCTCTTGATAAGTAATAAGTGGAAGAAGTCTTCAGCATGAACTGCTGGCACAGATAATGGAGAGGGGATGAATGAGGTGAAGTCAATAATTTTAGGAGAACATCCTTGGATTCTGGAAGAGATCACTGACAGAGAAATGCAATATTTTAATGTGGTTGGTGCTAATTTAGGGATTTTTATTCTTTCTTCTGCCAATAATCTCAAGGATAACTAGGTAGTTTCTGTGTACTTATGTAATGATTTAATTATTTTTAGTGTCTTATCAGACATGCAGAGTTCTCCCTTCCAATGAAGTATGCAAACAGAAATTAAACCAGGAGTGGTGCAATAAGGCAGCAGACCTGTGCAGAGCACTTGGGGCAGTGTTTGAGCTGGGATCTTGGCTGTCTGACTGCTCCAGTTCTGGTTTATAACTCTGCAGCTGTAGAGTCTTACTGAATGCAACATTTGTGTTAATATTCTGTGATGGAGTACTTGGTACTTGGCTTGCAGGGCTGGCAAGCCTGTTGCCATGCAGTGGCAGTGAGTTCCTGGAGCTTTGGAGCTAATTTGGCAGCAGAAGTCAGAAGCTTATTGCATCAGAGCTGGTTGGCCTGAAACTGCTGATTTCACCACTGGATTTTTTACTGGCATTAGTAACTGTATATTTAGTTAGTATGTAAGCTTTAGGTAGTATGCTCACATTGAGTGCAAAATTCTGGATATTTGGATCCTTCTAGTGTTCAGTTTTAAATAGCATAGAGTAATATATTTGTAAATAATGGAACTTTCCTAAGATGATGTTGAAAATCATTTTGTTCTGAAACCTGCTGTGCTTCTGCCAAAGTCCTGATCCAGCAGTAACTGAAGTCCCAATCTATTCACAAATTCATTCATTGTTGACATAGGTGTCTAGAAACTCTTGAGACCAAGAAACAATTTAAAATTGGGTTACATGCACTAGAGAGAGCAGAGTGTAGCATGTAATACTGACCATGGTTGTACATATCTTGCTACAAATGCTATTTCATTATTTTAGAAAGTTTATTTGGATATGGGTTCTCCGTTCAGGTTCTTTCAGAGAGTCCTATGACCTTTGTAAGCATAGTCTCTAACAGTATTTTAAGATTTGTCTGTTTCTTTAAGATTTAACCCAGTGAAGAAATAAGCTTGTTGATGTGTTTTGGCTGAACTGGAGGGATGTTTCTGGATGTATGGATATCAAGTAGCAAATTTGGTTTGTTTTTCTCCAAATAGTCAAGATTAGTGTACTGTAGTTTTGGTTTTAAACAATGGTAAAATATAATGGGACTCACAGATTTAGTATGAGAACCACATGACAAACACGAAGCACATAGAATATATGTATAAACAGTCTAAAAGCCTTTTTTTTTTTAATGGAAATTGTGTATTAGGACACAGGTGAAAATAAAAATTACTTGCAACGTTGATGTGCTTGGAAATAGTAAATGCCACGATGTGTATTCTGGCAGAATTATATGTACAAAAGCATTTAGAAAACAGTTTTTGACATATAAGTCCTAAATTAAGCACAGACCTTAAATTTTACTTTCTAGCCTGGCAATTTAGTAGCCTTGTTAATACATCTTTCTATAAATATTGAAAGAAAAAAACAAGTAGTAAGTTTTAGAACACATATTTGTGTGTAAACCCTTTAATACTATTATACAAGCCTGTGATCATAGCCTTCAGCTTCTTTCAGTACAAATTACTGTAATTATGATACCGTTGATTTTAACATTCATACTCTTGTCACCCAGAACAGCCAGGAAGTGCATACACAGGAAGCATATTTAGTCACATGCACGTTTCCAGCTCCTGTTTTAATTATATTATGTTCAGAGCATTCTGCAACCATGCAGGTTTATATATGTACTGCTTCCATATCAACCCTAGTTTGGCACTACTTACAGATGGGATTTAAGTGGCAGATCCTTAGAAGCTTCACCCAGCCTTTCTTTCTGCAGCATGAGACTGCTGAAAATTTTAAAAGAAATTTTTAGCATATTTCTCAGTACACCTATCTACAAATGAACAGTATCATGCATTCCAGTAAGTGAGGTGTGGAAAGCATCGCTGTTAACCATATCATGTAGTTTAGTGAAAGCTTGATCACAGGGAAATGTATTTATTCCAAATGGTCCCTCTGAATTCATAGTTGCTAACCAGGACTAGAGTATCAGAGATGACAGCAAACCCTCCAGCATATTTGCTTCCAGCATAATATGAAATTCTTAATCTACTTCCAGTTGGAAAATGAAATCAGTGTGTGAATTTCTTGTCACAAAACTGAATCTGAATGTCCAAGAGCCTTGCAAAAATCCAGTTTGGGGATTAATTTGTGTTTGTTGTTGCTTTGGGTGCTAGATTTGTGCAGCAAAATTTTCTTGGCTTGGTACATATGATTCTGCAGAAATACAGCTTCCCTCTACTTCTTCTCCTTTCCTTTCTTTCCTCCTGGGGATATTGATGAAACCTTGTCTTTTTTGGTCTTTTCCTAGCAGCAAGTGAAACCTGTGAGCTTCCAAACAGTTCTCTGAGCTTTATCTGTCTTCTGATAGATTTAGAATGAAACTAGTTCAATCAAATGGCCAGGTTTCATTGATTGTGCTGTGCAAAAGTCTTGTACATGAGTAACACAGAAACTGAAAAAAAAACCATTTAGAGTGGTGTGAGTCTGTCATTACATAATTTATGAACCATTTGACAGAATAATTCCTTTGATTATTTGATATTCTGATTTTCAGGGCTCTGCTCAATTGTTTACTGAATTTGTGTAATATCAAAGTATTCATGTTGTTTTATCAGTAAAATAGTTTTGTATGGATAAGAGCTATCTGTGAGAGAGGAATGCCTCTGAGAAGAATTCCTAGACAATATAGCTGGAGGTCTAGGTGCTCATTGAGACTGAGCCATTTTTTTGGCGTTTCTATCAGTTGACTTAGGGAATGCCTTTAACTGCAACCCAGTGTCTCTGTTTTTGTGCTGCTTAGTGGAAAGCAAGGGGGGAGGATTGGAGGTTCTGCTGGTTTTTTGTTGTTTGTTTGGATTTGGGTTTTTTTCTTTCTATTATTACCTTCCTTCAGGGGACTTTCAGACACATTCTCCATTAATCATTAGCTGTTAGTGTCAGTCTCACTGCCTTCCAAGGGGTTTTGTGAAGAACAGCTTGTTCTTGTTGGGTTTGTCAGGATTATGCTGCTGGATTGAGTAGGTCTTTCAAGTAGAATCCTTTCATACCAGTTGATGCAGTGACGCAGCTCAAACTCTAGTTTTTGTGAAAATACCCTGGTTAATTTTGAACAAATAGCAGAGAGTAGCAAAAACTGTCAGGCTCCAACTGTACTGCCTGTTGTGTTTTTTTTATTATGTGTTTAGATGGTGTTACTGACACAACCGAAACTGTTTGCTAAACTTTATTCACTCTCTGATCTGGAGAATTATACCATGCCTCTCTTGGGCTTCGTGAGGCAGCTTTTGAGTAGGATATTTCAGGTTTTTCCTCTATTTGGTAACCACTGGGAGAATGACTAGGGAAATAGAGATTGTAAATTTTGCAGCACAGTAAGAATATTTTGTTTATTTTGGCATTGCTGTATTGATCAAATGAGTGATTCATTATCTAAATGGGATTGAGATACAGACGACTCTTACCTGTTGCAATCTGCAACAAAGGAAGCTTCTGAAAAATTTCTCCCTCTGCATCTAGTAAGAATTGTTACACATTTTAGTATACATTTATGACTTTTAGTTTCTCTAGCTACTCTAGAGGAGTAAAAGAGCAGAAATGCTATGCTGAGCTTTGTGCTCCCAAACAAGAAGGGGCACATTTGCCAGTGACACCAGTGTGATCCAGGAATGTGTGCCTGCAGCCTGGAAAACCAACTGCATCTGTGGGCAGGAGGTGGACATGAGGGAGAGAGTCCAGAGGAAGGTTGGAAAGATGCTCAGAGTGCTGGAGTGCCTCTCCCATGAGGGAGGCTGAGCGAGCTGCCTGGGGAAGAGGAGGCTCTGGGGAGACCTTAGGCACCCTCCAGTACCTAAAGGGGCTCCAAGAGAGCTGGAGAGGGGCCTTTTACAAGGGCGTGCAGTGACAGGACAAGGGAGAATGGCTTTAGATTGACAGAGGGTAGTTTTAGGTTAGATACAAGGAAGAAGTTCTTCCCTGTGAGGCTGGTGAGGCACTGGCACTGGTGGCCTAGGGAAGCTGTGGCTGCATCAGCCCCACAAGTGTTCAAGGCCAGGTTGTACAGAGCTTGGAGCAGCCTGGTCTAGTGGAAGGCATCCCTCTCATGGCAGGGAGGTTGGAACAAGATGGGTTTTAAGGTCCTTCCCAACCCAAACCATTCTGTGGTTCTAAACCCAACCTTAAGGTTAACATTTTTACAATCTACAAAAGGCATTTTTTGTTTAAGGGTCTTGTTTTAGTATTGGTTTATCATGTTCCTGCTAATGATCTTTCAGACTCATTATGATGAAAATAATACAGTGTTTCTCAGTTAAAAATGACATGACTTTAGAAGAAAGAAAACTAATTTCTCTGGCCTATGCACCTGGTAGTACAGGTACTAAATATGTTTCTAAATGCCTTGTTCCATATTCACAGTGAGATCTTCCTTTAAAGCTCTCTTCACTGCTGTAATGTAAATATATTTTAAAAACTGTCTCTGCAACACAACAAACAGAAAGCTCCATCTTAAAAAAGAGAATTGTCAATTCCTCTAGAGAGCCTAAAGCAAGAAAGCTCGAGCCAAAAAAAAATATTAGACATGCCTACATGACAGAAATCAATAAAATACAATCTCTTGTGGTTTAATATGAAAATAAACACAAAGAAGTGGCTTTCAGGAAAAATATTGAGCTGCAGGCATAGAATTGAAGATGTCAAGAGAAGACTGAAAGCAGAGGATGTTGTCCAGTTTACTGTAGGACATATTTCAGAACCAAAGCCAGGAATCATAGTGTTGGAGGGTAAGCTATCTGGTCATGTCTGAAAACCAAAATTCAATATGAGAATGTTAGTGATGTGAGTGAGAGTGATAAGAAAAAGCACTCTTCTCATGGGTGCCAAACTTTGGGACACATTTGTAAAACATTTGATTAATTAATGCTTGTCTATAATTGGTTAAAATGCCGTGAATCATAGAAAGAATTAAAGATATGGTTTAGTGTGGTTAATTTCTTCTCTGTTGAATTTATTATTTTCTGTCATACTTAACTGTAGGTACTACTGTTAATGATGTTTTGATATTTGTGTTGTGCACTGCTGTCAGCAGTGCACGTACTCTGAATCTGTTTAAGTATATACTCTACATTTTCCAGGAAATTTTTTAAATTTCTTTAAAACTGCTGCTGAACATTACATATCCTAGTCTTATGTCCTCTATGGAAAAAAAAATCGAAACAGAGCTTTAGCAGGATTTTAAATCCTTAAATTAATCCCTGTACATTCAAATCTAACTTCAATTTTATTTTTAAATCAGGGAATAAATAAGGAGACCTTTACTTTTAAGTTCAGTTTTTTGATAGTACCAGCAATGTAAAGTAATTGCAAGTTAATGTATCGCAGGGTTTTATTTAAATAGGTAGAGCAGCACAATTTCCATTCTGATTGTGCCTGAAGGCTCATTCATATGTGCTGTAACTCATTGTAAATTCGCTGTAAAAAAACAATGAAAAAATAATGGGTTTTTTAGCTTTCCCCTGTTTTCCTTAGTTACTAAAACTTGTGTAGTTGGAGCAGCATGACTCTTACACGGGCTCAGTGAAGCAGTGTTTTTGGGGAAAGACCTTGTTCTAGAAAGCATCTGATAGATGGCAATTACAAAATTACTGACATGTGATCTACCCCCAAATTCTTGCAATTGTAAAGCACGTCCCTGTTTTCTCCCCTGCCCTAAGTAATGATGTTGGTTCAATACCATGTTGGCTTTTTCGCGGGTGTGTCTTTGAGATTTCCATGTCTATGTGGGTCTTGCTTATGAAGCATTTAGCTTCAAGTGCTTGATCAATACATTTTATTATACTTGGAAACCAATATCTATTCTTACCCCCCATCCTGACTCTCGAGAGCAGTACTAAATATGGTATTGCTCATGAAACTGATAGTAACAGTGGTCTTTCTGTTCCCAGAGCTGCTTTTCTGTCCTGTACATTCAAATCCTTTGTGAAGCAAGCTCCTGGAAATGTATCTGTTAAGTTTATTGCATTTGTTTAGTTACTTGTCATTTTAAGCTTTACCTAGTGGCAACAGTAGTGGAAGGAAAATTTGTATAAGACTTACAGCTGTTTTTTAAGTCTGTGATAAAGCAGCTAGTTCTAAAGTGTCTGTGTGACTAGACACAAGTGGAAATGAATGTAAAACCTGTGTCTATCCATCACTTACTGTTGGAGGGGGGCTAAGCCATTCCTTTTAAATTTTCCATTTGCGTGCCTGCACTGCCTTTTCTCTGGTTTTATCACTTTAAAGGATGCAAAAGGCTGTCTAACTTCTCCTTGTAATCAGTCCATTTTGTTGTGAGAGTTAGCACTCTGTATCTTCTAACAAATCACACTTGAAGGCATACTGCATGTTTGTTTGCAGGTGTATTTCTCTGTGACAGCTGTTCTTTAAGACCCTGAGATCTGCCATTAATTTTGAGTAGTCAGAAAGGCATCCATCTAGTCAGCAGTACAAATCATTGATGAGTTTTCATTATTAACATTTCTCAAAGGCAAGGACGACTGAAATTTATGGTATCAGTCAGCCACATGAGATGGGGATATGTCATAAATGCTGCCAGATGTCACTGAGATGAGTTCATGTGCAACAAGCAAATCTTCTTAGGGAGAGCTGTAAAGACTGCTGTGTCAAATCCCCTTCTCTGAGCCTGTTTCTGGTTCTTAAATCAAATGGTATTTGACTTCTCAGCGTGGAGTCCAAGTGGCCCGAGTGGCACAGCAGCATCAGCAGGAGTGTGACTCAGAGCTGGGGCAAGGCTGTATGCAGCCATGGGGAAGGCAGGGGCTGATGCACGGCCCACCTTGTGCTATTGCAGCTACACCCTTGACCTTGCTGGAAATCCCAGCAGGAAGAGAATGAATCAAATCCCAAATCAGTTTTGAAAGAAAAATAAACCCTGTAGAGATCTCCTGAAAATAACTTTATAACCTTCTTGAGAAGTGGGATTTGAGTCGTACCTTTATAAAGATTGATTGATGTGCTGAACTTTGAAGACATAACCTTGCAAAACCAGCAAATGTTACGGTTTCTTTAAAGAACTAACCAAGACCTGAGGCTACATGCAGAAAGATTAATGTTTAGTTGGCAAAACTGTGACCTAAGAGCATAGAGAGTAGGTATTAAACTTGTCCTTTTAATCTCTTAAGTTGGCACATACCCTCGTCTTAGACGATGGTCTGCCGTGCCACGCTGGTATTTTAACCCCTTTCTCTCTTGGAGAGAGGGATAGATGAACAACGGAGCAAAATCAAGGTTGCAAAGACATGGTATGTTAGGAATTTTTCATGCTAATTTTCCAAACACATCTACAACTCAATTTTAATTGTTTTTGTTTGGTTTTGACTGGTTTGCATCTAAGGCAGTTATATCCTTTGGCTGATATATCCTGCTTCTGCACTATCTTATTCTGCCTTTTTACATATGAAACTTAAAATACTTTCTTTTCCATTTGGGTCAATTTTTGTCTGTCTTTCCTTCATTGGTAATCCTAAGAGCTATACAGATATTGTTTTCTATTTAGAAAGATACCCTGGCTATATTAGCTTCTGATTTTTATAAAAGATTAAAATCCCCAAACTGCATAATTTTATAGAAATATGTGAGGTTTGCATGAACTTTGTTGCACCCTGTTGCTCATTTTCATAGGTATTCTTTGTATTTACATGTTATTGTACTGCTTATAATGGACCAAACAATGAAGTAATTTGTCAAATATTATATAGACTCTCGTTTATGGCTCTATTTTGGTATGCTATTATTCTGAGTAGTCTAGAATTGCTTTAAGGAAAATACTCCTGTAGTGCAAGGTAATCTCTTTGGCTGCAGTTAATTTGATTTTTCTCGGTAGCAGAAAGCAAATTAAATGGAGTTAAAATTACATTGATAAACCACAGCCTCCACATCTCACCATAGCTCCAAAACTGCAGGTTAAGTCTAGGTCATCTTGCTGGTTTAAAGGAGAAACTTGAATATGAGAGTTCTCAAACTGTTTTGATGATGACAAATGATTGTTTGATGGGCAGGTGGGCATGATTCAAAGTGAGAAATCTTTGGTGTCCAATCCTATTTGGTCATTTTGCATCATCATAGGGAGGTTTCAGGGTAGTTCAGAGGAGAATTTCTCTTTTTGTGTTCTTGTCCCTCTGGAGTGGGACAGAGTGAGTTGAAATGTTCTTTGGAGAAACAGTTATGCCTGTCTGAGGAGGGTAACTGGCAAAAGATCCTGAAAGTTCAAAGAGAATTACCTGGAACTAAAGACAACAGAGCTGTGATAGCTTGTGTGTCCTGAGAAGATGCCCATTTATTGGTGACTACCAGTTTTTTTTGGGGGGGTTAGTCACAGCATCCTGACTTGCAACAGAATTGCATATATTTATGGGAGGAGATGTAAGTGCTTGTGCTTCTTGGTACTAAGATACATAGATGTAGATACAGCTATAGATGCATGGTGTTCCACTGAGATCAGTAGGAAAAAAGCAAGTAATTGTAACCAGTCTAAGTAAAATTGAGAAGTTGTCAAATTGCCTGCTTGGCAGGTAAACCCTTGGAAGGTCTCCAGTGCATTCTGACCTCAACAGGATGTGTGCTGGAGGGAATAAACCAGACCTGGCTCACAGGGCTGCTGGCATTAAGGCCCAGCCAGCCAGAAATGAAAAGGTTAAACCAGTTCTGTCGTTAGGTAAGTCTTTGCCATGGAGGAAGAAGGATGGACAGAAGAAAGAAAAGAATATTCTCATGTATGCGGGGCAAAGCAGCTTCTTTGAAGGGAAAAGCTGTGCCATGAAGGGACTAGAAACCAAATTGTGGCATAAAATGTGTACAGAACAAACCACCAAAAAACCCCAAAACACTAGTACATTGCTGTAGTCTCTTTTGCCAAGCAATTTATTTAAGATTTTTCAGAGTAGTCTTACCCAAGGAAGGAGGGAGAGCTCATTCCCTCATGTATGTTTGGAGAGCCAGGCCCTGGTGCCTGTTGCAGCAAGGAGATAAAACAATGGTGAGCTGTAAGCCTGGGAGCTGAGACATAACAGGGATGAACGTAAAGCAGAAACACCACAAAGACCTTGGGAGCAGAGTTTGCTCCCCTCAGAGACAGGGAAGCGTTGACTGTTGGGCTGGCACTGGGGACCCCTCTGCAGGGACCCTTTGTGTAGGAGGAAAATCCTTACATCCTTTTTCCTGTTTCTATTTCCTGGTCATTTGAGTAGTCCTCAGTTTAGGAGGTTAATTACCATTGTTTGTTACAACAAATAGTGACTTTTGTTGCTGCTGTTTAGCCATCTCTGGGGAGTTCACTGCATTAGAAGACTGATATGGATTCACCTCTGAGCTTTGGCTAATCCTTGGCTATGCTGCCTCTGGAGAATATCAAATCCTTCTCCCCTTCTGGCAGATAGTAGGGAGGATTGCAAATGGCCCAGTGGAGTAAGGAAAAGAATTAGCTAAGTCATGCAGGAATGGAGAGAAGCACAGTGTTGAAACAGAGACAAGCTGGGAGCAGGGAGAAGAAAATATTGGGAGAGATGGAGAAAGTAAAGAGAAAGTATTAGAAACGGAAGAGCAAAAGTAGGTGACAAATAGAATATCTAGAAAATAATTCCCTGGATATTCTCATTCCCTGATTAATTGATAATGGAAAATAATGTCTCTGATCCTTCTGTCCTGTGAGGACATGACTTACCTGTAACATACATGTTGGGAGACCACTGAAGGGTTTACACAATGGAGGACTGTGTTACTATGTTGTTTAAAGAAGAGAAAGTTTAGAGGTTTCTGAACTTTAAATAGTTTGAACTATATCAGCTGAAAATATGACTTAGATGTTTTGGTATGTTTTGTTGTTTTCATTTTTAGTGGCTAGTATATCAAATGATTTATCTTTGATCTTCATTTGATTGTTTTCAGAATTTATAAAGCAGCATTTAATCTGTCCAATAAGTGTTAATTTTTTACCATTGCCTTCTGCTTTCTTATGAAATTGTGTAGAAAAGGTAATTAATTTCAGACAAAATATAAATAAAAATTAAATAGAAGTTAAGCCAGTGGTGGTTTGGGTTGGTTTGGTTTTATTTTTCACATTGAAAACTCCCTAAATACCTGGTGCAAGTTTCTACTTAAAAATACAGCTTCTGTGTATTTTCTTCAGGCTCTCGGAGTCTTAGTAGGTCTTGAGAAATTGAGGCTTAAGTTACTTTGTTTAAACTTCAAAAACTAAAAGTAGGAGTTTTTTCTTTCATTAATCCCTGCAAAATCAAGTCAGGTGCAGCCACAGTGGCTGCAAAACCGTGCCACGTTCTTCTCTTTGATTTTTCTCATCTATGACAGAGATTTCTGGTACAAAGGATCAAAAGTCAGACCTACTTTTTGAAAAATGAGAAAATGTAAAAGTAACATGAGAATTAAAGATGACTGACTTTTTAATTTTAATAGTTAGCATTTCCTTAATTTTCTTTTTTCCGCCCTTTTCCCCCCATTTAAATGTATCAAAATATTGAAGTACAAAGAGAATTTGGGATGAAAGGTTAAAGATGACTCAGCCTCCATCAATGTCTGCCCTGTTTTTCTTCTTTAAAGAAGTCTTTTACCTTATTGTAGGCACTAAATCATAGACTGTAAAAGCCAAAAATAATGAGATGTTTCAATCCTGTAGATTTCTGCTTGATGTCGGAACTTTTTTTAATATTTAGGGAGCATAACACTTGGAACAATTCTGTGTTTCAGAAGTGACAAGCCTACATGGCCATATTATGTGGTATTTTACTTTGGTCCACTGTGTGTTGAAATACCATCTGCAGAGTATTGTACAAGAGGTTTCATTAACATTTTCTGTTCTGTTGTACCATAAAACCCTGAACTGAATTAAATCCAGCAGGTCTCCAAGCAGACGTAATGTCAGTGAGGAGTCTCCAACAGATTATAGTAGAAATTAAAGGACACCCTTCAAATGAAGATGACTATTTTTCATAAAGGTTCTGAAATGAGAGTGTACCCCATCCCAGGCAGAGCATTTCAGGCTATTGGAGCCTTCATTTTCACTCTCTTGGCTTCCAAAAGGCCAGTCTCCAAACTGCATCTCTCCCTGGGGCTCAGCAGTTGAAGACCATGAAGTATGGTTTCACATGAAAAGGGTTTGCTTCCATGTAGATGTTAGGTATGTGCTGTTCCCAGAATCTTAAGGTCAGAGTTGCATGTAGGATGGAATAGGTGACAAAAAACTGTCACTTGCTGTTTTACCATCTGCTCTTACCAGCATTAAACACCTGCCAAAAACCAGTCCCCTGACTGGAATGTGGGAGAAGAGGAAGCCATTCAGCTTTTTAAAGTTTACTAGAATAACATATACTGGGTATGGAGCACCTTCTGCTTGAGTACTGTACCTAATACTGTCTAAATTTGATTGTACTAACTCAGAAATACTCCATGGTGGCAGCTAAGTATTCTTACACATAATATTGCTGAGACAGACAAATAACGTGCCTTTAAGTCATACTAGACCCAGAAATAAAACATGGCCTTTATTTATTGTAAAGAAATCAGGGGGTAAATTGCAAATGCCTGTTTGCCTCTCTCTGCAGCTGCTACTGCCTAGCAACGATTGCCAGGTAGGATAAACATCATTAACCATGGAAAGTTTCATGTCTAAAAGACATTAGGAGTGTTGAGATGCAGTCTTGAGGTCTCTCTGTACTGTTTTAAAATATATCCTCTGGCTTTGCCTTTTGGGTGTAAGCATAGTCCCAGCCTTCCCCATGGTACAAATATGCACACTCCTGTGGATATAATGAAATTTGGATTGCAGCAATGCAAGGATTAATTTTAGTACAGAGATGGTTCTGCTGTCAAAATAAAAATTAGAAATCTTGCATGCTACATGCAGAAGCTTCTCAGGAAATCATTCAAGCCCTCTCTTCCTATCAGGCTGGGGAATAGGCCTCTTAATTTCCCCTGACAGAAAATACATCACCTCATCAGCAGCCCTAGAAAATGACAAAACATCCCTGCCAAAAAAGACTGCCTGCCAAACGCTTCCATTGCCACTGCAGGAAGTGGGACAGGGAAGGGAGGGGGTGTGCTTCAGAAATTCCATGGAAGGAGAATAATTCACCTTGCTTCCTGTCGAGTTCCACTGTTACACTTTACATTGTTGCAAAATGTTCATCTTGTAGTCAAGGTGAGACCCTTGAAAAATTAATTTGAGCTCGAGGGTACACAAATATTTAATTCTGAAAGAATAATTTATACTTCTGAATCTGGATAGCATGAAATTCCCTTACAGTGTTCGAGCCAAGGCAAACATCTTGATGCAAAATCCATACCTGCAAGATCTCTTACATATTTCAGTGCTAGAACAAATGCTGCTCACTCACATCCTGTGCTGTGTGCATTAACCTGTAACAGTGATTATCTCCGCTGAAGTTACTGTACAGTTTCATAAAGGTGCTGTAGCAACACTAATAGCAAAATTTGAATTGATTGAATATTTGCTAATGCACTTTGGCTTAAATGAGTAAACTATTTTAAATCAACCTCAAAATTCTACTGAACCTTGCTTTGCTGAATCTCACACAATTACATTCAGAGTCTGTATATCAAATAGTACATTAGGACAGAGGATTTTTAGAGACAGTTATTGTAACATTTGTCATTACTTCAGTGTATTTGTGTTCCTGAGCTTTTTTAATTTAAGAGTTTTAAATGTCTCTTTCTCATTTTGGTGGACATTACACTGTGGGCATGTAGTGGAGTAGAACCCATTGAAATAACTTGAGTTGCTGAAGTGATGATGAAATTTGTGGCTGGAGCATTTTCTGTCATGGGTGGCCGTTTGTTGTGTGATGGAAATGGTCTTTGTACTTTATTTGTGAGATAGCCATCTGCCAATCATTCAGCTAAAAGAGGAGCCAGGGGACCACTGAGAAAGTGTGGGACACAGAAATGTTCCAGCAGGCCTGAGGTTTGTGTAACTTCTGTATTTGGCCCTGTAGAGATGCTGTCTGCAGTAATTGTTTAGTCCTTTATGACATACCTCTGCAGCATGAAAAATCCTTCCACGTGACATGTGTGTATAAATAGGTATATCCTGTACACATACTGGCAACTGGCATACTACAAACATATTAACTTTATGTATGTATGTCAAGAATAGTTTGGCACATTGACATTCTGTTGGCTGTTTTATGTACAAAGTATTCAGATCCCCACTTCTTAACTTGCAATAAACTCATGATTTTCATGTGGGTACGTGTTATGACTCTGAACATTGCAGAGCAAAAGTTGAGACCTTTGTCTTGCACATGAAATTCATGGCTTTAGTAATGACTTTGACTGTTTGGTTTCAGAGATGTGTGCATGGTAGTGATTTGGGAATTAAGAAATATTAAACAACGTGAGTAGCTACTTCTGTTTGAAAATTCAACAAAATACATTGGTTTTATAAAATACAATTTGTTTTCTTCCAAGATATATCCAGAAAGCTTAGGAAAACAACTTGCTCATCCCAAAGTTAGGTACAATTAGTCACCAAATTCCTATTCAGATGGAACTTAATTTGGATAAAGAAATCATTCCTGATTTTAGCTGTAAGACCTTGTTTTGACTCCACAGAGTAAGTCTGACGATGCTGTAGTGGTAGGTTCATTGTCCAAAATGTTTTTTAATAGACACTGTTTTAAAATTCTATAATGGAAGTATTTATTAGTAAATAAATATAAAAAACAACCTCCCTACAGCCAGGAGGGGATTGTGGTGGAAGTTGTTTTACCTTGCTTGTTCGTGGTAGTGACACGATGCAGTGTCCTTTAATGAAATACAATTTCTGCAGATGTGGGATTTTGAAGTCCTTGAAAATACTAGCACATTTACATGTGTATAGGTGAAGAAGTGAGTAATGCAGTGAAAATAAGTCCCCAGGACATTATTGTATGATACTGTTTGGTTGTGTACTGTTTGTCCTGCCAACATGAAGAAGCAGGCACACTGAGAAGAATATGATTGGAGAAATTTGAGGAATATAATTGGGACATACTGGCAAGACTGATGGAGGGCAGACATCTCTTACATCTCCTCTGGTGCCCCACATCACTTTTATAATTTTAAGATGTCTAGACATTTCTTTAAAGTTATTGAAGTTGGAGTTGAACCAGAGAGTGGGAATAAATGATTTGCCTTGCAGAATTCCTCTGTATTTTAAAGAAGCTTACATTTGATGCTAGACATGGAGCTCCTCATTTAAATCAGTATATGTCTGCTCCTTGTAATCAGCCATAAATTCTCTACAGTCATGAATGTGCTGACAGACTAGAAAATGATGCATTTTTTTTATTGGTCCAGTATCATCAAACAACCTTGGGAAATTAATGCAGGAGGCAGTTTTACACAGTGATTTCACCTGCAAAACAACTCCAGCAATGCTAGTGGGAGGTTGCATTATTCTGTGTCATGATGTGAGTGCTGGGAAAAAAATGGGTTTGATTTACCTTCAAGTGCAAACTCCAATTATGGGGAGAGGGCCTGCTTTCTCCTGCATTGTTCCCAGCAGTGGCTTAGCAGAGCCAAGTTCAGTGGTACTTGTTACCAGCTTTTGAGACTTTTATGTGTTTTCCAGATATAGCTTTAATTAGTTCAAGCATTTTATTTATTGGTATAAAAAAAAGGGGAGGCAGTTCCCTCTCTCTCTCTCCCTCCCTCTCTTTCTCTTCTCTCCCCATCCAGCTTTCCCCCATAGGATGGAAATAGAAATGAGGAGATAGCTTTAAACACTCTCTGGAAGAACTAAAAGTAAAGGTCTGAGTAGTTGTTTTTAGTAGTTGTGCTACTGCCTTGTTCTCATTTTCAGTGTGATAAGGCAGGATTTTGCCTGCATGTTTGAATTCTCAGAAATTAAAGCTGTCAGCTTCCAGCGTGGACACACATTGAATGGCATTGAGCTACAGCTGATTTACAAGAAGTGGTAGCTCAGGGCACAACAAAAGCTTCATGTCATGTGTTGGCTGGAGTCCAGAATGCATCTCCCAGAGCATGACTTTAGTGATAGTTCTTAGAGCCAATGATCTTCTATTAATGATACAACATAAATAAAACCAAACAAATTACACTGCCATACAGTTAGAGACCACAGATTTTAGGGGACTAAATGCAGTCTTTTAAGATACACTTTCCTGCAGAAATTGTTCTTGCTCCCTATTTAATACTATCACATCACGTTTGGATTGCAAATTTTTAATATTTATGTGGGCGCAAAGTGGCAGTCCAATTCCTAAATTTTCTTCCAGTCACTCTCTAATGACAAAATGAGTTATCTTAGCAATACTACAGAGCAGATCACAATAACCTCAGTAGAAATATATATAATGTGATATTTACTAATAGCATATAGTGCAGCTCATGAATATTTAGCAGTTTCTTCTTCCTAGTTGCTTTGTAGTTTAAACAGAATTTTCTCATTTGAGCTTGTCACTTCTGATTCTGATTCATCCTTTAATGTCTTCCAGGTTGCCACTTTAGAATTCCCTCCAAAGAAGCTCTTTGGAAACAAGGATGAACGAGTGATTGCAGAGCGACGGTGTCACTTAGAGGTAACACCAACTTTTTAACAGGCTTCTGCTGTGTGTTTTGGTGGAGTACTCCCTGCTTGCCCAACAGAAACCATTCCATGTGATCAACATTAAATAGCCTGTTTGTAAGTATCAAGTTACTTGCTGCCTTGTTTAACACAGGAGATGGCAGCAGTACATTGCAAAGTAAGGAAACATCTCTTAAAAGCTAAATTACTCCTAGTCTAGAAAAAAAAAATGAACTCTTAGAGATGTTCATAGGAGATAGATTTATTTAAGGGGGAAAGGTGGTGGTGAGGTAAGTGTTCACTGTAGACAGCTGCTCTCTGCAAGACAAGATTAAAAAAAAATACTCCTACTTTAAGTGCAATCTGTTAGTTGGAGATTTACTGTTTTATCATAGTAAATAGTATAGTATATCCAAATATCTCATGACAGAAGTAAAGCAATATTTAGGCATCTTTGAGCTTTGTTTTGTAACCCAGCTTTGTGAACATATTCTTTTTCTTTCAATTAATTTTAAAAATTAATTTTACTGTGGACAAGGTTAATGAGTTTGAGGATTTGAGTTACTTTGGTAACTCTACAGTGCTGTGTAGATGGCATGATTTTGAACTCCTGTCACACATTAGGTCTTTATATTTCTATGTTAATGCATGTTTTACTGCAGCCCACCACTGCAGAAGGTGGATTTTGGGAAAAAAGAGGAGGCATGATCAAAGACTAAACTGTACACCCTGCAACTTTATTGTAGCAACATTTGGATTACTTCATCATGCAAGTCATTAAGAGTTATATTCTTTGTAGAGGTAAAATGAAATTAGGTAGAGCATTAGAGAAATTAATATAAAAGTAGATTGCTTACAACTGAAAGCTTTTCTTAGGCAGTATGAATTTTTTCTATGTACTTCACCTTTTCCTTGATCTACCAACAAAACATCCTCCCACTGATTGCTGATGTGAGGCTGTCTTACACGAAGCACAAAATGAGGGTTTTTTCCTTTCACATCCTCGACAGATCACATAAAGGCATGCCCATATTCCAGTCTAGTACTCAATTTGGATGTTTTTATACCAGTAAAAATTTTAATCCCTTAATCTTTCTGACCTTTCATTGGTTTACTAAGAGATTTTATTGTAATGATTCTAATGTTAAAACTGCAGTGTATAGTGATGCTTTGATCATGACCATAAAGTGCTTACAGGTCTGTAGCCAGATTTTAACTTAAAATTATATTTTATCTATTTAATTAAATTAGGTCATTAAAACTTTATTACCTGTATATTTGCAAGCATAAGAACTGTTCATATGAATGTGTTTTGCCATATGCCCCTTGGCCATTCCCCTCAGTAGTCCTGACAGCTCACAGTGTTGAGGAACTGAAGATCCCCTGAGGCTAAGGGCAGGTTAGACAAAGAGGATGAGGAGCCAAGCAAATGTTACTACCCCTGCCGTGAGGAATTCTATGCAACAAGCTGATCAAAACCTCCTGATGTCTAGATCTCTAATCATGCTATTTTCTTTTCACTACATATTTTGCAGTGGTTTGCTCTGGCTGCTCACTCAGCTGCAGCCTCCTTCGTTAAGAGTGAGAGAAACCACCTAAGGATGGCACCTTGGGGCATTCAGTCCTGTGTGAGCCTTGAGCATGTGTCAGTGGAATAACTGGAAAGTAGTAAAGGGAGGGATTGTCTCTGTGAGCAAATTGGGTCCTTGGCTTTTGGACTGTAGCATGTTTCTCCCATGGGAATTTAGTCAGCTGCAAGGTGGGAGTGTTAGACCTTGGTGTCAAGTAGAAACATGGCTTGTATTCAGTTGACTTTCACTCCCGATCCTGTTCCTTGAATTGCTGAAAACCCTTTGCAATCTCTTTCAAGCTTCACAGGTGATGTGTTGGTATAGCTGTAATAAGGTATAAAAGCTTGTTTGGTTGTTCCACTTGCTTAGTCAAGAGCTAGTAGCTAATTCAGTAATGTTACAAAAGGCAAAGCACACCTAGCAGACCAACACAAATGTATATTTTTATTCAACATCCGAGCTAATTTTATTGACATAATAAATGACATAATAATAAATAAATGACAGCCTGAAATAAGCAGTCCAATAATTGTTCTGAACAAATATTCTGTTAGGTAAGGTTATTAGCGGAGTGATCACCCTAGTGGTAGTGATCAAGAATTTGCTCTGCTCTTCAGCTTTTACATTAGGTAAATGCATCATGCATCTTGAATAGGCTGCAAATCCATATCATTTCTCCTGAACTTCTTGCACTGAAATAGCTTCAGGTAGTTCAGTGCTTCCCACAGGTCATCTCTTAGCAACTGCAGTTCCTTGTGCCTTATTAGATTTGACCCTTTGCAAGACAGTTTAGGAAGAATTTCGTTTTTCCTACACATTATCTGTAGAATTCTTGCCACAATAGAAGTACCGAGAAGAGCAGTGATGGTTTTGGTACCTTTTCAGACAACTAGAATTGGTGGGGCTGGCTGTTGCAGAGTTTGCTTTGAAGATTGAGATGTGGTGTTACCATATTTCAGCCCGGGTTTAGGAGTGGGCATATTTAATCATAATGGAGGTGAAATTTCTTCAAGTAAAAGAATCCAGAGAGCCCCAAATTGTAAGGATTGTGATTTTTAAATCACAGTAAGTTGAAGGTTTGTGTATAACATTAAGTTCTTTTATTTATCGTAGCTGGTACAAAAACTAACTAACTGAAAGCTTCACAATGCCTTGTTTGTAGGAAAACACATTACACATGAAGTATTTTTATGTAATATGAACCCGAGAGCTCAACTTTTGTCTCCAGCATGGCTTCTAGTTGCACTGTAAACGCTTTTCCTTTGGTATTTGTTAGTATCAAGCCTTTTGAACTGTTTGACATTAGTGTAGAGCTTGGGAAAATAATGTGCAAGTTTTTACCCATACATCTTAGGAGAAAACATCTAAATTGTATTTAAAATTATCTACTCAAAATACCCTATTGCAATCTATTAATTTAGCTTTTAATCAGGGACCTGTTGCAGGGCAAAACTCTAAATTAACTGTTTTGCAGTTTAAAGACTGCAATTTCACTTCAGAGCCAACCATGCTTGATTAAATTTGCCTTAAATGAAACAGCCTAGTATTCTTTTGAGTAAAGTTAATGAACAGAAGTTAGTGTGTATCTATCCTTTTTTGCAAATAGAAATCTGTGGGTAACAGTATAGGAACCTTTTTTAAAGTTAATTCAGATGATGCATATTTGTTTTCTCACTTTTTTTAAGGAAAAGCTTTGTAAAGCAAGTACTTGCCACAAGACATACTTGAGTTAGTGACTGTATCTATTCCTGTTTTAACGCAAAGTATCTTTTATTCCTTGGTGCGTTCCTAGGTCTATGCATGACACTAAAAAGAAATTTTCCTGAAATCCCAGCATAAGCATATGGACACTGTTTCTGTCTCATGTCATTCCCCTGACTATTCTTTTTTCTTCTTCTCTTAGATTCATGCTTTGTTGTAGTAATGATGATTATTTTTAGCTCTGTTTTCCCATTGTGCAGCCAGAGGAACTGGGCAGGAGTCTAAGCTGGCATAGCAGATTGAGCTGTGTTTCTTGACTCTTTGGTCAGAAGCCTTGCATCTGTGGACCCACCAGACTTCCTTTCCTGCTCTTACTGTCACCGGTGTGTTTAGGGAAACACAAACTGTAATGCCAACAAAATCCAAACAGGTTGTTGCTTAAAGGAAAACAAAAACTCTCCCAAGCCTTAGTCTGTCTCCTTGTCTCTGTTCTCCGATTCCTCTTCACTGTTCTCAGGGCTGCCTTTCCTCAGGTTGGTTTGCAGGCAGCAAAGGGAGAAATAAGCAAAATCCCTCGTGGGGTTTTTAGGGATCAGCAGTTGGTTAGAGTGTGGTGCTGGCAGCACCAAGGTTATGGGTTACATTCCCAGACTGGTTCCATCCCTGTTAAGAGTTGGACTTGATCCTTGTGGGTCCCTTCCAGCTCAGAATATCCTGTGATCTGTGATCTAGAAATAAAGCTCAGCAGTCAGCAGGAGTCATGTGTTGTCTTTTGCTGCCACTTAGAGAGCTCAAGGAATGAAAGTCAACCTGTTAACAGTATGGTAATGTGAGCCCATGTTGAGTTCTGTAGAAGCATGTGCATCTTCCTGGCATTGCCTCTGCACTTCTTTTTTCTTGGTACTTTGAACCTCTTTAAAAGATAGACACGCTCAATTCATTTAAAATTAATAATGTAATTGTCCTTAACCTCTGCACTTCCTGATGTCTGCCGATGAGGATTTCAACGATAGGTGTTAATGCAAGAGGCAGAAATAAATCTTGAATGAACTGCATAATTCAATTTTGCTGTCCAATCTGTAGAACTGTCTGGGGGAAAGTATTGTAGAAACTGAACTGGCTGAAATACTGCTGTTACCTTCAGCCAAAATTAACCTTCCAAAATCAGATTAACTTAGAAGTCAAATCCTTTGTTTAGTTTTGAGTTTGCATTTTCACTTGAGTTCCTTTGGACGTGATGATTTCTAGGGGTTTTTTTTTTCAGTAAGTCTCTAAATTTTGCCGTGCTGTGTTTCCCCTTAAAAAGTAACATTATGCTGAGATGGCTCCACGAATCTGGTTCTTAAGGAAAAAGTGGAATAATGGAAATAGCACCTTTTTCTTGAACTTGGTTTGATTCTTGTTATTTGTCTTATTAGTTTTTGAATTAACACCTTGGTGGAAGCCAGCAATAGAAATGTCTGAGAAGAAAAAAAAAACCCGTCAAAATATTTGTCAGCAAATTTGAGCAAACAATGTTTGAATCTGCCTCAGACCTTGAGGTTTTCCTTAGAGTCACGAGGATAGAAACATTTCACTGAGATTTTAGATTATTCATCACCTGGATATTCAGTATGAACTTCATTAGTACTCTCTGGTAGTCTTTGTTTCACTGCCCCATTCCTAAATACATTTAACTGAGAGAACCTATGCTAGTTATAGCTGAATTGATGTTTATATTGCAGAAATCCTGTCAAAGGGGAGTTAGACTTACCATTTCTGTTTGATTTTTTTCCTGACTGACACTAGCCAGAAAGACCTTTTAAAGCTCCTGTGTACATGTTTGTTCAAAGGGATTAGTGAAAGGAAATTGCTAGACACAGGCATCAGCTTACAGCATCCCTAATAGCAAAGCTTTCTAGAGGGAACTTTGTGCAGCTGCTCACCAGCCTTGCTCTTGAAGAATGAATGTTTGCCTCTGACAGTGTGGTGGTAAATACTGTTCTTGGCAGAATCTAGGTAAGATGGACTTCAGAACACATTTGATACCTATTGTAAAATAAAAGGAAACGCTTCTCCTTTTTCAGAAGTATGAATGCACACCAGTAGCCCTGCTGGTGCAAGAGTAAACTGGTGCTGTTGTTGATGTTTGATAATCCTAGAGAGGATTGTTTCATACCCATAGTCTGAACTACAGAACACAATATCTTGGAGTGATGTCTTTAATTTCCCTCTAGAGGAATAAGGATACAGTGGGATCAAGAAAGAAAAGAGCATAGGTGCATCCACAGAGACAAGAGAAGAGTGTGTGTGGCTGGGCCATATTGGGAATATCAGTTATATGAAATCCATATCAGAGATCATTTTCTAGCTTAGGTGTAGTCAGTCTGCACCAGGTGCATTTCATAACCTCTAGTAAGCACTGAAAAATTGAAGAACAAAAATAACTGCTTTTCTGCAGCAGCACTGAGGTCTTGCTGGCAGACAGTAAGACTTTGCAGGTGGCTATCTGAGAGCAACTTCACATCAGGCTCCCATCTGTCACCGCATCATTGGGGCAGCCCAAGGCACATGGCTTTTCTGGTTTTGAGGAGGAGCTGCAGCAGTTCTCAGCAGCAAAGCATTTAATCTTTTATTGAGTGGTTCTGCTTCTTGTTGGCTTCAAGAAATGAATAAATAAAATTAAGTTTACTTTTTGGTTATAGTCACTAGATACAAAGAAGCAGAACTTTGCGTAGGTCAGCTGTTGAAGCCATATCAATAAGAGTTACTTTGATTAAATACTAGAGACCTTCAGCTAGCCCACATCAATGCAAGACATTATTCTTGTAATAGAAACACACGATGAAGATGGTCATTTAGAAGGAACAGTAGCCTGAGGTTATTTTCTGGATGAGTTCATTTTAAGCTGTAGTTCGACAGGCTGCTGGAAGCAAAAGGAATGGTAAGTATGGTATCATTTGCTCCAACTCTAATTCAAAATCAAGTCTGAAGCCTTGCTTTGCAGAGTTTACTAGAGATAACTTGGCATAATATATGTATCTCTTTAGAAGAATTTTGGTGTTTCTTTCTTTGGGTGTGTAGCTTCAGGTCCCTACCTCAAAAATGTTTTTTTGTGATCAAATGTTTATCTCCATTACAACCAAATAATTAAATAGGATTTTCAGTTTGAAGGCCTTTTTATTTTTCCCTTTCCTTTTTAGATATTTCAGGTATCAGAAAATAAGGAGGTATGTTTATCATGATTTAGTAAGTTTAGAAAATGGGATAGTATATAGTTTGAGCTCCAGTTTAACTCCACATGCTAATGTGTTTTGTTGTCAGGATGGAATAAATTTCCCAACATACTCCTACAAATCAAGCTGTGAAGTTGTGTACCCTCACCGCAGTCTCCATTAACGGCTCTGCACATACAGATGTAGGCAGATGAATAAAAGGTGTGCTCAGCCAAGGACACTGGGTTGAGTTTGGTGCTACTCCTTTCCAAAGCAAGTGTATCAGTCATCCTCCAGCATGGGATTTCACCAGAGGAAGAAGAGGGTGATGCATGTCAGGTTGTTTGGTAGGTGTTTGCCAAACCCACTCCAGCAGATTACAAGCTGTCGCCACCGGCCCAGGGATGCATGCTAAATTCAATCCTGTTGTTCTTTCTAATTAAATTTTGACAGGGCTTGTTTTGACTTGTATGCTGGAGAATAGATTGGTTTCCTTCACTAGTCAGGTCTATTTTGATCCTTTTCAGTATGGCCATTCACTTCCCAAAGCAGACTCACACTGGTACACCACCTGTAAATCATAGCCCTTGCTGCCTTTTTTTTGCTTCCCTGGCAGCCTACAATTCAGTTTTCAGTGGAGCTGCCTAAAGCAAATAAATGTAAGCTTTTAGCATGCAGACATTGTAAGATAAGTCCGGTGGATTTTAAATAAATTTTAGGCAGAATAAGATGGTAATTTGGGATCTAGACTGACTGCAGAAGTTAATTCAATTGATGTGACATAACAGTAATTCAGCATAATATGCTCATGCCATTAGACTTGCACAGAAAAATGCTGCAAATAGCTATAATGAATAGTTGGGGTTTTGAAAACCTGAGAGAGCAGTTTCACCTTGAATCATAACTGGCATCTCTCAGAATGCTTGCACATTAAGAAAATTCAAAAAGGTATATGAATTTGAGTAAATCTCAGTATCGCCGTGGGTAAAATTTAATTTTAGTGTCACTCAAGCACTTCTGGAGATGTAGAGGTAAAATCTGCGTCACCTGTACAACTGTGGAGGAAACTAACTCTGTTTCAAGGCATCTGCATTATGCTGTGCATGAAAAACAGAGAAAGAGGCTAAAAATGTAAGTCCTGGTATTTTTTAGTGCAATTTAGCTGCTTAAAGAAGGTTGATTTTTACCTGCTTAGTTCCAAAGTCAGTTAGGTACCTCGAGGCATGCTCAAAGCAGTGTTGTATGGAGGGTGCCTGTGGATTTCGCCACAAAAAGCTGGAAGCTGCCTGAGAGTGACAGTTTTAAAAGCACCATGATAACAACCCTTCCACACACCAGGTTCTCATTTTGGTAGAGTCTTATGATCCAGTACCAGTATTGGGGAACACAGATAGATACGGAATACAGTAAAATGGATTACCCCAGGATATTCCCCCCCTTATCCCATATCATCTGATTAATGCCCAAATTAATATATTTCATCTGTAAACACCCATATTTATGCATATCTACATGTAACTATATACAAATACAATTTCAGGTAGGTTTGCAGCAGTGTGACCTAATCCATCTGCCACACCTCCCCATATTTATGTTTGGACCACCACCCCTCATACCACAGGGGCTTCACCCTCTTGGCCTGTGTGATTGCATCACACATCTCACAATCATGGATAACCTGAGCTATGGCTTGTGTGGTTAAGTCCACCCCTCAGTCATGAGCCCATCAGTATGTCACATCTCTTCCCTGATGGGCCCGCCTAGCCAGGAACAATTCTCCCTTGGGTTGCCAATCCAAATCTACCTGTGACACCTTGATTTCGGCAGCCCACTCTCCTGTTGGTTGTTGTGGTGCTCCTCATTAGTTTGACGTTTAGGTGCGTGGGCATCCACCTGATGGGCTTGCACTGTCAGCCTCTCTACCCAGGTAATGAGGTCTTGCCATTCTTCAGCCACCCACATTGGTTTTCTGCTGTGCTGCCAGTTGGCCTTTTTCCACCTTTCCAGACCTACAGAGTGTTTGCTACCATCCACAGGTCGGTGTAGAGGTAGAGCATTGGCCACTTCTCTCACTTAGTGATGTCTAAAGCCATCTGGGTGGCTTTGAACTCTACGATCTGACTGGATCCACCTTGCTTTTCAGTAGTTTTTGTGACTCACCAGAGTACAGGGTGGCCTGCACTCTGCTGCTAGAGGAATGGAGAAAAATGCATTAGCAGTATCAACAGGGGCGTCACTTTGCTGCCCTAGACTCTGGCTCATACTGACGTTCAAGCATGTCCAGCACAGCAGCACTCAGTGAATGGTGAAACTTCATTTAGGCCAGTAGAGTGTTTCTTGGGAAGAGCTGACTTTGCAAAATACCTAATTACAGCATAATGTGACTTTTTAGAGTCAGGGAATATGCTTCAATCTGTCTGACTTTGGGGGTTTTTGGGCAATCAGGTTTGTATCCTACAGAAAGAGCTGTGGTACTTGTGTATGCCTTGCCCTATGGATAATTCAAATCAAGATCTGATTTAAAGCCTGCAGCACTTCACACTAGTCAACACAATAATTATGTGATTGGTGCTGGGACAAACTAGGATCTATGTGAAAGGGAAAGGAGAGCCTATGATAGAAGTTAGATGAGCAAGTTAATTAGTCCTGCCTCTGTCACCAGTGACTTTCTATGAACTTGTGGTAGAGCTTTTGACTTTCAGATTGACATGTAGGTCTTGAAAAGGTGGAGTTGTTTCACAGAAAATAAGCTATTGTCTAAAAAATCCCCAAAGCCTTGTAAGGTTTATCTTATTAAACTGGTGCTTTCAGATCTGGTGTATATTAGCAGGTGGTATTTCTAATGCCAGTTTTAAAATGTAACTTCTAAAGTATTTTAAGCACTGACTTTTTTTAGGAAACTGCTAGAAATAACAGTATGAAAGCAAAAGCTTGAAGTGTTTTCACTTTCTGAAAGTACCAGAGTTGATGAGTTTTTAAACACACTAAATTTTAATGAAAAAATCCTATTTCTGCTAAGCTCTGCTATTGGTCTCTGAGGCTATCATTGTTAGTAATGGATTAGGAGAACAATGCCACCGAACTGAATTCCCCTTTAATATGCCACAACTGAAAGGATGATAAGATGACTTTCACATTTCAGAAAGCTTTTTGATTGTAGTAACTTTAATAACTTTAAATTAAGTTATGGCTTTACATTAAAATGTTTAAAATTAGAAAGTCCCCACATCACAAAGTAGTGCAAAAATGGTTAGAATGACTTTGTTGTGCTGATGAATTGAGCACAAGATGAACACTGGCCTACCGCTAAAAAGGTGAACCCTATTAAAATGATTTTTAATAAGCTTTTTAAATGGTTTCCATTTTGCTATTTGCATAATTAAAAGGGAGGGAAAAGTGCTCCAACTAGGTAAAGAAAGAAAAGCCTTTGGGCCTCATACCACTTTCTCCAGTGTAGTTTCATTTGCAAAGTTAAAACTTGCAGGTTCAGCTGTCAAAAATTTTTAGTTAGAGGGTTTGAAGGTTGTATTGCCTTCAGAGAGGGCAAACACCACTGCTTTTCCTTTTTTTTTTAATTAGTTTTTAACCTGGCTTTCTATCCTTTTTTTGTACATGCAGAGTATTTCCATTCTCTAAACTGGTATTCCTTGAATGTGTGTTTAGCCAGAAAAACCAATATGATTGATGTGGACATTGCCCATTTTACATCTCTGTTACAGTGCCAGAGTCTTGTGCCCTCACGCTGAGGCGTTTACAAACGTATCATTAGGATATTTTCCAGCAAACCAGCAGCAGAGCAGGTCAAATGCTATTAGTGAAATGAAACTCCAAAGTGCATTTGGAAGAACACTGATTGCCAGACTAAATAATCCAGAACAAATGGCCAGAGTCTAACAAACAAAAATGAGTAATAAAACCAAGCGTGTTGGAATATTTTGGCAGTTAACAAGTTTTTTCTTTCCTAGATAATCGTGCAAACCTAGTAGTTATTACACAGTGCTTTGCATGCCAGGGACAGTGTTGCTATCAGTAGGAAATCACATCATTAATTTGTATAAAATTTGGACCTATGGAGGTATCCTAAGCTTGCCAGTCTCTGCTAAGAATTTTTTTTTTCAAGGACACATCAAAAGAGTTCTGTAAATAGACGAAAATTGTGTCTGCTGCTGGAAATGGATTTTAATGCAAAAGATTTGAAAACAGCTCTCTCCTGTCCATTGAGTGCTGGCAGAGGAGATGCTTTCATCCAGCCTGGTTCCTGCTCCAGCTGCTTGCAATGGCTTCCTGGGCTGCAGTGAAGTCCATGCTGAATCCCTTCTGAATCTCTAAGGAATGTTTCATCATTTCTGGCACTTGGTGCTGATGTGCTCCTGTCCCTCTCCCAGCTTGCTGTGACCCTTGCCCTCTCCTTGTCACATCTGAATTTCGGAAGCATCTTTCCATATCTTGCAAGGATCACTCTTCTTTTTCTCCTGTCACTTTCTTACACTTTGCTGTCCATTGCAGCCAAGAGGACAGAACAGCTTTCCCCTGTAGTGCCCTGCCACAGCTCTTTGATCAGTGCTCGTGATGTGAGCACTCCTGCCATCAGGCACTGTTTCCTCACTGCAGGGGAACACTCCCAGCCAATGTCTTTGGGCAGAGCAGCCTGTATTTTAATGAAGCAACAGCTTCTTTGTGTCAAGGGCACAGCAGCTCTGGGCTGTATTAACATATCAGCATCACAAACAGGGTAAATGCAGATCTAGGTTTTATAAAAGGGCTAATTTGTTCAGAGGTGATTGTTGAAGAGCACATAATGTCAAGCCATATGGCAGGAAACCTTCATACAAAATTAATTCCATCGTTACCTGGTAGGGTCTGCTTGTTTCCATTTTCCCAAGGATCTATTTTGTGTTCAAAGAACCTGTGATTTTCACTCATCAGCTCTGGAGCACAGATGTGGAAAAGAAGTGTACCTGCTGTTCATAGTGTATCACATAAGTGAATGCTTGGAGCAGAGGGATTTTTTACTTTGCCTTTAGAGCTAGAATGCCAAAACAATGAGTAATGGCTTTACAGAAAAGGCATGACAGTCAATTATCTGGCCATACATACCAAGGTGAATGCAGTAGGTCTTGTGATGTGCCCAGTGAGATATTTTGGTAGTCATAAACTAGAATTATTGCAGTAACTTTTCAGCACAGTGCTCAAACACTAACAGAATGCTGTGTTTTACATTTGATTTTCTACCATATTCATCCTTCAGGAAGTACTGTTTTGGGACTTTTTGTAAAGAACCCTCCTTTGAGAACTAATTATGAAAAATGTTTTTCTGTTTCTCACTTTAAATTACCTCTTAGTCTATTGCAATTCATCTTGAAGGCATTTTTATAATGATTTTTTTTCATGAACATTAGTACAACCTGTGGCAGATCTGAATAGAAAATTTCACCATTTCTGCCAAGAGACTAGTTTTTGTCTCAGTTGCTTTCTTTGTTTGGTTTATTTTCTCTGTTTTCCTTCTTTCTGTAATATTAAAACAGCTGGTTTCTTAAATAGATAGTGTAGGTTGTTATCATTTGGAGGAATGCTTAAGAAATGAGTGAATAATTAGGACAGTTTCCTGAAAAAACCACTTCCATAAACCCAAAGCTGCTGCATTCAAATAACTAAATGTTGTCTTCTTCAGAGGAGAATGTGCTTCTCTGCCTTGCAAATATATTTCCCACAAAATCCAATAGTGAATGATTTGAAAGTTGTCTCTTTCTGTATGTGGTACAGGAGAGGAATTTATCTCTGTACTCCAGATAAGATTTCCCTTGCAGGCGTTTGGGTGACCCTGGATGCATTTGTAGTATCTATCTGATCAAACCTTTCATGTAGAGTGTTTTGTTCAAAAGTTATATTTATAAGTTATTAAGTCACACTAAATGAACCCCAAAATGACAGAAGCTTTGTCAGGTTTGTGAAAACTGTGTTAATGTACATCCCCCAATTTCTCAAGGTACAAATGTGACTGCAAGTTGCACAGTGGTTGGTGAATATTAACTTACAGGAAAGGAAGGGTCTCCCACATGCTTCTCATGAGTAAGACTTAAAAAAAACAAAAAGAAATTTTGAGGGCAACTCAGTGAAAAGATACTAGTAGGTTCTGACTTAATACGGAATTCATGCAAATCTTTCTGCAGATAGCCTTCATCAAAACAAACCCCAATCAATGCAAGGATTGTGGAAGCTTCATGAGAAGCTTTTAATTTTTTAATTTTTAATTTTTGTGTCCACATGTAGTGAATATCCTGCAGAATGGATTTGAGGTTTGTATCTGCTGTGTTTGGTAATGCTACATAGTAGTAGTAGCATGTCACAATTAGCAGAAAGCATTGCATGACTTCAGAATAAACCAGGAAGCATCATGCAGCCACAGGAAAAAAAGAGTTGCCAAGCTGGGCATGAGAAGGAAGTGGAAGATACTTCTTTTTGGCTTTTCCTCCACTTAATAAAGATATTTCAGTAGACCGTTGTATGAATGAATTTAAATTGCTGATGGTTATTGAAAGGACTACTCACAGCCCATGGAAATCTTTTTTGGGTTTTTTGCTGTTCATTTAATTTTTCAAAGTGGTTGTAATCAATTCGATCAAGTAAACCTTATGACATTTCACATTTCATTCCACAGAAATACCTCAGGAGCTTTTTCTCTGCAATGCTGAAATCTCCATCGTCTCCGCTGAACATTGATAAAGTGGGGCTAACGTTGTCAAAATACACCATCTGTGAATTCTCCCCCTTCTTCAGGAAAGGCGTTTTCGACTACAGCAGCCATGGGACCAGCTGAGTTTGGGGCCAGGATCCTTATGCTCTGGAGGAGTATGTTTGGAGTGGTGCCTTCACTTTTATGCAAGAGGAATGAGGGAAAGAAAAAAACCCACTGTGTTTCCTCCATACTTGGAAAGCTGCATCCAAACAGCGCCGAGCAGAGATAGCTACACCCCTGCACTAACCTGTATCCTTTACCAGCTCTCAAGTTGCTGCCTGCATTCTCCTGGCTTAGGGTATACAGACATTTTTGTGTAAGTTGCTCTGTTAATACTGTACAAAGACTCTGACTCTCGTGATGACTTTGGATCCTCTTCTTGGCAGCAGCGCTTCCTTCTCATTTGCTCAGATAATTTGTTCTGGCTGTTTGAGAGCATCTCATGTTTACCATGGCGGTGTATCATGCTGACAGAGGGATTCTGAGCGGCCTTTTGGTTTCTGTCCAAGCTGTTCCTTAAAGAATCCTATCCTTTGTTTCTTTATAACATAGTGTCATGTTTAAAGTAATGATCCTACTTCACAGTTGTTTCATTTTCTTTCCCTTCCAGATACATTGTTTAACTATTTGACTGTATAGTTGTATAGTTTTTCTCAGAAGAATTAAAGGGCCTGGGTAACTTGAATGCTTACAAAAATATATGCAGCAGAAAGAATATAATTTAGACCCTGTCAGAGTCCTCCACGCTTGGTTGTTTGGAGGCAGAACAAATCACTCACCATTAATAAAGCACAGGAAGCAATAGTTACCGAATAACGTGGTCAGCATCTTTCAGATTTCGTAATCATTCAGACTGTAAACAGAAACTCTGCACTGTACAGAGCTCATAGCTATGCATAAAGCTGATGCAAAGTGCTATATATTGTTTTTTAAATAGCTTCTTCACAGTAGTTGTAAAACCTGAGGTTTATTTGCATCAGTTAAAATTTACAGGATTTAAATAATAGTACTTTAAAATGACTCAGGACTTATTCAGACTTGCACATGTATATACAGGTAGAATTCATTTTCTATTGCTGCAAATTCAAAAATGTATACACTGTGTCTGGAATTGAGTATGTGTACATGTTATTGTATAATTGGTTGTATAAAAATCAGAATTGAATGACTTCCAGTTATTAAAATGCATCATAAAAGGTAAGTTTTGTGTGCCATTTGTTTAGAGTGTGAAGCATTTTTTCTAAGTTGACATCACAGACCACTGGTAGGTTGTGATAATCAAACTATTTCGTGTCGCCGAAAATAATTATTAAAACCTAAAGTAACAACACTGGTGGCATTTTTATTTCATGACCTAAAATACAGGAACAGCAGTGTTTTACATTTAATATGATACATCCATGGTCCTGAGGGAACTGGCCAAGGAAGTGTCTTAGGCACTGTGCATCATATTTAAGAAGTGATGGTTGTGCTTCCCAGATGTGAAAGCGGAGGTTGGGTGCTTGCTGGATTCCTGTGGTGAGCTGAGTACCTGGAGTCTGGTGTTGCAGCAGGTTAGTGGAAGGCTGGTGAGTGCACAGCCACATGGGTGCTTCAGAGGCAGAAACTGACCCTAAATCTCACCTCAAAGCCAGTGACTGTTCTATTTCTGCTTCTCCCTTGGCCTGCTACCCTTCCTACTTCATAGCAATGAAGTATGATAAAGAATTAATGTCTTGGAGTCTTTAGAAAAATGATTTTACATAACTGTAGAGCATTATTTCCTGTGTGCCACTTCTATGAAAGGACCTAGCAGGCCACTAAATGGTAAACTGCTTTATCTGCTCCAAAGATAAACCCATTTCCTGCAGCTGTCTTTCCTGAAAAATTACCAGTGTGCTGAGCAGGTCTCCATAGCACCACATGGTGAATGCTGCTCATGCAAAGGCAAAAGCAAACAGGACATCCTAGAGGTATTTTGTGTTACTTCAGATTTGGAGAACCTGTTTAAGAACACTCAACTTGATAAAGAGATAAGGAAAACAATTTAATTTTTTTTCCTCATTCATTTAAAAGATGACTTGTACTAGGTTCCTGTCTACGGTACGAATTGATTCAGCGAGGACCAGATGCTCCAGTGGTCTAAACCTGCCTATAAGGTGGTTAATTTATGTAGTCTGGTTTATCTGACCTGCACTGTTAAAAGTGTACATTGCAAATAACAAAGGTCTATTAATCACTCTATTTACAATGTCTTCAAGTTAAAAGCTACAGACTTGAGAGTGTAAGCATGCGATTAAGACCACAACCCCAGGCCTCCAGCTTTTCCCACCTTCTTACCTTTCACTGGTATCCACAGTTTAATCAATGATGGCAAGCTCAGGCTAAGCTTGGAGGCATCTTTGAATAATTACATCAGTAAAAAATACAATTGCTGTTTATAACCTGCAGTCTTTAAACCCAGACTTCATGAGAAGTTTTCAGTAGAAGTTGAAATGCATGTCGAAATTGCTAGCCATTTTAAAGATGTTTCAATTGCGTTTCTCTGTAGATAACCTCAGGCTCTAAAATTATCCATTAATTTTATTTTCAACATATTGACACTTTCAACAATATTGTGAAAGTTATTTTCAGGCCTGGTACGGGTGGTGTTTTTTTTCAGAGTGCCTCAGTAATTGAGAAATATCCTTAAGTAAAACCGAACTTATGTATCAGTCCTATATATATTTCAGGCAAAGTGTATGTTTAAGTACTTTACTATAATGGAGCTATCACACCCATGCAACTGAAATCATGTCTCCATTAAAGTCACCAAACTACTTGGCTTATATCCTTGCTGAGTCTACAGCAGTTTTTCATCAATAGGATTGCACAAAAAAAGGCCAAAAAGCACACTGGAGATGGTGCTTGGCTTTTTTTTTCTGCAAAACATGATCAAAAAGCAAAAATCCTCTGAGGAAGGCCACCTTGTTGGTCTTGACCCTGCTCTCCTTTAACTGGAAGTGCTTTTCCCCTGAATATGTTGCTGCTCATAGGCAAGAGGTTTAGCAGCCTTCAAAGCCCTGCTGATAAAGAGCTCCTGGCAATCTCCTCACTCCTGTAGGTGGGAATAAGAAACAGGTTTGTTATTGGGCTGAGATAAAGCTTGAAATTTTATATGCTCCCAGTTCACCAAAGCCCCAAAATTGGAAAAAAAAAAAATTTTTTGCTTAACAAGTTTCTTATGTCCACCTCTGGGTTTATTTTCTCTGTGTTTCATTAGATTCTAGAAAAAAAAATTATAAACTCAAGAGCAAAAATTTTCTGGCTTCCAATCTCACAATGGGAAATAGAAGAGATTCCTTTGCTGGACAGACTTCATGAGCAATTAAGATCTATGCAGTTGTACAGGCCCTGAAGTAGTTAAAGTCTTAAAGTATGAATATATTTTCTTGGTAAAGCTGTGAACTACTGGGTCCTGCCACTTTTTAAAATTGTTTTATTATTTTAAGAGAGTTTTTTGTGGCAGACCAGAATGCTGTTGTAGATGTACCTTTTTATGTGTAATACAATGAAAGCAAAGTTGATTAGAAATAAAAATATCATAAAATATAATCAATTAGGGTTGGAAAAGTCCTCTAAGATCATCAAGTCCAACCATTAACTCAGCGCTACTGTGTCACCAATAAACCATGTCTCCAAGTGCTACATCCACACATTATTTGAATATTTCAAAGACTGGCGATTCCCTGGGCAGCCTGTCCCAATGCCAGACTAACATTTCAGCAAAGAAATCTTTCTTGATACCTAATCTAGACCTCCTCCTGGTGCAACTTGAGAAAGAAACAGGTAGGGAAAGTGAACGGTGACCTGAAAATGAATTTTGTGGGAAACAGGTAAACTTCCTTATGCCACCTAATGCAGTTAAATCCGTAAAAGAGTACATCCAAACTGGCTGAAAATACCTGATCACAAACAATACTCTTCTTTTGTCTTTTTGCAGTTGAGTTTTAAAAGGAGTGTGGGGAAGCCATATTAAGGGTGAACATTAATGTTTGACAAAATGGAGGCAAGATTTTGGACTAGAAGCCTTATCCTCATGTCTTCAAATTGCAACAAGCCTTAGAAGCAAAAATGCGAGTGGCACCGTGGGAAACGGGAAACCCTGTATCTTTTTTTTCTTTACACCTTCATTTTCTTTATAAATACAATTTTCTCCAAAGTTGTGCTGACATTTGGAGCATGTAGCACAGCTTTTGTACTCACATAGAATTTTGGTAGTTGTTTTTTGAAACTGGTCTCAGAAAAAGAAACAGGTCTAAGAAAAAAGTTTACACACTCTTTCAATGTCCTCCTCAGTTGGTTTTGCTGTCTTCTATCTTCTCATGACAGTTTTGTCCAGGTGGCTTGTTCTCATTCTTTGTAAATTTTCAATTACTTCCCATATGTAGTCTTGTTTTACAGGTGATTTATAAGAATGTGCTGGGAATAGTTGAAGAGAAAGCAAATCCTTTATTATATGACAAATAGTAGTTATCATCTTCAGATAACTTGTTCCGATCTCCTGTTGCAAAGCGCAACATGCAGTTTTGATCTTTTTAGATCTGAGCCTTCAGAGGTCTTGCACACTACAGCTTTTTGGGGTGTTATTGCACTTTTTCATGATCATTCATATATTTTTTTCCAGTGTAATCAATGTCTGACATGAGCCTTTCTTCAAACAAGGTTTTTTGGGGGAGAGAGCCTTTTACTTAATGTTACTGCCTTGTTTAGGTCTTTCTGAGATTCTGCCTTTTGTGACCCTCCTTGCCCAACAGTGTATTTTCTCCACATTAACCTGTTCTAATGTTACCTTGGGACATTATCTGTTTTTCTGTTTCCTTAAAGGCATGAATTGGAAATCGTCAACTGAAACCACATTTAAGTTGTGTTCTGCAAAAATTTGTGTACTTGATTTTTGATATTGGGAATTACAACAGAAATCAGAATCTCAAAAATGAGTAGGTGAAAATAGTTAATGACGGTGTTGTTATTCTACCTGGGAAATCAGTGTGTTTTCAGGATTTCTGCATCATGGTTGAGTTTTTTTTCCCAAATGTGAATACCTTGGAGATGTATGGGTTGCAAATTACTCCTTCCCATGGTGCAGAGTAGCATGCTGCTAACAGGTGCAAAATGAATCTACTGATAATGAGAGCTTCAGGAATTGTTCTGTGGAAACTAATGACGTGTGTATCGAATCACCTGTTTTTCTGAGTTCAACAGGAGAGAAGGCAAAGCTCTACTGCTGAAAAAAACAAGCCATGCCACATTTTCATCCACAACCACCTCCAGTTCTCATTATTTTAGTAGCTGAGCAACAGGAGAAAAGTGCTGGACAATATAGAGGTAGTGGAGCCTTCTGAAAGGTTAGCATAAGAGAGTGTGAACAGAGCCCTCTGAATGATTAGCATAAGAAAATGTAAACAGTTAAATACATATCTCAGTCTGTCGTGTGCTGGGCGTGGGAGTGTTCATTAATACAGTGTGGATAAAAGAAAATGCTAGTTGTGGGAAACAAGTGCTTTCAGGAGGTGCATTGGACACCCTCTGGGCTCCAACACAGAAAGGTTGCTCATCAGTGTGTAAAACCAGAACCTTGGACAAGCTTCCAAGCTGCCTGAGCGTATTGATTCTGGCACCTGCTTTCATAAGCAGGTGCTCAGGTTTATGTGCCCAGATGAAGTTACCTCTTAATTATATACCAGACTCTGGCTGTATGTGTTGTCTGAGTAGTTCTAGGTGTTGTTAGGAGAAGTAACGGAGAATGAAAGTATGCAAAACAAGTTACAAGAAAATAATAATAAAAAAAAAATCCATGCCAGACCAAACAAGCACAACAAAACCAGTGTTTTTTCGAAAAACAAAGGTATCACAATCTTCTTCATCTGTGGTTACTTAACATTTGCATAACATCATGTACTGAATGAAACCAGAATTGCTCAAACTTGTCAAGTCTGTCAGGAAATAGGAGCATCTCTCCACACAGCTCATTTCATATGCAAGGGGATTTCACTACTCCTGTTCTTTTGTAGTGGTAGAACAGGATTTTAGGAGACTGGGACTCTGCTGGCTGTATTGGCAACATGAATTTCATTCTGTGTGAATTAAATCAAGGGGGGCATTTAAAAGTCATATTGAGTAATCTGGCCTTTAAAAGCACGGTGAGATTTTACAGGGCAAATTTCGGCCTATTTATTAGCCCTCATCTGGCATCCTGCACACTGCAGGACAAAAGGCACATAATGATTTTCACTATACCATTATGAAGATTTTTGAATTACCTTTGACAAGGCTGCTAAATGAGACTGCCTTGATGATACTCTGGAAAACCAGGACTTTCTTTGGTTAAGTGATTTACTATCCAGGCATGAAAGCTTGGGCTGTGGTTATTAAGGCTGCACAGATCTCTCTGCTAGAAATTTCTTGGTCAGTATCTGTCCTGGTTTAAAGGACCAGGTGTCTGCCGGGGAAGGTGTGAAGCTCCCTTAGAATGTAAAATGGGATCCTCTTCCCTCCAAGTTATTGTAACTTTGAAATTATGGGGCTTTCAGGCAAATATATGGGAAAAGTAATAACAGCCCTTTATTGGAAAAAAACTAAATATATATATACAAGGCAGACAAACAACAATGGAGGAATAACAAACGAAAACCGAATTCCAGTGAAAACCTCCTCCCTCCCGGCCGTGGCGCTTTCCCCACGCTGCAGTTCCGCTCGCGGCCGCCAGGGGGCGCTGCGGGCTCCGGGCAGGGGGCGCGGTGATTGCCCCGCCCTGCAGGGGGCGCTGTGCGGCCGGCTCGGCTGCGCTCCCCTCACGGGGATGGCGGGAGAGGCGGCGTGAGGGGAGAGGGAAAAGGAGCTGCTTTTGTAACTCACAGGCTGGGATGGGGGGCAGCGTATCCCGGTGCTAGTCCTGATGGGCAAGATAACCTGTAGCAGGGACTTCGGAGCAGCAGACTGGAACACCAGGTATGAGCATACCTCAGGGTGGCAAAGGGAGCAAAAACTCCAAAGCGGTGTCAGGAGCTGGGCGGACATGGGGTGTCAGGTTAAAGTGCAGCAAAAAACCCAAAGCAGCAGCAGAAAAAAAAAAAACCAAACCAGTGGGAATGGGCAACGGCAGCCAGACTCCTGCAAACAGCCAGGAGATGCTCCCTCTAGACATTGGGGGGATTGGGATACCAGGTTTTTCCCTGAGGGATCCGAGTAGATGGTGAGGGTCCTTCCCACTGAGGCCCAGTGTTGAAAAGGTCCCAGTTCAATGGCTGCTCTTAAGCGCAAAGCTTCGTTCAAATTGTCCCCACATCAACAGCAGCAATGTCTCACCTCCAGTTCCAAGAGTGAGAGCAAGAGAGGAGCTGAACCCCTCACCCCGCTGTCAAAATTTGTGGTATCTCTGCCCTTCTCTAGAGAGAGCCCCAGCTGAAAAAGTGCAGCCCACTGCACCCCTTACCCCCATACTGGCCCCATCTTTTGTCTCTCTTAAGTATCATTCCCATCTCTCAGGCAACAAATGGGAGAAAATTCCCTGAGAAAAAGGAAAAAAACAAAGG
>VXBR01003316.1:1198065-1233228 GCA_013400215.1 Cisticola juncidis | reverse complement strand
GGGGGGATGCGGAACAGTATCTCTCTCCAGGAAGGTGCTGTTGTGGTTTAACTGGATAGATAAGTAAATACCACACAGGAGCCCACTTCTTACCCCTTGTGTGATGGGGGAGAGAATTGAGGAAAAAAAAACAGTGGCTTGGAATAGGACAGAAATGGAAGGGATATTAATAATAATAATAATAATGAAAGAGTAATTAGGATATACAAATCAAGTGATGTATGGTCCAAGTTGTTCATCTCTTGCTGAGTGCTGCCCTGCCAATTCCCAAGCAATGATTCCTGAGCAGTTTTTCCCCAGTTTTATGCTGGACCAAGTGATCTGGAATATCCTTTTAACCAGTTGGGATTGGCTGTCCCAGCACTTGTGCCCCTCCCAGCCTTTTCTATGATGGTGTGGTTTGAGAAGCAGCGGAAAGTCCTTGCTTTAGTGTAAACACTGTCTAGCATCAGCTTATCAGTGTGTTATCAACATTTTCTCATCCTAAAGCCAGAGCACAGCACTGTATTAGCCTGTAGGAAGAAAAATAGCTCTACCCCAGCCAAAACCAGGACAAGATACATTGAACTGAACTAATTTGCTTTGTGAGCCCTTGGTTTGTCTGTACTTTGGCCAATATTCACCATTCAAGTTGCATTTGTTTTGTTGATTAAATGTATGTGTCATTTGATCCCTTTTCACTGCCTTGTGCAATTTTACTGTTCCCTTACATATTGCAGAGATGTGGGGGGAAAAAAAGAGAAGGAAGCTGAAGTACCCAATTTTTTGTATTTCCTCTCTCTTCCTCCAGCTTTGTGATGTGAACCTCCTGTTTCACCTTCACACAGAAATACATCTTCAAGGACAGTTTTATACTGGTTGGTCTCCAGGTAACCTAAAGTTTTCATTCCATTATTATTAGATCTAAGCTTGTAAGTGAAACTGAACTCTTGTCCCTTTTCAAATTGAAGAAATTAACCCCCAGGTGCAAAATGTCAGGGGTTTTCCAACTCCATGAAGTGGAAGTCACTGAAGCTAGGAACTTACTGACACACCAAGGGGTTAAATCTGCAGCTAATGCTGTAGATTACGTTGATATGCTAACCCCATCACAGAAATGTCCAAGATCATGTTGTTAGATCTTTAGTTCAGAGACAGGCTTGAGAGAAAACCAAACAAATTTAGTGGTAAAAAGGAAAAGGAATAAAGGACCTGGGAGTGGAAACCAGCAGAATTGTATCCCATGTTAATAGGCCACAGGCCAAATCCAAATGCTAACTATGAAAAATTCCTTCAGTTGTCCAACTCAGAGCAGCTGCAAGGGGATGGTGCTGGTGGCACCACAGGGCCTGGAGAGACCTGGGCAGACTGGTCAGGAGTGGCTGCTGCAGGAGGGCTCCTGGGTTTAGCCAGGCTCTCCTGCACATCTCCCAGCTCTGGGCACGTCCCCTGGCATCCAGTGTGGCCGTGTGACTGTGCATACCTGGGACCAGCTCAGGGGAAGGGCATGTTTGTGCTCCAGAGGGCCAGGCCAGGACACAGGAGCAGTGAAAGGCTCCAAGGCATCCCCTTGCCCACATTCCCAATGCGACAGATGGTTTGTATGTTTGAGAAACCAAAGCCAGGATTTCTGTGGGGTACCACAGAGAGCCCCTCCTTGTCAGCCATTAGTTTAGGTAACACAAACAAGGCCAGGAAAAGCAGGAAAACAAACTTTCCTTCCAACTTTGCCAAATGCTCTTTCACTGCATGGTGTGGAAAAAAGAGTCCTGGACAAATGGTGAGGAGGACCCCAAGGGTGCAGGCAGCCCTGGGATGAGTGCTGCCCACCTCTGAATTGTGATCCGCCATGTTTCCTGCACTACTCCAATGTGGACTGGGAACACAACATCATTTTCTGGCTACACAGATCACACGTTAGTTCAAAAAGCAAACTCTGGATGTGATTTAGCGCAGGGAGATGGAAAGTGGAGAGAATGTGGCAGCAAGTTTGGATTTGCAGAGGATGGTAAATCTTTGGGCACCCAGGTTTTTGGAGGAGTGGGCTCAAAAAAGATTTATATGTATTGTCTCTTGCTCAGTGAAACACAGATTACAAGTTATTCTAGGGTCTGTAAGGCTGGAGACTGGCTGTCTTACCTTATATTGTTCAAAATACATTATTTTCCTCTTACTCTTGCCTGGTTTTGCTTGTACAGAAATGCCTTGACGAGACAGTGCAGCAATTTTCCCAACAGATATGATAGTCCATCTCTGGGGGCTTCAGAAGGTGTTTGCTCAAAGAAGGAGCATTCACAGTACCATCAATTCTGTGAAAGTACTAAATTAGGGTATCAGTTATTACATCTTACTACACAAATTACCATTTATATAATTGTAACTCTGTCTCTACTGAGCAACCATTTGTATGGTGATGATATCACTATTTACATAAAAATTGCAGTACACAAGGTAAATTGTGTATTCTAACCTACAATTTTTGACAAGAATTTACTCATGCACAATAACTTATTTTTTCTTCCTGAGCAACAGCAATCATAAGTAATGTGCAGAAACATTCATAAGCAGCTTTCTTGCATGAAAGATACATTTTTTCCTTCCATAACCTGCTGTAATTACAGTGTACATCAATTCCACTAAAGGTAGATATACCAGATTTTGTTTTCCCTTTATCCTCATACAATTTTAATGACTGTCCCTGCTTAGAATACAACATTTTAAATTAAAAAATTAAAAATTTAGAAGAAGTTTGTTTCCCTGACAACACCGACAGCAACATTTAATCCCCCTCTGTGTGATTTGTAGATAAATATATACAGTTGCTGATACTAGTGAGATAACACGCCTGGGGCTAATTGTGCCATTACAAATATTTGAAGCCTGAGCTTGGTAATGCAGGTCATGGTACTTAAATATGTATGAACTGAACTAATTTAACTTTCTTGCTGCTTGCCAGCATATTGACAGAACCTTTGGTAATGGAGCTACGTGTTTGTCACAAAGCAGCTGAACTGTGCTGGGCACAGTTGATCACATATTGACTGGGAATTGTGGGGCTTTGTGTTCATTTGGATTTGTGGTGGCAGCTCAAAAGAGGAGGCTCACATGGGATCATGGGGCTTGTGAAGCAGATCCTGCTGTCTTCCTTCAGGCCCATGGATGTCTTCTCCTGGGTTCCAGTTGTGGAACACCCCGGTTTGGCACATGAGGTATGTATCAGAGCTTTGCCTAAGTAAGCCCTGCATAAAGATGGCAGCCTTGATTCTGGTTGACCAGTCTCCAGGATTGGTCCTGAGGAACTGTGTGTGTCTGGGTTTTGCTCAGAACCATGAACAGGAGTGCCCTGTGGTTGTGTTGGTAGTTTGGGGTGCTGCAGAGCAGCCACAATGTCACGTGGTCATCCCATGATGGTAAGGCTGGCCTGGATGTAGTCAGAGACAGGGTCCCCTCAGAGTAGCTGACAAGGGCCTTCTGGACTTCTTGCATTTCACATTATTGATTTATTAAGATAGAAAAGATGAGGGGAAAGGCCAAGCTGTTTGGTATCATTGTGTCTTGCCCTGTGGCGATCATTGAAATCTCTAAGTTCCCTGCACGCAAAGTTGTTCTGCTTATGGTGATCCCAGACTCTCAGTTTTGTCCTATCAAGCACCAAGCTCAGTTCTAGTTAAAGATAACCTTTTATAAACCCATCAATGAGCACTTTTTGTTAAGCTCAGGACTGCTGGTTTAGCCTGTAAAGAGCTTTGGCCAGGGTCAGGGGTGCTTTGCCTCTCAAAGCAGATTGCAGCTAGAGGTGAGGAAACCTGATTCCTTGGCTCTGCTCCTCTGATCTCCAGGCTGAGCCTTGCTGGGGAGTAATTCCCTGAGCACTTTGGCTCAGGGCAGTCCCTCGGGCTGGTGGCAAATGAACATCTGCAGCATTGCTGAGTGCCGAGTTTGGGTATGGACAGAGTGACATCTTTAAGGTTCTTTTAGTTTTCATCTCCACTTCTCATATTCTTTCAAAGCTAATGAGGCAGGTGCTGAACCTAGTGAAAATTTACAGGTGGTGAAGCTAACACTAATCCCAACCCCAGAGTCATGAAACCTTGGAAACAGAATTGTGGTCCTCTCCCTTTTGGAGTGGCACCAGCACATAATCCATAAGTCTGTGTCGCCTGATGGCTGCACCAGCAAAGCATACATGAATTTTCTTGGGGGCTTTGGTAGATGGAGAGGTTTGTTGTCCTCATTGCATCAGCAAAATCTTCAACAGGGCTGTTGAAGCTGGCTTCAATCCTCAACATGCGCCTGCTGCTGGGCCTTGGGTGAAGGCAGTGGTGTTGCAGTGTTTTATAGAGTGTGAGGCACTCACCATGAGCTGTGGGGAAATATAATGAAAGTGGCATATTTTAGGGGGATGCAATTTCGGCAGCACAGAACACTGTTCCTGCAGGGCTCTTAGCTGGGAAATGGGCTGCCACAAGTCACCTAATAAAGCTGGGGAAAACGTGCTGGGATGAATTATACTGGAAAGCAGGAAAAACAGACATAAAGGGAGAAGATGTAATGAGAAAGAAAAGGCTCAAAAACCCAAGGATCATGGTTCAGATCACATTAAAAGGATTATTTAGATGTGAGTAACAGGGTCAGAAATTCTATATCTAACTGGACAAACCATGTGCTGTCCTATTACAGCAAGATCTGCTTAAAACTTTTTGGATTTAACATGCTGAAATAATGTTACACGTAGCCAGCTTTGGTCCATGCCAGTAATTAATTTGAGTGCAATTAATCTGAGTGAAGATGACGTCTGTTGTCAGCAACAGGTAATCCTTCCTAGCAAAGGTAAAGCTGAGCAAGCAGTTGAAAGGGAAATCATTAGCAACATTCTCCTTCTCCTGCAATTTATCTTCACATCCTGTTACTTCCCTGGATGGATGAGCTGAACACAGAGAATAACAAAACAAAACAAAAAAGTCTTTTGTGAGCTTCTGCAGTTGAGCTTTCTAGTTGAAAGGAAAGCTTTCCTTTGTATATGTTGATATTTCTTAAATGAGATGCTTTGACAGTCCCTTGGGGATTTAGCTTGTCTCAAGATGAATGTGGAAATAAAAGGAAATATGCAATGTGTAAGACAGTCATATTGGTTGAAGAAAGATTCAAGTGTCTTTGCTCAGATTTAACACGTTTAGATATATTTATGTCCATGAATTCTTTGCTGGAGTCTCTGTCAGAAATATGGCCCCGTTTTGGGTACCACACAGCATTAGACAGTTTTCCATGGCTCAGCCATCCAGTGCTGCCAGGTCTGGGGACCTCTGCAGTAATGTTAATTAGCCATAAAAGTCCTGCAAACAAGCACTCTGCCACCTCCTTATGCATCCCCTGCTGCTCACAGTGACACAGTAATGTCCAGAGCTAAAAACGATGTCAGAGCATCGCTGTCTTTTGCAGCTCCTCTGGTGATCTAAGCGGTGTTTTACTGGGCATTAGTCTCACATGAAAGTTGGGTTGTCAGATTGGAAAAAAGGATTTGGCCTTTGGTATCCTTTCTCGGGTAATGCTTTTCAAATTGGAATGCCAGTAGTTTGTATCTAATTCCTCTTGAGCTGAATGTATTTTCTTTCAGTTCCTGTCTGTGCTTTTCAGATGATGTTTCTGTGGGTGTTTGGGGAATCCCTTAGCTCCGGGGGATCAGCAGACACGATTTGCCTTTTCTGTCCTCAATTCCTCCACATGTGTATTTATTTACTGCCATTTCCTTGATTTTAAAAAGGAGAAGTCCAGATGTCTGAAGTGTGTCTGCCTTTTCCATGGTGTAATTAATTATCTATAATCTATTCAGGGTGCTGCATCGATTGCTCCACCACAGCTGTGTAACTCAGGGAGGAGTTTCCCAAATGGAAATCCCTTCCCTGACTTCTCTGAGGGGCATGAAGTAAGGATCTGTCCTACCTGTGGGAGGTGAAAGGAGAAGCTCAAAAGCTCTTAGCATTGCCATCATGCAAAAAAAAAAAAAAGAACTGGGTGCAAGAAAAGGAAAGAAAAGGACGCAACAACAATTACCACATTGGCGCCCTGAAAGGGAGATAGGAATTACCACAGCACTTCAATTTAGGGACCAGAGCATGTACCTGATCCCTTCTCTGCAGCACCATGTGGAAAATAACTCGTGGTGTTGAGGGATAAGGCAACGACTTTCTTCCTCTGGGCAAATGTTTTTATATCAGATCTTGTGGAATTTCCCATATGGCATCCATGAGTCTGAGATGAGTCTTTAGGTGACTTTTCCCTAACCACAAACCACGCATCTCTTAACCCAGGGTTGCAAATCCAATGCTTGGCATCCATGTGGAACTGAGTTTGTTGAATCACACACTGTTTGGTTTCCTGCTCACATGGGTTTTGCTGAGCACTGTCAGCAGCTGGGGGTGTGCAGATCTGTATCTAATGCTCCTTTGCACAGATGTACTTCCTCCCCTTTGAAATGCTCTGGGTGCTCCACAGATGAGGAGGTTTGTTGGATGTGCTCAGGGCACATCTATGCATTTAACTTGGCTTAACTCATTTGTTCTTTAATCGTTCATTATCCAGATGGGAGCAACTTCAAAGAGCTGTTCTCAGCAAGACACATTTCTCCCCATCACCTGAATATGCCCAAAGCCTGTTTCCTGAAGCACTTAGACTTTTTTTTTTGAACGTATAGTATTTCAAAGTCACTTTATGATTAGACCAGGATCACGAGCAGTTAAATCCATCACAATCCAAAAGTGTTTGCGGGCATATTTTGCCCAAGTCATATTGTAGGCATAAAGGGCTCAGCTGTAGGAGGCCTCCTAGTGTGCCCTGGCTCCACATAAAAGAAAAAGAATGGATATTTCATTAATAAAAGTGCAGACCATCATATCCACTTATAATCTCGGAGTAATTAAACAGCTGGAGAGAACGATGAATCACACCAAGACTCGATGTGCTTAAAGGGTCCTTTTTCTGCGTGTTTGAATGTGTTGGTAAGAAATCTTGTAAGTAATGTATTATTCTCCTGTTAAAAAGCTGCCTTCTGGGGATAAAGCAAATAGCAGACTATTTGTTATTGTGTATCGTGATATGTAACATATTTCAGAGGGAACAGTGTGGGATCTTGCAGAAGAGCATTTCTGGGAGAAGTAATCCAGTGTTGAGGGCTCGGACTGCGATGGAGGCACAGCCCTGCAGAGCTTTAACAGTTGTGAGCTCCCACCATAAGTCTCGTGGTGTTGAGGGTTACAAAGCACCGCAGGTAGTAGGAATTTTTTGGTTCTCTCTGAGTATCAGTTTTCATCAAAAAAGTGCTTTATTTTTTACTTCAGTCCTCATGACATGAGAAAAATGGTCACAAATGTGGCAGCGCAGGCTGAAAAATCCAACAAAAAGAACTCAGGTTGACTTAACATTTATTTTGTGATTAATACCGGGGCTGACTTGCCAATTTATACTATTTGAAAGGCCAAATTGTAACATTTTTATACTACCCTTCAGATGTGGATTGAAAAGCCCTTTTTTATGTGTGAAACTCTCTCTTGTGATATACTGGTGACAGAGTGTTCCTGTGAATTTGGGCTAGTTTGGTCTTATTTTCCTGTAGCGATTTTTCTTAATTCTGTCCCACTTTTCTATGAGTGATGGTTTGTACATGTGCACTGCTCTCAGTGGGACCTACAGAACCCTGTATTATCCAGTTATTTCACCACAAAATTATCTGTCTGGGGATTTCACCTGCTTGAAAGTTAATCTGGAGAAAGGCATGTGTACAGAAAAGGACTGACAGCTGAGAAGCGATATCAAGAAAACCAAGGCAGGAAATCTCCTAGGAAGAGGGGCAGCTCCAAGTATTCCCCAGCTGAATTGGCTAACAGGTCTTCAGGAAAATATCCAGCTTGAGAGCAAAACAAAGTGCCTTTTTCCTGCTAGCTTTGGAAAATGATTTTTGCTTGAGTAATGCCAAGCTCCTTTGAGGTAAATGTGTACAGGAATGAAATCATGGAATGAACATAGAACCCTAGAACTGACTGGGTTTATTTAATTCCAACCCCTTCACCATGGGCAAGGATATCCCCCACTGGATCAGTTTGCTCATGGCTCCCGGCCTTGACTACTTCCAAGGATATCTGTGAGCATTTTATGGTTTCCATGTATAAATAAGCACCTATCAGGAGAGGTTGTGGTGGTCACTGTGAATTGCTCAGCCAGGAAGACTTGGAAGTGATCAAACACAATCTCCAAGCAAATCCCATGGCTAGATTCACTCAGCATCTCATCCCATAGTGCTCCTTTCCCTCCTGGCTCAGAAATAATAGGCAAATTTGTCACCAAGACACAATTTACATGGCAAACAAAATCACAGCAGCGATGAGAGTTAAGCAGTACGCTCCAGGAATCTCACTGCTGCATGAAAGTAAATGATGGCTGTGCACTGATATTGGCATCTCTGGCTCCACTGTAAATATTTGTTCATATCATCATTTAGGAGGAAATCTTCTGTGAGCTGGTGGTGGTTCAGCCCAGCTCCCTTGCCAAAATCTTGTCATTTTTTGCTTTACATTGCCTCCCCTCAATACACACTCATCTTTTGCAAACAGGGTGAATGCTTTGTTAAACGCCAGGTGCCTGACCGTCTCCTTTTGCAATGCAGAGCTTTTTTGTGCTTAAACTTTTCCAGTTCCTCAAGGTTTTCTAGTTCCTTCCACTTAATGCTATGATCCACAACTGTGCTGATAAAGCCCTTACTCTCCTGTAGATATTATAGACTATAGATGTGTCTGTCTGAGCAAACTCTGTTGCCTCCACGTGTCCTTCAAACATCCTGGATAGAGGTGCTATGGATAGGAATGTGGTAAAGGAGCCCACATCCAGCTACCTTCCATCAAAAGCACCTCTCAGCTCTTCAGAAATCTGGTACAGATTCCCTCCGATTGTGCCACAGGCTAGCAGAATCTCACAGTTTTTTTAGGTATTATGTTGTTTTAACCATTCTTTAATATCTTTTACTATCTCTTAGTTGGCTCCATAAGAGTAAAAAACAAACCAAAAAACAAAGGCTCAAAATAATCTGTTTCATCTAATAGATGAGATAGAAAGTTCCTTGATTGATGACTGAAAAATGTGTGAAGCTTGTCACACCTAAATTAAATTATACCTTGACCACATTTCCTTTGAGCACTGTCATATACAGGAGGTTGTATAAATTGCTTTTTCGTTTTAATTTTTGTGGTAAAAAGTCAGGACTAGGATCTGTCATGCTGCAAATCCTGGGCAGTGGGGATGGGTCAAAGCAATATAACATGAAGGTTATTATCACCAAGCATGTGGAGTGGCATGAATGAAGAATGTATTTGCCTAAGTACATCTTGACACAGAAAGTCTGTTCTCCTAAGACATTTTTTCATATAGGAACTCCTCCTTCCTTGATTATTTCAGTCCTTGATTTCCCATGAGTGACACAGAAGGCAAATTAGGTTCATGGCAGAAAGTCTTCTAAAGATTGCATAAATCTTTATACTAATTCTTTTAGTGAAATAGATGGGATAAGCTGAACTGGTACGTACTAGTGAAAGTCAGTCAAACCATAAAAGGTAAGGAATGAATTTTGACTCACTTACAAAAACATGAACACCATTATCAGAATTTGTTTATCTCTCAGCCCAAGTATGTGGAAGAAAAATGATGGCCCATTATTTCCACGGTGACCAAAGCTCTTGCATCGCAGCATCGTGTCAAGTGACTCTAGTGCCGTGCTCCAGATCTGCCCCAGCAGCCCCGTGCTCTGCCAGTGCCACAGCTCTGCAGAGTACCCTCCCGGAGGCAATGGGTTCATTTATCATGGTGATTCTGCGTTTTACCTCTCTGAGGGGAGCCATCGGCCAGGACACATGGAAAAGATCCCCTTTGCAGATCCCCTTGTGCATGGCAACAGCAATTCATTGTTGCCCTGTTTGTGCTCATATTGCACCCCAAACTGCTCTTCTGCATCTTCCCAAGCCAGCAGAGCACAGAGCTGCGAGGCTGTGCAGCACTGCCAACGCTGAGAGAGAGGGAAAAGAGGCAGGAGGTTATAGCGTTGCTTGGTGTTACTATCACCTGGATGTCTTCCTGCTCCCGGGATAGACACACCTGAATTTGTGAGCCATGGATATCCCAGGGAAGGCAACGAGATAAACGCAGGGCTCACTCGATGAATGGGGATTAGTAATGGCATTTCCCTTAGGGCAAATTGAGAAGAAAATCAAGCCATAGATTTTAAGACAATAGAACTCTGGATGGTTAGGATTTTAGTTTATTTTGTTCTTTTATACGTACATATCCATATATATGATTCCAATAGGAATCTGACATACTAAGAAGCTGGGACCTTATCTTTTGAGCTGAAAGAGGTGAAAGTTACACAAAAGCAAATTATTTTTGAGAGCCAGGCATTTTTCCTGATACTGCTTTGTGGTTAACACAGGACTTACATCTTTTAAAGCACCAAAACTACTACTTGTCTCAACAGCTGTGAAGAGAGCGAGCATTATTGCCCTAGTGTTGTTCAAAATTCATTCAAGGAGCCTCCCTTGGAATGGAAAATGTAAATGCCCTCCCTCCGAATTATTAGAATTTTGAAATTAAGGGGCCCTCAGGCAAAGGTAGGATAATAAGAGTATCAGTTCTTTACCAGTATGTATAATAAAGCAAGAAAACTACAACAACTACGGCGTTAACAACAAAAAGAACCAGGGACCCAGAAACAGCCTTCTCGGCCGGGACAGGAAGAGATGGAGGAGAGGCTTTGCTTCACAAAACCCTGGGCAGTCGGTCCCCGTGCCCCAGCAGGACTCTTGGAGGCAGCAAGCTGGGCCGACAGGAATGAGCAAAAATCCCGGGGTGGTAGATGAGATGTATCAGAAGCTCCGGAGCTGTGGCTGGAACCGCGGGATGCCTCGTCAAGCAAGGAATGCGGGGCTGCAGAGCAGCGAAAGCTCGGAGCAGCGCCGAAGGAGCAGCAGAACAGCAGCACCCGGCAGGGCAGAGAGGGGCGAGCCCAAGATTCCGGGCACCCGAGCAGATGGGGATAGGTCCCTGTTTTAGTGAGGTAAGGTGTTAATGATGTCCCATTCCAAGAGCTGGTCCTGAGAGCTAAGGCGCACCCGGAAAGAACGAAGCAGCGCAGGACTGGGCTGCGGCGGTGACAGTGGATTCTCCCTGCAGTGAGCAGAGCTTGACCGTCCTCGGGGAGCGAGATGATGCCGGGAGCTAGAGAGCCTGCAGCTGCCTAGCCCCGTCTTTTGCCCAGTTCTCGAGGTATCCCTGCCCCTCTCTCCTGAGCTTGGCCACTTTTGGTTTTTAAGTAGCCAGTTGTTAGTGTATCCTAGCAACTAACGAGAAAGAAATTCTGTAAGGAAAAAGGAACAAAAGGAAAGAAACCTAACCACCAACACTCACTCAGATTTGAATCCCTACTCCTGGCCAAGTGTTAGCTTCTTGCAGGGGACAGATCTTACTGAAGTTGAAAAGCTGCGCTGGGCTGTGTGAATCTGCTCCCTCGTGGATTGTTCTTGATCTCCAGTGTAGGTTCCATTTGACTCTAGCTCTTGGCCCTTCAAAGGTGTTCTTATCCTCTCTTGTCACCTTACAGACATCGGCAGCAAATAAGTCCATATGAATTGTCTCTTACAACATTAACAACCTGAAGGTACTATTAATTTTCAGACCTGTGCTTGCCACCTTCCACGGGGTTTTATGGTGTGCATAGAGTTGATGGACAACCTGTGGTTTTTCTGGTCAGTTTTGAAGCACTGTGAATTTTGGGACTTCTCTTTCACATTTTCTTGCCCCTCTCCTTGGAAATATTTTCCAAGGCTGGCTGCACAGTGTAAATAGTGTGAAGAAATCTTCTTGGTTTACCTTAATTTTTAGCTAATCAGTGATATTCCTTTCTGGCCTGGGCTATTTCTAACATCAGTGCTGCCATCTCATTAATTGCAGCCAATTAGCACCATGGCGATACGGCCAAGTGTCAGCTGGTGTGGGCTTTTCGTCTCTTTTTTTCGGCATAATTAGAGAATATTCAGCGACTGTCATGTTGCTTATATGTCTTTGTGGTGTTTCCTCTGTTGTGCAGCTGTGTCTTACAGCTCTCTAGCTGAACTTTGGCTTCTGCATGGGGAAAGGTAGCTGGGAGCAGACTTTGTTCTTGGTGCTAAATAAAAATATGTCTTGAGATGTAAAAGGGAAGGCTTGCACACGAGATTGTTGCTGGGGAGGATTTTCAGGCAGGTGACAGGTGTCCAGGACATGCACAGCACCTGATTTCTTGATCTGAGCAAACACCTGGTCCTGCAGCAAGTGGGGCTGGGGCATTTGGGTATATTATTAGTGACCAGGGCTGCTTTCTCTGTGCACTGTGAGGGATGTTAGGAACCAACTGAGCATTGGGAGGTGCAGAAAGAGTTCCCGTGGGGCTGAGCATCAGGGGAGAAACCCAAACCCTGGTTGTGACTCAGCTGCAGCTTCCCTCTGCCTTAGCTGAGAAATGACCTGGGAACGGCCAGCCAGCAGGGATTGGCCAGGAGTGTTTTCACTGAAGTATCATGCTCCCAGAGATGGCAAATAGTTTTCATGGTGTTTCCTAAAGCCTCAAAAACAAATTACTTCTTTCTCATTGCATGAAATATCTCATTCAACTTATTTATGCAGCTAAATGAAACAAAAGAGAGCTTTCTTAGCTCATGGGCTGCCCATGTCCATCTGCCCTACCAGGCATCTGCCTGCCACTGCAAACCCTACTGTTAATAAGCACTGCTATTTTTTCCCTCTGTTTTTCTCTTAATTTGGAAGTGGAGTCTCATGCAGGGTATAAGTTATGGTTCACTTCTCTCTATTCTCTCTGTGATCAGAGGGAGCAGATGGAAAACTTTACAAGGAGAACAGACATCTCTGGTCCCTGGCTGCAAGGCTGGAGGGGCCTCAGATGTTATATCCCTCATATTCTTACTGCAGTTAACTGAATTTTTCCAAGGCATTTAGAAAGAAAAGCTGCCATTGCCAGGCATCTTCTACGGGGAATTTGTCTTGATATGTTTTCCCTGTTACTGATGAGAGAGGGAGAAAATGCTTAATTAGGGAATTAACTGTCTTTTAGAAGGTTAAATTTCCCGTGAACATATTTACCAAAAAGAGAAAAAAAAGTGTTGCAAAGTCTGACAAAAATCTCTTTTGTCAGTGTGAATGAAAAGACAAACAGACTAAAAAATGAGTGTAATTGCTTGATAGACCTAGGACTAGTTTTGTGTTGCATACAGGTAATACCTTACAAAAGAAAGGCCTTGTCAAATATGATTTAGCCCCTGGTACTCTGGCTAAGCTGGCAGCTAGCTTGTAAGTTCGCATGTGAAAGAATCATGAGAATGAGAATCAGTTAGCACAACAATCTATTCTGGTGAGAGGACGGTTCGCACCTCTAAAAACAAAGTCTGTACCGGGAAATCCTCAAAGAAAATCTGTAAACACCCGGGTAAAGAGGAAGTCTTAGCACGTACACACACAAGCATTTTCTAACCAATGAATGGAGTGCAAGAAAGTTATCAACCAATTACGGTTAAACACGATGTGTTTGAAAACTGTATAAAAATGGGCTGTAACATTAAAGACCGTCTTTTCTGGCTTTTCTGCAGAAATCTGCTTTTATTGTGACAGTTTTGCTCCAGGGAAGTACTGTTTTCCTTCCTCTGCTGATCCTCTTTTTTTCTCAGATAACCTGGAAAGGAGGCCCATGCAGTATTTCTGATTTTGCCCCGTAAGATCACGCAGTGTTTGGCTTTGCTCCAGAAGTCCTTCTCTCTCATCCAATACCTGTTCACTGGAGTAGTGCAGATTATAAAGCTGGGAAATCCAAGTACTTTTGGGGAGAAAGTGTGACTTTGAGCATATGACACTATGAGATATGTTGCAGGCATCTCAGGGTGACATGGAAAGCATTTGTCTGATGCAAAGCTACTTCTCACAGGCATAGACTAATTTACACCTCAAATCCTGAAGTCAATGAAAAGTTAATACATAATGCTGGTATTGAAGATGATTAATCCAGTTTGGTTCATGAGAGAGGACTGACTATTTTTGGTGAGGTGAGCAGCAGGAACTGGTACTTCTCTGTGCATTCCACTGTTTGAGATTTAGTTTTGAAGGTGGTTAGGAGTGTTTACCTTTCCTGATTGGAAAAGAGCACTGTATGAAGTGTGGCAATTTTTTTCCCCTTTATGAGCTAAATTGCTAAATTCCTGCCTAGCACTTTGTGGAGAGTCTCTAATTCCAGTTGACAGGTGCTTCTACAGCAGGCTGCAATGCCAAGTAAAAAGGTACATTTTACATATTTATGCATGGAACAGGAATTATTTCAGATTAATTGAGAGAATGGCAGGAAGTTACACAATGTGGACTACTATTTATTTTGTTTCTGATATGCTTCATCTACTCTTTCTGAACCTCAAAGATGTGCAGATATTAGTGGTCTCCATTTGCAATGAAGTGGCTGCTTTGATATGTCTCTAGTATCTGCCAGCATTTGGCTGGAAAGAGGGAGTGATTTTTGCCTCTGAAATGCTGCACTCAAACTCTGCCCCAGGCCTTGCTTCAAGTTTACATGTGAGACAGTAATGGCACTCAGCTGCCTGTCTACAGAGGCTCACCGACCCTGGGGTGATCCTGCAGTCTCATCTCCATGTGTCTCAAGCAATGATTTCCTTCTGCTCTTGGCAGTGAAGACTCTGGTTGGGCTCTTGCAGGAACAGCAGCTGCTGCAAACCCACCCCACGGGGGTGCTCTCCCTGTGTGCAGACTGGTCCATCAAACCACAGGGCTGATCTGAGGTTGAGCATCTTTTGGGTGCACAGGCAGGACAGGAAAAACCTGGGCATGGGGCTTCCAAAGCAATCATGAGAGTGTTAGCAGATGCTCATCAGAAAAGGAGTAATCTCACCATCTCACCCCAGGATTTCCTTCGTGAAAGACCCCTTGAAGCCTCTTAATCCAGGGACTCCATGTGTCCCCATCTTGGAACATCCCGGGGGAGTACAGCAAAGATTCACAGCACACCTCTACCTGAGATCCTTTTTCTTCTGTAAGCTTTGTTTTTTTCCAGACAAAAAGCCCTTCCTTGCACCAGAATGACAGCCAGGAGGTATTTGCAGGACAAACCCCAAATATCTGCAAGCGTGCCGACAGATGTCTTTGGAGCCTTTGCCACTTGTCTGCTGAGAAGAAAAAAAAAAAAAACAAAACCCCAAAAAAAAAAAAAAAAACCAAAAAAACCCCCAAAAANAAAACATAAAAAAAAAAAAAACAAAACCCCAACAACAACAACAAACACCAAAAAACCCCACAAAACAACAAAAAAAAAACACCCCAAAAAACAACAAAACAAACAAACTACAAAGATGCTATTTTTGTCTGAAAATTTCCAGCAATCACTGGCACCTCCTTTGCCATATAACAATACAATACTTTTTAACCTGATTTAGTGTTCCTTAACAACACCTTTTAAAAAGATGGTTATGGCCAAGGATTTACTTATATGTGGCACTGCATCTACTTGTTAAGCTCATAGATCATCTTGTGTAGTCTTTGGTGTTAGTCCCCCCCAAATGGGGTGATACTCATTTACATTAGCGGGGGCTCATCTCTCAGACAGCATTTCTGGAGGCTGTACACTTTGGGGGATATGATTATTTAGGATGGTTGCAGTCATGGGTGTTATTTACCATTAATAAATCAGACCATTTTCAATCCATATCTATCACCACAGGATCACTGAAGAGAGCCACAGCTGGGATTTCTCTTTAGTGAAAGCTGTTAACAAGGTGTGCCTGTTGAGTGAGGGCTGCTTTGCCATTGGAAATCTCTCACTTCAGTGGAAATGAAACTCTTATAAAGGCTTCCCCTCAAAGTTACAGCTACAAATGTGTTTTGCATGCAAGAGTAGTGTGAAATGACTTAAATGAGCCTTGGAAGGGCTGAGTGGGAGATGCAACAAGCAGGTTGTTGTGTTAGCAGTGTTGCTAAATTACTCATGGAAAATGGCTGGTTCTGCTGGTAAATTGAGCTAAGGTAAGTCAGACCATCTGTGCCCACACACAGAGCAGAGCAGGCTGAAACTAAAGGTGTCTGAGTGATAGCTCTCCTTTTGAGTGAGCTCTCCACACTGGCTGCAAGCTCATTCTCACTCTGGCCCCAGCAGAAGGCCAATCCCATTTTTTTTTCCCATAAAGGAAAATAAAAATCAGTGAGACAGATTTATCAGACAGGTATTCTGTAGCAGTGATCCCTGCCCCAAGCTTGGTGTTCTCTCTGGGCAACACAAGAACATTTCAATTAAAGTTTCCAACGTGCTTGCTAAGCTGAATTACATTAAGGCTATGAGAGACAGACAGCAAACTGTAAGCCTCAATTTGCAGGCAAGAAAGGCTCAGTTTGTAAAGAAGTTTGATTTAAAAACCAGCTTGAAAACTATCGCCCCCCGCAAGTCAATATTCAAAACACCTGAAGTTCAGTAGGACCAAGTCTGCACTTCAGGGATCCCCTGTACCATTGCAAACAAAAGTCTAGTCCCAAATGTGAAGTAAAAGAAAATTTATTACTTGCTTAACCATTTTGAATAATTTTCCAATAAATTGTGATGAGGCCCTGTAATTACTGCGTGAGTTTAATTTAGAGCAGGTATTTACCAATCAAATGATATCTGACAGAATTCTTGAAGGGATGGAAGTTGCCTTTAAAAAGCCCCTCAGTATGTGTATCAGTAATATTCCAAAAATCAATGTTGTCATCAAGCCATATTGACCATCTTAGAAGTTGTGATTTTTAAAATTACATCTCTGAAATAAGATTAAAACTTTTCATTATGCCTGTAGAGTTTCCTTAAAATAAATAGAAAGCACCAAAGCGTTTCTTATTGATCATGAGTGTCATAATAACAGTCTTTAAATCCGAACAAATCCAAATTAAAAAACCCAAAGCCAACAATCCCAACAATCCTCCTCCATTATCTTGTGCATCAGGGGAAGTTAAAATTTAATACATCTTCTGTAAATATTTAATTGATGGTGGGATTTTTCTTGTTTCTCCTTTTGGTGTGCCAGCTGTAGAACCCACCTTTGAGCTCTTGAGGCCTCAGCAGAGCTAAGTGTTAATAAGTGCTATTTTGGGACCTGATACAGCAGGTAATGCCACTCCATTAGTGCAGACCCAGACACCTCTTGCTCGTGAATTGTTGTTCTTCATTGGAATGCATAGCTAAGGATTTGTTTAATAAAAGAAAATACTATTAGCAGTGGGAGAAGGATATAGAAGGAAAGTTTCAGATCTATGAGGAAGAAGGAGCATCCATGTACTGAACTCTGCCCTGAGCTCTGACAGGAGTCCACCCTTACAGAATGCCCAAGGCATTTACGACACTGTTCAGAGAAAGCAGGCAAAGATAAAATAAATGAACCAGTAAGATTTACTGGTTTGCAGGTTTTCTTTGAGGGTCTTAGCTACTCTGGACAAATCTGAGTGCTGAGGTTTTTCTCTGTGCACAGCTGAGATGTCTCCAGGTTGCACTGGGGCAGACCAGAGGTGTAATGTTGCTCCTCTGTGCTGAGCACTGTAGTTGGTAAAGCTATAAACATAAAAGATGTAGTGTTAAAATAAATCATATGAAGTAGATACATTTATCTGCTTTTTCCCTCCAGAGTGATATATTCAGGAATGCTAAAATACTCACTTTCAGTAGGCAATTGACAAATAGACTGGGAAGAATAAAAGTTTAATTTTTTTCCTTAAAATTTTTGCTTTTTCCAAAAATTCTTTTTTTTTCTGCTTAAATATTAACTTTAAATTTGTTCTTTGATACTAACTCTGAGAGACTGTAAACAGGTCAAATGAAGGACAAAACATGAAGAAAATATTCTGGAGGTAATTAAAAATGTGTGTGTGTGGCAGTAGGGGAAAAGGCTTAGTGGTGGACTTGACAGGGCTGGGAATGGTTGTATTTTATGATCTTAAAGGTCGTTTCCATCCCAAATTGTTCTGATTCAAAAACAAAACAGGAAAAAACCAAGAGCATGCAAGAGATGATGCTGTCATTCCACGACAGGTTAATCAGGGAACGAGGAGGCATCATCAAGGGCTTGACCAGGATGTAGCTTTTGATGTTTCTCCTTTTCACTTGCAGCACCAAATATATCTCAGTTCTGCAGTGCCTTGGCTGAGAATTCCTTTACTCAGTGCATGTGGAAAGGCATAGCCTTGCTGCAAAAGAAAAGCACCCCAGTGGTCTTCTAAGAAGCTGAGGAAAGGTAAATACATGTCTGGGAAACAGTTCTGAGCCATTGGGGCAGTTTTCCTTAAATGCCTTTGTGCTTGGAGGACTTCCTGTCCAGATGTACTCTTTGGTGGCTCCAGTGCATCCTCAAAAGTGCCACCACTACCGTGGGGCTGGTGCACAGTGAGCTGCTTCTTTTTCAACAGACCAACTGTGGCCATCCCGGGTTTCATTTGCATTTTTTGCTTTTTCCTCAGTATAACTGAACTCCCCAGAGCCCAAGATCCCAAGATGAAACAGAGACAGTGCTCATGGTGTATCAGCTTTTGGGACAGAGGTTGATATGCTCAGGGCTGCAGCAGGAGGAGAAATCCTGTGATAGCCACAGACTTTCAGAACTGATGCAGTTGGGAGGGTTTTGTGTCGTGTTTTGAATTAGGTTTCCACATATTGCTATGTGGAGACCAGCTTGTTTTAGAGCCAGGTGTTTGGACATTGATCTGTACCTGTGACTGCTCTCCACTCCTTCGGCCTGTCCACCCTTAGCGCAGAGTCATCTCAGGTGAGCCAGAAGTGCTCCAGCCTTGCTCACATCTTCCCTCTCCATCATCACTGCCCTTTCGTTTGCAAGATGTCAGCAAAAAGGAATGTGCATGCTGGTGTATTGTCTGTTGCTGGTGTCACAGGTGATGAAAACGCTCTCCTCATCCAACCTGGCAGTATGGATGCTCATACTTCATTTTAGATGAAATCCTGTCCACTGGGGGAACCACATGAGGGAAGGAGGAAGAGTTCGTCTCCTTACCCCATGCAAAAGCAAAATTAGATTAAAAAGCTGAGGAATGACTTAGAGGATCCTTTTCATTGATTCATAGCTGTTTTCAAGAGCAAGGACAGTTCATTTTGTCACTTTCTGAGCTTTGCTTACAATTTCTGCATCTCATTATAGTGTAAAACATTTTTAAAATGCTTTTTCACATATATGTGTGTCCATGCTTTTGAGATAAATAGTTGTTCTGAGCTTAGTTTTACAGTGGATTTTCTCCTACCTGCTATCTGGAAGAAGGACAATGCCTGAAAGACAAGCGGGGGTAATCAGAAAACAAAATATGTAGGTGGGTGTCACGACATTCCATTGAAATGGCCCTGGCTGGGGTGGGATGCAGGTGAAAAGGTGACAGGGCTACCCAGAGGTTTGGGCTGGGTTTTTGGGGGGTCCACTTTCCTGGTTCAGGGGAGGAAGGAGCTGCCAACAACCCCTTGAAAATCTCTGGGATGCAGAGTCCTCTCCAGAGCCATTCTCTCAGGCTCTCAGAGAGAATTACAAAATTATTATTGCATTGATGACTCCTTGGCCATATTTTCAAATTTTTGTTTTGCTTAACTCAGTAAAGTCTGAAAAACCATTTCTGTTAACCCTTTGTTAAGTCCCCCTGACATTTTCTTTAGTGCGATGTTGTTCTTAGGGATGCATATTTTTGTATGATATTCATCTTTTCTCATTCTTACCCCTTGATGTTCTGCTCACCATCTCTGTTGTCTGGTGATGATCGAGTATGTTAGCTGGCACTGACAGCTTGATGCATTCAGTGGCTGACAGAAGGTAAAGCCTGAAAACATTTCAAACACACCTTAAAAACATGGTCCTCTATTTCCAGCCAAAAAAGGGAAGTCTTTAAATCTTAGAGAATAAGATGGAAGCAAACAAGCAATTAACAAAACCACAGAGTGTGAGAGCACGGTGCTGAGCAGGCGGTGCTGGTGGCAAGGAAGGCTGTGGAGGAATCTCCCTGCTCCCTCGGAAGTGCAGGCTCCTCCAGCAGTCTGAGCTAGAGCTAAGTTTGGGAGAAACCAGTTAGAGCAGTCATCACGAAAAAGCAGAAGGACTTGATGTTGCCATCCTTACTAATGTGAAAAAGCAGCCTGCAAAAGCAGCCAGGTTTTTGACCTCTTCTTCTAACAGAAGTGAGAAAAGAGTAACCGAGGCTGAGAAATATCATAAAAGCCCTAGAAAACAATGGCTAGATCACTCCTCAGAATCCTGACTTGCATTATCTTCCAGATGCCAAAACATATGCGTCCCTGTCTCCTGTTCCTTCCAGGTTTATACCCTTCATGTTTACAGAAAAAAACTGGGAAACAATATTAAATAAACCCTAACAATAAAAAAATATATGGCAAATATAATCACTATTGTATTTTTAGATAGTCTTTTAGCTCATAGGTTTTTATGTGCTTGGAATTAGCAATATACCATTAGACACAGTATGAAAGCAACCCACAGAGAACTACTCAGACTTCTCTTGTGCACAAAATGTTTGTGAGAAAACACACCCTAAAAGCACAATTTGTTTTCAAAAATAATTTTTAGTGGAGAATGCTGATTTTTAATCCAAAATCAAGGTACAATTTTCCCTCAAAAAGATCTTTTAAAAGTGGAAAACATCCTTCATAAAACTAGATAAACCCATATTGTGTTCTAGCATTTTGTGTTTAAAAAAGAAAAACAAAAAACCCCTCAGATCCTCTCATGCTGACCTTGGGGATGTATGCCAAATTATCTAGAGAATCTGGGAAATTCTGTTCTGATTAGTTTTTAAAATAGGATTTTGAAGTGCTAGGGTCTGGACAACTGGTCTGAGCCAGAGCTGACTTACAGATGAATCCTGTACATTATATAAGTAATACCACCTATGCTAGTTATTTAAAAATAGATAAAACTTGTTTACAGACTCACCAAACCATTTATTCCAGCTGTTGTAATGACAAACAGGATGCTTTAGAGATTTTTACATGATCTTGTATAATTATCTCAATGACACGTTAAGAAACCCTCTTAACCATGGTCTGGACTCTGGTTACCAGAGAGTTTGGGAAGTGCAGATGTTTCTGCACAGAAGGATATGCAAGTCATTCTGACTTGCTGATTTGGCTCTGTCAAAGCTGGACCCTCCTGCAGCAACTTAGGAGTGGAGACACTGCTAGGACCTCCCAATTCCTGCAGAAATTCTCCAAATTCTTCTGCATAGTTGCTGCAACAGGGACTCTCCAGCGACTTGTGGATCTGGATGGAGGTAATGTTTTAGAGCAATTGGTGATTCATCTCTCTTGATCACTATTCTCTTTCTCATATAGTAATGATTTTGTATCTTGCTTATTTTGTTTGTTGCTGGAACTGGGTGCGTAGTAAGCTTATTGTTTTATTAAATGTATCACTTTAATTCTGTGTTGCCTTGATATTAGTAGTAAAGAAAGAGCCTTCTTTCCATTGGTGTCTGTGTCCTTTCTGTTGCACCCATCAACTGGCAAAATAGGTATGTGTTATTGAAGGTTTTTGGCTTAAATTCACTGTCTTATTCATCCTTTTTTGGCAGATCAGTGCTGAAGAAGCTTTGCAGGGACATACAATACAATGCAGAGAGGAAAAAAGAGATCAAGGTAAGAAAACCTGGGAGGACAAGAAGCAGCATCCACTGCCCCAAACACTGCTGTAAAATCTTACTGACACCTTTTTTTGTGGGCTGCTTGTGTTCACAGCCTTGCTGGACCATCACTCCAATCCCAGCCTAAGACACTGCTGCAGCCCCTGCTGCACAGCAGGATTGTTTTTCAATTCTAGTTCCCTCAATGAGCTGCCAGTGTTGCTGTGACAATTATTCTGTAGCTTATTGAAAAGGGAAGAGTCACAGTTAATTCAAGGAAAATGAATATATGACACATTTACATCAGACTTTTATTTTGTTATTGCTGATATTTTTTTTTTGTTTTTCCTTATAAGCAGAAAATAGAACGCTCTGTTTGTGAAAGAACAGATTGGATTTCTATGTCAGGGCTGCTTTATATAATTAATTCATAGTCATAGGGAAAAAGAAAATTATAAATCCAACCTCCACAAAAGAAGATCAGCAGAAGCCAAACACCTATGAGGTTTTGCATTATGTAATTGTAAAATGCTCCTACTGAAATGTTTTATTGATTGCTCAACAATGAAGGAACAAGACTAAGCTTCCAGAAACGCAGCACCAAATCTATATGGACTTATAGATATAATTGATTCCTTTCACTGTGGAGTGTTAACACAGAAAAATATTAGGTTATCTGCGAGGAGCAGTCAGAATGTTCTGATTGGTATTCAGTAAAGGCTTTGTACGGTACCAGCACTTCAAGGCGGCTGTTTCATATTTTCAGTCTTATCTGTCAACAGCTCAGCATAATCTTCAATGGGTGGATCAATAAAAGCCAAAGGTATTGTGTTACCGTGTGATAGTTCCTCAGAAAAGGTAGCGTTCACTTAGGCTTCTTTGATAGCATTGATGTCAGTGGGCAAAGTAAGAGCTAGTAATTATCCATCCCTCAAACAATAATTATTTAAAACTTCTCATGGATTGGCAATATGCAAAGCACAGACCTTGTGGAGGTGAGGGGCTGAAAGCAGGTACCTGGCACGGCCCCTTTGGCTCCAACATGCCCCATCACAGCCAGAGACTTCTGGTGTGCATCACCACCATTCCTCATGGTGAGGGAAGAAACCGCACTCCACGCTGACTTTTGATGTGCATCACGTCACAGGTTCGTGTGCTGCTTCAAGGACTGTCACCAAGCACATTGTAATGTCCAGCACCAAGGGCTGTGATCTGCATCCTCTGGGTTCTCAGTCTTCAGAGCTGGCATGGCAGTGCATAAGAGAGGAAGTGAGCTCATGCTTGGCCTGCCTTGCAGGAGTGTTTTGTGGGCCAGGAAACACTGCTGCCAGTGATTTGTCATCTGACTATTGGTTTTCACCTGGAAAGGGTGCCTCTGACCCAACTGTGTCTGAACTCCTGTCCCTGTAACCACGAAAATGAGCAAACCAACCCTGAAATAAATTTTGAACCTTCTCCTCTGAAAATTCTAATTCCATATACATCTGCCAGTATCCTAGATAACATTCCCCAGCAGTCAGGTACCGTGAACTGAGGGAGATGATGCTTTGTGCCTTTTGCAGAGGTAAAATATTCATTGCATTGATCCACCCATTGATTTTTTTTAGGTGTGTCTCAAACAGTCATGTGACAAACCCCTCTCATGAGGAATCATGAAATCCTCAGATTCACTTAGGAGCTGCAGTGTGCTGTAGTGTAAAGCTTAGAGTTTGCTGCTGAATTATAGATATTGTGAAATCAAGAGGACTCACCTTTGGCTGTGTCCGCGTATTTTATGATATGAGACTTTATTTTTAAGAACTTTCAGGTTCCTCCACACTTACATCAGCAAATAAGGCAGCTTTCCAGATAAAAATAAATTTATTTAGCACTGACCATAAAAAACAATGAAATTAACAGCAAAGCCAGAGCCTAATTTTTTCAGATTGGGGTTTCAAACAAGAGCAGAGCAAGAGTGTCCTACTTCAGACAGTCAGCAGGGAAAGGGCAGCAAAATCCTGGTGCTAAGCAAAATATCACAACACTATCCAGAGAAGCCTGGGGAAAAATTATACAATCTGGACAGAGTCGAGTTGTGCTGTCTGAAAGGAGATAGTTTAAAGAAAAATCCATTTCAGTACTCTCCAAAATACAAGATGGAGTGGTTCTGGCACCTTGCTCCCAGCCAAGGCAAGGCAGCACCAGCAGACCTGGGCATCAGCCAGAGCTGGTGTAATGAGAGGGAAGCTGGCTTCCTAGCTGTATAATTTCTCCTCTTCCAACAAGAGCATGAATCCCTTCTGGCACACTGCTTCCCCATCCTTCAGGGTGAGTTCTTTTCATCCTAAACCAGCTGATAGGGAGGATGAGGAGCTGGGCATTCTGTAACAGCAGGGAAGAATTCCATCCCTGGTGAGATTTCAGGTGAGGGTTTATATTAATAATTCGTTGACACTGCACATTTTTTATCCTTTATTTTGCTACCCATTTTTGCCAGCTGTTTAGTTTAATTAAAGCTCCCCAGCATGGGCTTTCCCCTGAAAGTATTCAGTGATGCCTTGAGGTCTTTTGGTGAGCCAAGTATTAATTTCTCTGAATTAAACTGTGTGCCTGCTTGCTCTTTTGCCTCAGGGAGTGGGGCATTTCTGTGCCCCCTGTCCCATCATTCACTCCCAATCCCTCTGCAGACAGAAATGGCAACATAAAACCTTCATCTGTTCCTTGGTGCCCAAGGGCTGCACCCAGAGGTGCCAAGGGAGAAGCTACAAGTTTTCCAGCAGAGAGAAGATATTTTAATATGCAAATCTCTTTCTAAGAAGCTGTGATGTGGCCAAACACTCAAGGGATAATCTGTTTTGTCTAACAATTTTTCTTAGAAAGCAAACACACAAAGGAAAAGCCTTGCTCTGGATATATACATCTATTTACAGATTTAATGCCAGCAAAGCTAGTGAGTGAGTGAGCACCCACCCCAAGGTCAGAGCCAGCCTATTTGCTTCTCACAGCCTCTGGTTTCTGAAGTCTTCCTTATTCCTATATTTGTAAGTTCCACTGAAGAAGAACAGAGCTGTCTCCTTCTGTGACTGAAATGCCAGAAAAAGCCTTTCACTCCTCAAAATCTAACAACCAATATGCTGGGATTGATTCCTTCCTCATCCCTCCTCGACAGTAAAGAGGGGTCACAGCGTGCACCAGCAGGACAGACAAGGATAATGGGCGACTCTTTGGAATTTAGCAAAACCCAGGGAGAAGGAAAAAGAAACTGAGTGGAAGAGCTAGTCAGGATTTGACACCAGGATCTGTTGGGGACACCTGGCCTCTCAAAGCAAACTGAACCAGAGCCTCAGATGCACTTGAGTTAAGGGTCTTAAATTTAATCTTTGATGAAGGCTGGACTGGGTATGACAGAGGAACCTACCCTCTCTACACCCAAATTACAGATGGGAGGGTGTCTTCGTTTAAAAGACAAATGTCTCCCAAGGAAGGTGGGAATCTTCCTGGAATGGAAAGAAGACCCCTTCTTCTGGATTGTTAAAACTTTGAAAATGCTTCTAAGCAAAAATGTAGGAAAAGGAATAACAGTTCTTTACTATAAAATATGTCTGTAACAGAACAGAACAAACAACACCACAATAGCAGATGCTTGCCAAGCCCTATGTTTCCCTTTTGGTGTAGCTGATGCCTTGGGAAGGCTCTGGAACAGAGACTGGACAGAGCTAGAGAATAAAGTGTGGATTTATTGAAAGGTCTTTAAGGTACACCTTGGGTAGTACAAGAGCCTGACCAGGGCTACAACCAAGGTGGACCAAAATGGTCATAAAATGGATGACCAGTCACGAGATCTCACACTTTTATAAGTTTTGGTCCATTTGCATATTGGGGTTTAATTGTCCAATTATAGCTTCAGATTATGCAGTCCCATCCTTCTTCCTTTCTCTGTTCAGCACACCCTTGTTTGTGCTTTTGGGCCTGAAAACTTGTAACCATTGTCCTTGGTCTCCAGCAGGAAAAGGATTGGTTTTGTCTACCGACTCTGCGAAGAGAGCTTACCAGGAGTTAATATGAGGCTCAGCACTGCACCCCCAGGCAGCACAGAGTGTGAAAAACATGAGAAAAGCTGAACCTGAAGGCCTCAGCAGTGACCACAGCAGGCCGGACCCAGCGCCAGCAGAGGCCGCGCTGCAGTGCGGCACGCGCGTCCAGCAGCACGCGCATGCGCGGCACAGAGGCCGCAGAGGCGCACTCCGGCCGGCAGGGGGCGCTCTGAGGCGAGCCCTCATGAGGGGCGTTGGTGGGACGAGGTGAAGGTGGGGCAGGAATTGCCCTGAAACTCGGGCAGGAGGCACCGATCTCTTTCAATCCTGCTCGTGGCCAAAGATTCAATCAACCCGGGAGGTGGCTGGGACCTCTCTCTGTCTTGTCAGCAGCGGCCACAGGCAGGAAAGTCCAGGACAAAACTGCCAGAGACTGCCCTGGCTCCCAGCATGGACAGACCGCGCACAGGCAGCTAAAAATTGCCACTGACTTCCCTCCCGCAAACCATTCCCGTGGTATGCCAGAGCCATCAGCCACACTTTTATTAACTCAATTACCCCGCCGTCCGTCTCTGAGGCATCATCTCGTCCTCCCAGTGCCTTCTCAGGTGATAAGTGAGAAGAAATTAACTGAGAAACCTAATCCGCGATGGGGGGACCAGCTGCTGAACTTCAGAAAGGAAACTGGGAGCAGTGTTGCTGGGTGAGTGCCACTTCTGGGAAACAGTCTGTAGGGATCACCTTCAAAATTCCACACAGGACACAAGGATTTAAAGGTCTAAAAAATGAGATGATGAAGGAATGAATGAATGAAAGAATGAAAGAATGAAAGAAAGAGACAATGAATGAATGAATGAATGAATGATCAGGTTGCATCCCTGGCTAGAAAGTACATAGAGGTGTTGATTAGCTGTTGATTTCAAATGCTGTGATTGTGATCTAATTGAGAGTTGGGGTGAAGACATATTCTTGGCCATCAGAAGTCGTCTTATTCTTAAATGGCAATCACTCTGCTTGTGTCCATGAAAGGCTATGGATCTGCTATAATGGAGCTATAATATAGAAGGTCTAATCCACTCTACAGGTGCATTTAGGACTTATTATTTCTGAGGCCTCTCTTTGTGAACTCTAGCTCATCTCCAGAAAACCGGAGACGGGAGCAGCTTCATCACAAACTAATAGTGGTAAGGGGGTTGTCCTAATGAGATATTAGGTCAAAATCTCCTGAGATGCTTCAGATGACCAGGCCATTGCACTGTCCCGGGGCAAAAATAATTTTACTGCTGTGGTTGCATACGTGGCGAGGAAGGCTGTCTTGGCAGTGGTGAACTCCTGGTGCCTCACTCGACTGCTTGGACTCTTGTGTTTAAGGACCTTGGCATCCACACGGGGTTACACAGAAAGGTTCCACCATGAAGGCAAAGGTTTGCTGAAAACTGTCCCTGCCTTCAGAGATAGCATTTTACTCTTCTGCCCACAGAGCGCAAATTCATTAACAGTCCCATATATGCCTTTTCCCTGTGGCATCATTGTTGCCAAGCCATTAGCATTTTGTAGAACTTTGTTGGAGTATTGACATTCAAAATCAGGCTCCTGGTTACACCTATGAAACTCAAGGGTGTTTTGCCCAGCCCACAGGCACCTGCTGGCTGGAGCAATCTGTGAGCTTTGCTCACTCTTAAATTTCTTTTTTGGCTTAATTTAGACTGATGGCTCAAGTAATGGCCTTTTTCAGGAAGCCCTGAAAAGCTCTGTGAGCAATGACAGCACAAGGGGGAGAGAGCCCAAAAGAAAAGTATGTAGTACAGAAAACATAGGAGCAAAAAGTGCCACAGCTCTACCTCTTTATAATGAAGAAGTTAATTAAAATACTTGTAAGCCTAGAAAGAGCAGTTTCAAAATAAATTACCTATTTTGCCATAAAATGAGGAACATGAAGCAATATTTTGCAAAGGTTGAAGAGCTGTGTAGGCATCTGCTTACTGGGTATGTGACAAATTTTTTTTGAAAATAGAAGGCATATTCCTCTAATACCTTCTTAAGTGAGAGAGCTTTCTGTCTGTTTTTATTTGCTGCTGCTGTTGGGCTGACATTATTTTAAGGCATCCTGCGGTGCAGGAGAACAAAAGGCTCAGATTTGTCAGGGTGGTGATGGCAAAGCCTAAGGTGGCCATGCCACAGCCTATTTGTGCTCCTTGATGGTTCAGAGGTTTCCACATCAAGTGAATCATGCCAGAATAATAATGCCACATCTTGCAATTCATTCTCATCAGTTTTAATGAAGACAAAGGGGCTCACTTTTTGATTCCATTTGTCCTTAACAAATTAAACATGCTGCTGAATGGTGCATGTGTACAGAATATTTGTCCATACAACGTTCATTGAGGTGGCAAAGTTAACTAACCTTATTCTATTTATTTTAATTTTTTTCTTTCTGCCTTAAGAAAGCCTCACAGCTATAAATTGGTTCTGATCTTGTTCCCTGTTTACTTGAAGTTATTTTTAATAATTTTGCTCCTATTCTTGATGTTGAAGCATCACTGATGTTGCAGATAAGAAAATTCCCTTATTTGCCACAGCAGCAAAATGCACCACCAATCAACAGGTCCCACCTCCAGGCAGTTTTCCATCTCCTTCCTGAAGCTTCCTTTCATGGCCCTGGATCTGCTGCTTGCTGCCAGAATGCAGCAGCCCCTTGGGAGAGTGTAAACTTCCCACCATGCCAGGGAAGCTGGCAGGTTGCTCAGGTTTGCTGTGAATAGCAAACGGTATCAAATATAGTCCTTGTAAATGTTAGAGAGGAAAGTTAGGAAAGAGAGAGCATCACAAAGGCATTCCCTACAGGTAACCAAACAGTGCACTGCCTGTATCTTGTGAAGAAGAAGAGTGTTTAAAATAAAAACAATTTCTGTATTTTGTGTAATACACAGCAGGTTTTTGCACTGTGATTGGGCTAAAGGGAAAAAAGGGAAATTTAAGTAAATTTGCAGGTGGGCACAGCAGACTTTTTTGGGGACAAGAGCTGCTGTTCGAAGTCAGTGATAAATAACTCCTGTCTGGAAGATAACAGAGAACATGCAAGACTGGAGATAAAATTCAATTTTAGAGAGAAGGTGACACATAAAGACCATATGGGTATTCTGAAATGATGGTAAGAACGAGGACTGGGTTTGTCCATCATCCCTGGGGAGAAAAAGTTTGGAGAAATAATATCAAAGCCAAGATGTCCCTTTGTACTGTAAGAGTCTCCATTGTTGAAATACATGTAAAAACAAATGTTTTAGGAGGCTTGGGAAGATCAAAAAGAGAAGGCAAAGTGAAAAATGCAGTTTTGGAGGAGATGATGAGGCATAAATGGCTGTCAGAGAATAGGAAGCTCCAGTGGGTGGATCAGATGCTCATGACAGAAAAGTAAAACCAGCCAAAACAGGTGATGAGGGGGGAGCTTAGATCTTCAAAGAGCACCAGGGTATTCACTGGAAGATTGAGATGCTTTGAACTAAGGATACAGTCAGAAAAGTGCTGGAAAGGGCCAGAAAGGAGGTAAAGGCTGGAGAAAAAAGACACACAGTATTGTGCTGGTGGAGACCAAAGGGAGATGTGTTTCTTGTGGAGGGAATTGCCACCAAAGCAAATTTTAACATACCCATGTACAACTTAGATGGGGGAAAGGGCAATGCCACAAGCCTTGCATTTACTCTCTTCTGGTCCTCTGCTTTCCCAAGCAGCTGTGACAGGTTATCCAGGAGGTTGACATTACTGCACTCTTTTATGGCCATTGCAATGAAAAACTGCTGGAGTTTTTAAGAAACTGTCCTGCCATCATCCTGCAATGAGTCATTTTAAAAAGTGTTGATTTTCTCTCTGCTAGTTTCCTCCAGGCTTAATTAAAAGCAACCAGAGAGAGCAAGAGACTCAGAGAGAAGATGAGATGGAGGAAAATAAAATTATTTGGCTTCATGTTCCAGAGACCCAAGCACAATTTGGCAACTAACTGAGGCTCATGGGAGATTTTTAATTTTTTTTTCTTTCTAAATTATATGTACTGAGTTTATAATTACAGAGATCAGATCCTTGGCATTGTCATTTCCACCAAGTCTCATTACATATCTTGCAGTGAGTACATGGCTGTTAATACTAATTCCATAATGACAGTGGAGCAGTGAAGTAAAATTTAATAGTTCCTCAGTTAATCATTGAAATTAGCCTGTCTCTGTGGATACTGGATCTTCTAATATTTCCATGCGATGCCTTTTTGGGTAATAAATGAGATGGCAAAAGGGGCTTTTTAATGTGTCATCACCCCGTGGAGGCCAATAAGGCTACCTCGGTCCTGGCTCACAACTGTTGGAGTTGGCTGTGCAAGCCAACTCCTTTCTGCGATTGTTCTCTGGGTAAAATCTATTTTGATATAACCACGAGATATTGTAAGGTCAAAGACGGTGAAGCAAATGTAAGACAGCCAGGGCACATGGCATGTGTCTCAGTTTCCAGACGAAAACGCTCTGGAATGAGTGATTTCTCTAAAGAGAAGGGCTTCAGGAATCCCCCTTTTCTGCAAATGAAAGAAATGAATACCAGTGTGTGAAAGTCAAAAAAACCCCAACTGTTTATTAACAAAACAAGGGGCCGGCATAGCCCAGAAAAAGATTGAATAAATGCTAGATATTGAACTTTCAGAACCTAAGCCCTCCCCACGCTCAGCAGAACAAAAAACTAAAAATGACCGGGGGAAAAAAACACTGGCTGGCCGCTGGCAGTGAAGGCAAAACGGTGGTCTTCCCTTTGTCTCAGGGAAGGGAAAAAGGAGTTCATGCAGCAGCTCAGACAAAACAGCTGGAAACCTGTTGAACCTCTGGAGCTGTTCTCCTCCTCACAGCAGACGGAGCTGGTGGGTTTTGGTGTCCTTTCTCCTGTTGGCTCAGCTTTTCCCCAGGTCTCGGGCTGGCCGGAGCGGCCCCTCTGCCGGTCTCCTGCAGGACCCGGTCATCGCCTCGGCGACCGCCCGACTTCGGACCAAAACCAAGCCAAATAATTGAAAACCAAACAGAAGCCACAGAACGTATTGCCCGCGCAGCCTCCGAGACAGGGAAAAGAAAAAGGAAATTTCTTGCTTAAGTTTGCAAAAACTAATCCAGCGAAGCAACAATCTATCATCCGGTGGGCGCTGCCCCAGCACGCTCCGGAGAGTCCTTGAGCGGAGCCCGCTCTGGGGCTCCCAGGCTCTGCCCCTCCCCCGGAGCCACCTCAAAGCTACACAGCCATAAAGCTGTGATTAGGGAACAGAGTATCACCATAAAATCACCCCAAGACAGCACGCTAATAACTGCGGTAGGGAGAAGGAAAAGAAAGGCGTCACAATGATCAGGTTGAGCTGCGCTGAACTCCACCAGGCATAGATTCTTGCAAATTTCCTCTGGTCTCAGTCAGACCTTTTTTTTTTATTATTATTTTAAGTATTATTATTCAATATTTTTATTTTCTTATTCCTGAATAGTATGGCTTTACCTGGAAGATTAAATGCTTTGGCATGACCTAGAGATTGAAGCCACTTCAGAACCTGGGCAGGGACATTTGGAATGGTTCAGTAAAGTGAAACAGTCTTACCAGCTTAATGAGGGAATTCTTGCTCATGAAGGCTTTCACCAGAAAAAAACTGAAAAGAAGTATTTTATCATTGAAGAAACTGGATGGGCAACAATAAAAATGAAAATTCTGTTCTTCTCTACAAGTAGATGACTGGTGAGAGATTACAGATTTTTAAAAATAATCACCGTCATCTCTTCTCAAATGTTGATTCTTAAAAGCTGCAGACAGGTTTTCTTAAATAATGAGCTCAAAATCTTTGCAGCTTTCTAGAAGAAAACCACTGTGCTAGATGACTGCTCATTTAATAAGTACTGTGCCCTTTAGTTTGGTTGCTTCTCTATGAGCTCCTGACTGTAATACCATTGCCTTGATAAGGAATACTGAAGGAAGGGACAGAGAAAAGACAGAGAGATCTTAATGTGGGGAGAAATGGGATGGAGTTGAGCTTAAAGCACACAATAAACTGGAACACAGGCAGTGTGTCACCAGGGCTGCTGCAGAGCTGAGCAGAGGAAGGTAGTGTCAAGAAAGACCCAGGCAAATTGGCAGCTGTCAAATGTGAGAGGGTCCTGGGAAATGAAGAGTAGAGTGACTCCAAAAATCCAGGGATCTCCCACAGCATGTCTAGCTCCAGACATCTGATATCGGGATTGCTCTGCCTTCAGTGTCAACAGTGCCAGGATTTCTCCTCTGGACTTTGAGTGCCTGAAGCTGATAATCTCTTGACTAAATTGCATGTCTTCAGATACCTTGACTCCATCACAAAATCTGGAAGAAAATGTCTGTCACCGTTCGGTGTATATTGGATTTGTCTCAGAGCCTTTTTGTCTCTGAAGGATCCATATCAATTCAGGCCATCCAAAAGGTCTGTGTTGTTGAATCTGATGCCCTTTGTACAGAAGATAGCAGGAGAGATAAAATTCAATTAATATAATTGATCAATCATAGTGGAAGGTGTCGGGGGGGGGCATGGAAATGAATGATCTTTAAGATTCCTTCTAACCCAAGCCACCTATGACTCTCTGAAACATTCCAAATGGTAAATTATTTCTTGTCTGAAATGCCAGAAAGTGCTGGGGTTTTCTTTGCTATTACCTACTCATTTTCAGAACAAGGAGTTAATACCTTCCCCACCAAATTAGGGCAACTGGTCTAGAATGGTAAACACAGAGAGTGTTTCATTTTTTATTTTCTTTCCTGCCTGATGACTGCTGTGCTGAGACAGCTTGACAGGAAGCACATTTTCTCTAGCAGCATGGGTACCAAAGTCTCCTGAGAGGTGATGGCTGCTGTTTGTCTTTCAGACCACAGACCCAGTTGATTTGAGCACTTGGACCATGCCTCACCTCTTTGACGCCCATGCTGGGTAGAAGGTGATTTCTCATCGCATGACATGCTATCCCCCCAGCCTATGCCCAAGGCTGTGACCTGCCTTCCCACTTAAACTTGAGCTAGAAGGGAAAGGGCACATGTGTGCCAGCTCTTAATGCCCAGTAGATATTTTTTCAATAAAGGAGATTTGGGGAGGAAGGGGAAAATCAGTTACATGGGAAACCCTGGGCTTATTACCCTGTTTTTTCCTCACTCCAGGTTAGACATATGTCTGTCTGGAGAAATATGATGAGCGTGTGTTTTAAGCTCTCCAGGAAATAAGGCCCAATGGATTGAAATATAAATTCATTTGATTAAGGGCTAATTTAATTTTTTTTTAAAAAAGCAGATTACAAATTAAACAAATCCCTTTTTGAGAGCTTATCCATTGCTTACAGATTCCCTTCCAATATTTAAAAATGCATTTAAGTGCTGGTCAAGCATCCACAGAGACGACCAGCCATACTTTGGTTTTGTCATCCCATTCCTAGCTGATATAGCATTGAGTGCATTGCATATTCCCCAAAATAAGGATACACTGCACATCCCCCAAATAAGGAGAGCGTGAAGGATGGGAAGAGAGATGTGTTAAAAGACGAGGATGATGGGTTTGAAATCTTTTTGGTCTCTGAGTGTTTGAACAGGGTATGAAGTTATCGACAGCAATCAGGAAACATTGGCTATGTTTGATGCTTCACTTACGGCTCAATACCCAAAATGGAGAGACTGATTGGTTTCAGAGCACGTTGTAATCAATATGGCATATTTGATGAATATTGCAGCCCTAATTAGCCGTGACTCAGTTGTTTAGTGTTTCAAATGAGGAAAATGATCATGTCAAAGCTCTAATTTCATGAGAAGAGAATTATTGCCTTATTTTTTGGTATTTGTTTTGGTTTATGCATCTGCATCTTTATTCCTGTGTTTGCGTATGCACTTTGCTTTAGTGAAATATGTGTTTTTGCAAGCTCACGTTGAGCAGAATTTGTCTCTGAGCCAAAATCGACAGAAAAAGCTTCATCTGCAGCAATAACTCTTATATTTGATTTTTTTTTCTTGCAAGGTTTTAAAAGAAGCACAGACAACTGGCACAGAGCATGGTTATCATGCTCCAGTGGCAGGGAGTAGTGCTGTTAGCTTGCTTTCAGCACTGTCTTTGTGAGAGTCTGTGCAGCCTCCAGCACTCACACCGTCTGTCACCATCCCCAGCTGCACACAGACAATGTCTCAAAGCCCAGAATTACTTAGGATTTTGTATATGCTACAATGTTTTAATGTCACTGTAAAATGCCACTATAAAGTGCCCTACAGCAATGTGATTCATGGGCATGTGCCTCATGCCCTGAGTGGTCCCGTCACTCCTGAGGCTGTTAGATGAGCAGGGGCTGTCTTGTGGCCTCTCCAGTTAGCTGGCCCTCCAGCACACACCAAGGGTGCCCCAAGGAGATCTGTGCCCATTGCAGAGGTAAACTCTCCCTGCAGGGAGGTATGCCAATGGAATAGCATGCAGGACTGAAATACACCCTGTCATCATGGCTGCTGTCAGGGGTTAGGGGCAGAGTTAGATGCCCCAAATCAGAGTTTCCACAAATTTCAATAGCTAAACCCCAAATAATCCTGATCAGAACAAGGTGACCCAGAATCAGAGGAACACAGTATCTCTGACCCTCCCAACTGGACACCAGCCGTGCTGGGTCCTTCCTAAGTATCATCCACATTCTGCCTCTGTCAGAGGAAGGGGTAGACCTGCCTCTCTGTTCTAAAGTTCACAGAGAGGAGAGTGAGTTTCAGCTCAGAGGATTAACCAAAGCCATGTGCCACACCACCTAATCAGGTTATTCTCCGCCCTGTGGGAGTGTGATGCCTGCCTTGCAGAGCTCACAGTGGAGAGGGTGCAGATGCCTGAGGGGAGCTTTGCTTGTACTGTGAGGCGAAGGTGCCGTAAGACTCATCCTGGATGCACTCACACATCTATGGGGATGACCCTCTGTGTCCTACTTCACCACAGTTACCGGGATCCAGAGGGCCCTGGAGTGGCCAATGATCACGGGAGTCTCAGTCAGACCTGATACACCAGGTTCAAAGAGGGATATGGCCTTGCCTTGCATTTGTAGGGACTTGCACTGAATGCCAGTAGCATTTGTAGGGACACTGTAAGAGACCAGCTGAAAAATGAGATGTACAAAGACAAATGAGCCCCTTAATCCTTGGCCGTGTCCATTCTTCTAGTCTTTAAAAACATTGCACAGAAGGTTAATCTGCCTCAAATGCCTCCAGCAGCAACCTGACCATGCTGAGACACTGTTTTGTAGCATACCTTGTCTCAGGTTTTTTTTTTCCTGTCACAGTTATTTATGTTTGGTGCCTGGCAATTAGTTGCCAATGAATTAAAATATATACAAACCTAATGCAGTCTTAAATCCCTCCCTGCAGTTGTGTTTGTCTAGTTCTCCTCCCTCTCCCTCTCCCTCTCCCTCTCCCTCTCCCTCTC
>VXBR01003316.1:910589-1198029 GCA_013400215.1 Cisticola juncidis | reverse complement strand
TCTCCCTCTCCCTCTCCCTCTCCCTCTCCCTGTCCTTCCCTGAGTTCCAATCCATTTGACACAGGCAGAGACACCTTCCACCAGCATGGGTTGTTCAAAGACCCATCTAAACTTTCCTCTTGAGATCTTTCTGATTTCTGCAGTTTTGGTAAGAATTAAACCATCTAAATTGCCTGGTGGTTTTATTTGCACGTATTGGTTCCTGGAGAGGCAGGAAGTTTATATTTGAATGACAGCTTGGCAGACCATTAGCTCTGATTGATTTGGCATGTTTAAAGAATACTGTAAATGAAATTTTGCACTTAATTAGAGATGACTTAGTTGTTTTGCTGAGCATTTCATGTCAGGATGGGTCCCTGATGAGCTTTTGAGCTTCTTGCAAGGGAGAACATGGAGAAGTTGGTTCTGTTTTGTCTGTAAATGTGTAAAAGCAACAGAAATTTGGAAAGGAGGGTGTCATTGAGGCAAGAGAGCAGAGAAGGATCGAAAAGGGTAGGAGACCACAGCCTCCATAGTACTGCTGGTTAGAAGGGTAACCACAAAACAGACCTCTGATTTGTCATGGCAAACAGCTCTAAAAGAAGGGGTGTTTTTCAAGGAAAATTAAAAATTGACCCACTTTCTTCAGTGGGAAAAAAAGATAAAGATAAGATGCCCATATAGTAATTAATTTCCTCTTCATCTATTTGACAACACTTGTGAATGTTCTGTTTCCTCATCCCTGTGATTTGAGGGTTATTTTGGGAGAATATGAGTCTAGGAGCTGCATCCCAACATAGAGCTGGGCACCAGGATGGACACCCCCAGCTCTCTTAGGCACTGTGCTCCCTGGGCCAGAGGGGACCTTGGGACTGCCACTCACTCTGCAAGCACAGACTGAGTCCCCCATACATCCCCAGCCTGCACAGGCACCAAATGTCTGCCACCTACAGAGACCTTTCCAGGCACTGGAATCCCCCATTTGGAGGGAAAAGAGGAAAGGCTGGTTCTGAGCCCAGCGCCCAGGTTTGAGCCCTGGCCACATCCAAGGTGGTGCTTGGTCCTGCTGGGGTCAGTTTAATTCCTGTACAACCTAGAAGTGTGTGTTTAGTCACAGATTCCCCAGCTGGGCAAAGACAAAGCATAGCTGAGCACACATGAGCACTAACATAGTTGAGTATCCTTTAAAAAATTATACTGTGTAAATTAATTTCACACATCAACACTGGCACAGTGCATTGGAGCACAGGCCTTGTAAGCTCAGTAAATGCCTGCATATTCTCTTGCTTTCTCCAGTTTGAAAATGTTTCCTTTCCCTTCCAGAAACACCAAAGCACACAAATGTGTGCCCCAAGGCAAGGAGATAAATCATCCAGCACAGAAAAAGCACATCCAGCATAAGGCAGGAAGGATGCAGCATGGGAGTCAGTGGAGCACACAGCTCCTGGGTGCAGTGGAGTGAATTGCTGTCATGCCCATAGCATTGCTGGCGCACTTTCTGAGGTATGTTTCCTGTTTTCATTGCAAATAGCTAAAGGTCTCCCTAGATCCCCATTAATTACATACAAATGAGTGTTCTCTGCAGCATGGCCATATTTATTGCTAAAATTTGTTTGTGCTATTAGCCTTCACTTCCTGTCTTCCTCACGGCATGTTTCTCTGCTGGTGTTGAGTGAGCAGTTTTTCTTCTTCTTGGACCACATATCACAAGGAAAGGTCTAATCGTGATAGATACTGGACCAAAAACTTCTTAGAAATCAGCTGCAGAACATATTTTTTCTCTCTGCAGATCTAATGTCATGCCAGAGGGAGAAACAGACTCCAAATGCACCATGGTTTCTCCTGTATAATGTCAATTTGATATTGATTTGACTCTCTGGGGGCTGTTTCCTGAATGCAGGGACATGTCATGATAAAGACCCTCCAGCAGAGTTACTCTGCTCTACATCTTTCTCATGCTCTGTGCCAAAAAAATGTATTGTGGTAGGAGGATTCCTCATCCCTTCATGGAGCTAGAGAACTGGCTAACTGGTGATTTATGTAAATAAAAGAAAACAGAATGGAACAAAATAAAATAAATATAAATAGTGGATGCAGAGGGTGAGCCTGGGCAAAGGGGTGAGTGTTGAACTGAAGACGTGCAGGTTCACAGGTCCGGAATGAGCCCCCGTGTGGCCACCACTGCAAAGGTAGGAAATGAGGGACCGATGCATGTTGAGGAACGAGTTGCTTGATAAATTACTAGGACTGATAAATTAAAACAATTACTCTACCTTTCCTATCACCTGCTTTTCAGTAATGAAGTTTGATGTGAATTAAATCAGCCACCCAATTTTTCCCCAACCTGTCCTGGAGGAGAAGTGGCAAGGTGCAGTGAGGGAACCAGGATAAAAACTAACTCCATGCGTGGCTTCATCACATGATGCCAAATTCTCCTCTTCACGGTTGAGTGGGATTTTTTAACTTCTTTTTCAGAGAGACATGTTTTTCACAGTCTCTTTGACTCTTCACTCTCTTTCACAGTGCCACCCATCTCACCTTTGTGCAATCAGACCTAAGAACCAAAGCAGATCTCTGTATGCTGGTCATTTTGGATAAATAATTTAGGTTTTGGGAAAACTGGGAAAAATGTAGTCATGTATCCGGTGTAATGAGGTTGGGGGATGCCTTGCAACGCCGTATAGTTCTTGCTGGTGATCTTGTGGTGTTTTAGAGGACAGCAGGTAGCAAACTAGCCCAAGATGTATTTGCTATGTGACACATCCCTTCTTAGTCCTGTTCAGGTCCCTCTGTGTTCCTGGAAAAAATGAAAAGCTTAACTGAAAACCATGAGATTAAATAAATAAATTAGAAGGGTATAAAAAGCCCGGTAATAAATAACCCCCCAATTCTTGCCTTTCTCTCAAGTGTTAGCAGGAGCAGGCAGGGACATGAAACTTGCTTGTACCACTCCTTTTACCCTTCAAGGTCAAGTATTGTCTCTAGAATTTATGAAATACTCAGCCACACACACAAACCAGATGTGTACAGAGGTTGTCAGCTTTTCTAAGATGTTGGATGATATCTGGATGGTTTAGTTTATGTAATACAAGATACTTTGTGTGCAAATATTGACTTCATGTTACGGCTTTTACCTGTGTTTAGGGATTGCATAAACCCAAGTTTGATCTAATGCATTTTCTATAGAACACACATTTTATCTAATTAAATTAGGTGTAGTACACATACAGTATTCAATAATATACACTATATGGTCTGAAATACATTAACTACCCATCACCTGCTATATTTCTTTTATATTAAATACAGAATATATACTGGATAAAAATTGCTTTGACTGGGAGAAAGAGGTAATCAGTGTCTCCTCAGCACCTGGCCTCTCCTTTCCCTTTTCTGCAGAAAAAAATAAACACACCCTGCACTGGTGTGGGAGTGCCGTGAAGAGCACACCAGGCAGAGAAGGGATTTTTAATTTCATGATGCCCATTTGTGTGCTTCTGGATTTGTGAGTCTCTGCTGCTTGTTTCAACTGCCTTGTGATTTGATTTCTCCTTCTCCATCTCTGCTTTTATTTCAAAAGAATTTCCTGACTTGCTGTTGCGATATAGCTTAAAAAGATATTAAAACCTTATAATTTAGGCTTACCTTTCCCATCCAGAAGGATACTTCTACCAAGCAGGTGCTTGGAAACTGTGTGAAGTAAGTGACTTGGTGTGAAATGAGTAGGAGTTGGAAGTACAGGGCAAAGGCCAAAGGAGCTCCCTGGCCTCTGCAACAGCTGGTGGAAGCACTGCTGCTCAGACTGGCACTGAAAATTATTTATAAAATCTTGTTCCATTTTTTCCTGGGGAAAACCTTGAAGTTCTTGGTGATTATTTTTAATAGATGAGGTGTGTCTAGTGGCAAATGCCCACCACGTTTTCAAACATCAACCAAGTGCATGGACTTATGCTCTTCTGCCAAGGAGTGGATGATGCTCAGCAGGGTTAAACTGGAGGAAAATTTCACCTGTGTAATGCAAATAGAGGTATCCACCCCAAACCATGAGCCCTGAGCTGCCACCAGATGGAGCAGCCTCACCAAGTACCTCCTCCACCGTCTGTATTTTCATCAGGAATCTTTTTGGTTTCTTTTTTTTTTTTTTTTCTGAAGGAATTCATTATGATAAATATTTTATCAGTGAATTCTGAAATAATTAATAGTGATTTGACATTTACTTTAAGGAGCTGCTGATAATTCTAGTGGAATGAGAAATTAGGGTATTTAAATGTCTCTGGACACTTCTACTTCAGTTAAAAAAAAATTTAAAAAAGCCCAACCCCAAGACTAATTAAAATCCCGAAGCACAGTTTTTACCTTACAAATAAACCAAGGTCATAATGACCCCATTGGAAACTGCTGTGTGAGGGGGCTAGGGAGAGGAATCAAAGCCAATTTAAAGCATGCACATAATCCTCTGAGGAGACTCACATGGAAATCCTGGAAGGTAACTCAATTTCTCTGGGAAACTCTCTGAGAAGCTGATTAGGGAAATTGGTAATAGGGCCTCTGTTTCTGTAGACATAGACTGACATCCAGTGTAATCATCACCACAGAAGACTTTCCCAGGCACAAATCCACCACTTCAACACCTTCCCTTTCAGACTTTGTTTAGAAACCTCTCAAGAAGACTCTCCTCATCCACATCATTTGGAAAAACATCCATCTCTGACAGGATCTGTGCCACTTCAAACACGTGCTCTTCTTCATATGTCAATGGTATGGAGTTTCTCCTCTTGACGTTGTGCTAGTCAAGAAGGGTGGGATGGACAGTACTCTCCTAGCTAAGAAGGTGATTTATTTGCTCTCTCTTTAAACAAACACTCTGTTGCAACAGAAATGGGCTACAGTGTGGGTAAAGTAGGCACTTCCACTGCTGTTCAGTTCTGGAGGTAAAATGAAAACAGCTGAGGCCAGTGAGAAGCACAGCTGTTGCTGGTATTTGAGTCTCAGGTTAGCTCAGACCATGCACACATTTGGGGCCTGCAAAAAGGCAGACATTCCCCACTGCCCTGCATCTCTGTACTTTGTGCTCTTCCACTTGGCAGTCCAAGGGTTGCACACAGGAAAAGGTGACGTTTCAGAGAAGAAGCCAGCCATTTTTTGGAGTGTGTTGAACACACACAGTCAGCCCCCAGTAACTTCATTTACTGATATTAAAGCCTTGGCTGAGAAGAGTAAGGCTGGGTTGGTGAACACAGTTTCACTTATGTTGATGTCATGGAAGAGAAAACGATAATTTTGCAATCTTTGGAGTATCCTCTACCTATCCATTTTTGAAATAAGTGATGGTAGAAAGGACAGATAACATCCAGCACATATCATTCTCTATTATACCTGTGGATTGCATATATATGGAGCATTCTTTGACAGATAGCAGATGCTGAGATTCTGTGCTACAGGACAGGCTTTGTAACATCTCCTGTGCAGCAATGGGACCAGTCAAGACGACTTTTCTCCTTCGAGTTGCAAAATCTTCTAAAAATACCCCCTGCCAGGAGGTATCTGGTTCTTACAAGAATCTGCCAAATGACAGATTTTAATCTGTCTGGATCTGGCTGCATGTGTTGCTGATGGGGCATCCAAACCGAAATGTCCTTCACGGACAACCAAAATGACCTCTGCACTAACCAGCATGGTGAGGAGGGCATGAACACACCAGTGGCATTGCCTAGTCTTCAGGACAAGCTTTATTAACTATTTGCTTTAACAAGGTAGTCATGAAGGCATTGGTTCTTTAAGTTACAAGGAAAGTAACGAGACTCAGGTTCAGCATGTAAATGACAAAGTAACAAAAAGGGCATATGTTAACCCAGATAACTACTAGACTATCTATTAGAAGACATTTTGCAAGCAACATTCTACATTTCTTTGCATTGAAGTAAAAACATATTTTTTGGTCAAGAAAATTACCTTTTTCAATTTTTACACTTTTTTAAAACTTATATGACAAATGTCAGGGTAAGGCAAATCCTGGATGAATAATATGATAAAAATCCCTATTCCCCAAGAAAATAGATCCACATACTCTGTTAAATTTTGTAATTTTAAAAGCAAAGCCGGCATGCACTGCATATAGAGAAAACTTTTTTTTTTAATATAATTTCATTCAAGTCCTAAAGCAGAACAGTGTTAATTCAAAGAGAGGCTTTCTCAGTGCTTTAATCAAAAGAGTGACAATTAGCTGCAGTGACCCATTTTTACAGACTATGTCTAAGTATCACCTTTGGATGTCATCATGGGAGCAGTCACCAGCCTGAGGAATATCGTGCCTAATGGTAGGGGTGAGCACTTTCAGACACAGGAGAAACAACAATCAAGCACAGCCTCTTACATTGAATGCAAACATCAGCACCCAAAGACAGCTACTCCCTTTACACCACTTACTGTGAATACATTTTGAATTTAAATCAAAATCCTTGACATAAATACCAGTGTGATGATTCTCCATCTAACATTTGTTCCTCTACAAAACCAGCTCCTTACCTTTCTCCATCTCCAGGAGAAACTGCATTGACTATTATTAACACAGCTTCATGCTGCCACTTTATGAGTGGTGAAAAATGCCAACAACTCAAATCAAAACCTACCTAAAGGAAGACAGATATAAACAAGGCTGCAAATAGTACAGGACTTAAGGACTTAATCTACTCATAGGTTTTCTTGCTTTGCACTTTCTGGACTTCAAGCTTTGCTAACAGATCACTGGGCAAATGGTTGTTTTGAAGACTCACTATTGTCTACCAAAGTTAAATGAAAAGCAAAATGAAATTACTGTCAGGGGCTAGAGAGTGTCTAATATGATGCATCGTTGCAGCTATTTTGTTTTTCTTTAGCTGCCAGTCACTCTTCACAAGACATTTAAGGAATCTTTATCTCCTTCTGAATGACCACACCTCAGCATCCAGCCTCCTGTGAGGCTATCCCTTTGGCTCCCTTGCTAAAACCAAGGCTAGTGCAAAAAGAGGAACATCTGATTCATGGCTAGTGTTAGTTGTCTAAGGGGGAAGGATGACCGAAACAGGTACAGAACTACACCAGGGGAGTAGCACAGTTACACCTTCCTCCTGATGTATTTATCCACTCCTGACCTGCCTGCTATGACAGCCTGTTTCAATCATAATAACACAGAACAGAAAATACACTGAAACATCACGGACCTTGCAGAAAGTCCACATCCCAAAAGACATGTTCTGTCAAGCATGACCCCCTGGTTGGGAAAGGAAAGCATCAGAGGCACCTCAAAGGCAACAAGGAGTCCCTTCAAGAGTGTTTGGGGAGAACAAGAGCCAGAGGAACTGTAGTTACCAAATATAGGTAATCTTAGCAAAATTCTCAAATGCATTAATAGACTAACATTAGCTCATTTGCTCCTGGAACTGATCCAGTTTGGAGTTGTCCATCCACTCTAGGTGATGAAGAAGCTCCTTGGCAGCCTCTCTGGCACTAGTCACACCTGGGTGAATACACCACTGGAGGCAGCACACAAAAATACCCTTCTGATCCCACCTCTAGCAAACATGCTGGAGTCCCACAGAGAAGGGGAGGTGGGGGGGCTGCACTCTGTGTGTAATCTGATGCTTTTCCTGTTCTCCTTTCTAATCCCTGTTTCTCCTTGACACCCTTTTGAATTAACAACCATTGACTGTCGTAGCCCATGTTAGGTATGCTTGGGTCACCCTTGACTTGCTGTTACTCCAGCATAGGATTTATCATTGAAACTGTGCTAGCTGGGATGACCCCAGATCACAGAAGGATAGAAATATGTCTTACCTTTTTTCACTTTTTTTTTTCTGGACAGATATTAATCACCTATTTTGTGATTAAGGGATATTTTGGGTGAAAAAAGAGAACAGAACCAATTATTTATCTTAAAATTATCAAATTAGAATTGATTACTTTGCTTAAAATGACCAAATTATTCTTAGCAGCACTTTCAAATACAGTTTGCAGCACATCCCTCTGGGGACACAGATCACGTGCTCTTCCATCCAGTGTATTTTCCATTGGTTTTGGTTACAGTACAGTTGGGAAATGTACATGAAAACCTTTTGTTCCTTTTCTACAAATTTCAGTAGCAGCATTTGCTGGCAGAACAATTGACATATGGAGAGACATTCTTATCCAAATAACTGTTAATTGCTTTTTTAAAAAAAATAAAAATCCATGCATATGCAGTGGAAAATGTAATGAGGGCTCACAAAAGCTACTGTGTGAAGTTGTTAAAGCCAGGAGCTGTATTTAAAAATGCCTTGAATGCAGAGTCTTTCCAGCATTGAGGAAATGTCTGTTGTACCCAAAGGTCATACTCACAGCACTGGTTTTGAGGTGTGCAGAACTACCTGGAAAAAGCAGGATGGATTTGGGGTGCTGGCTCTTTGAGGCCACATGTGTTATTCACATGTAAGGACATGGCATAGCATAGGCTGATCATAGGAAAGAAGATAAAGATGCTAGAAACGGGGTGGGCCTGGAAACAGGCTTCTGATGGTATGATGCAGGAGGAAAAAAGACCCAATATAAGAGACTCACATTTCAGAAAAACTGTTGTAAATGCAGGGTTAATTACAAAACATTGTTAGACCTGGGAAGTCATGATTCTTTCCAACAGGCTTACAGAATGAAATGGCATGAAGAACAAAGAGAAATTAAAAGCAAAGACGCATTCCCCCAAAAGCTCCCCCCTCCCAACCCGCTGATCATCTCTGTGTGCTCTTTTCGGCCAAGGATGATGCTGTAGGATGTCAGCGCCTGCCCGTAGGTTTCCTTGGGTCTCTCTCCTCTCCTGCATCCTTCCTTCGCCACAGCAGCAGAGAGAAAAGTGGAAAGAAAAAAGTAAAATTTTCAAATGTCTGCACAGAACCCAGGTCTCATGTTTCTACCCACAGATGCCTACGGTTTCTTTTTTTGTCCAGTGTGTGTGTGTGACACAGCCTGTATGTAACAGCTAACACTGGGTGAGTAAATCACCTGTGCCTATCAGGGTGTCTTGGTTTTGCAGAACAACAGCTTGACACCAGACACCCCCAGCTCTGGCAGGTGCTTTGGTGACAAACAACACATTAAAGGACCAAAACCAGGAAGCAAATCCACCCTTGTGAGATTCTCTGAGATTTAACAGGCTGATCAATCCTCCCTGGGGATCGCTCCTAGTAATTAAAACAGTAGCAACGGAGCTTGGATGGCTTTGACAGAGAGCTGCAATGAATTCCATGCCTGCATGTGTGGGCACACAAGACAGGGTGTGCCCAGGAGCTGGCCCTTCTGTATCACAAAGATGCCTGCAAAACCACATCTTGCAGTGGAACTGAAGAGATTTATTAAATGATTGCTAATTCATGAGCAAAAATTACTCCAGCCCTAAACATTCACACATAATAATTTCTATGGGAAAATGCAGCTTGAGAAATAGACTTCTTAAGGGCCACATGAAAACTGTAATATTCAAATACCTTTTTTTAAACAGAGGAAGAGTATTAACATATTGATGCATTTTTAAATTAAGGATTTCATTATTTCCTCTTTTTTGTTTGAGCAAGAAGCTAAGGGAGGGGGAAGAAGAGTTATGGATGCTGTATTTTAATTATTATTTTGAGGGTGCATCCTATTTTTACTGCAGTACTTTTTAAATGGGATGCCATCAGGGCTACTTCTTGGTCCAGCAGTGCAGGAGCACATCATCTGTACGCTGATAAAGACCAAGAGTCACATTCAATAACAAGACCTTGTGTTTTAGATCTCTCTGTTGCAGCTGCTGCCATTGCGTACCTTGCTCTTGTGCTATATGAAAGCCCATTACAAGAGTAAATATAGCATGTTGCTGTTGATGATTTTGGTATTTCTCAAATACCCTACAGCAAAGGAAGCGGTGTTTACTGGAAACCATGTCTGAGGGAGAAATGGCTACTGCTTCTTTTTGTTAGGGATGAGCCTTGGACTTTTGTCTTGCCACTACATTATTCATTTTAGTCTAGATGAAATGCTATTTATGCCTATGAAAAACACTGCCTCAACAGCCACCACTGCTCCAGCCACAGCACTGTCATTTAGTGTGGAAAGCCAAAAAAAAGCTCCAAAAGGCAGCAGAGCTCCAGAAGGCAGCTCTGCCTTTGCCTTGTTTTTCAGTGGTATTGCTGAAGAGACATCAGGTACTGGAGAGCCAAGGGCAACAAACCTCTTACGATGTGAACCTTTTGTTCCCAGAGCACAACTCATACAGAACTGAGCTTCCTTCCAACCAGTTTAAATTGCCTGTCATTTTCCAAAGCAATGCCAAAAATTGTTTGCTCATTTATTCTTCTGGTCCTTATCTCAGTGATGTTTTGCCTTCTGATGATCTCAGACCATGCACTACCTAAACCCACTACAGCTGCAGATTGCTGCTATGATATTTCTTTGACAAATCAAGTCTTTCTTTTTGTGACATAATACAGGCCACATTAGACAATTACTTCTCCTTTGTATTCTGTCTTTCTATTTTTTTTATGTTTGGTAAATTTTAACTTTAATTCAGGTGCTTTCAAAGCAAGTTTTCATTCAGATACTGTATAGGGAAGAAAAAATGATTGTGAAGGTCTTACCTGTTACTTAAGCTTTCCGCTCTGTTTCCATTGGATCGTTTATACTTTCAACTTGACTATTCATTTCAGCTGAAAAAGAGATGAGATGGTCATTAAACTATTAATGATACTCATTAAGTTTATCATGTGGAGTAATAACTGCTTTTAAACCAAAAGGGACATTTATTACATTATGAAATCTCTTAAGTCATCAAATAGGTCTCTTAGGGGACCCATCCTAACCTGGAGTTTCCCGGACACCATGACAAACAGTCCTGCAAGGAGGAAGGCTTCAGCATCACTAGAAATGCAAGCCTCTGGCTCTAGATTTTCTCTTTGGTCCACATCCATCCTGTCTGACTTTGGCACCTAACCAAGGAATCCAGCTCAAGGTCAAAAGGACGTGCATCTCTCTCTGTAGGCCACAGGCAGAGATACAGGTACTGCCCAAGAGTGATCTAGAGTTTTGCTGGACTAAGTGATCTTCTTGAGCCTCAGATTCAAACCTTGACCCTCTGATTCTAACACTGGAGTCTGACAAAGTCCCTGGCAGTACTCAGGGTGGAGCTGCAGGATGAACACAGATCCATTTCCTTAGAAAAATAGAATTACTTAAATTGGAAAAGACCCTTAAAGATCACTGAGTCCTACCAAAAACCTAACACTGCCAAGACCCACTAAACTGTGTCCCTAACTTGCAGGAGTCAAGCTGTGACACTTTTGATGCTGTCTCAGTTACAGAGATGCTGCTTCCAGAAGTTCTTGAACTGCAAATAGCTGGAACCTAGGGAAGGATTCAGAGGCAATGTCACTATGTTCCTACAATAACAGTTTGTTAGTATAAGATCCATTTAAAAGCCAACCTTATTTTCATTTAAAATTACAAAAACAAAACAAAACAAACAATTAAAAAATAAATAAAAGGCTTAAACTCATTTCACCATGACATTTGTCAAAACTACCATCTAAATTATGGCACGTGTGATCAGTCATAGCGAGGCTAAACATAAATACCTGCAGTGTCAAGACTAATATCTAGTATTTGTTCTGTACTGAAATTGAATGAAGCCGTTTATATTACAACCATTTTTTTCTTTCTTTACCCTGGCTTTGTGTTGTGTTATCACCTGTAGATTATGAGGCATTTGACATGGGTGACAGGCAAAATCCTCAAACATGAGCAGGAGATTTGGAAATTAGGATAAGATGGGAGAGAAGAAGGCAAAAAACCCGAAAGTCAGTAATGATGCTACTTCCAGCCAGGCAATATGATGTCTTTTCTGAATCAATTTCATGTCGATGTACCTGCTACGGTTTTGATGAATTATTTGTGAATTATTTATCATCCATATGCAGAAAAGATCCTGTAATGGCTTCCTGGATGTTTGTGATGAATAATACAAAAAGTGTCCTCTCCTGATTACAGAGCTCTGATGCCCATCACATTTAGCAAGCTTGTGTTCTTTAACCATATTTGCATAGCAAAGACAGGGTGCTTAATAAAATCTGTGAAGGAAGGCTGCTGCACACTGACAACAGCATCCTCTCCCAGCCTCGTTGTGCTGGACAGCTTCACTGGCAGTGTTTGTTGAAAATACCTTCAGCCCTCCCTCACGTTCTACAGAAACCTCCCGCAAAATAAATCTGGACTTGAAACCTGTGGTTAGGCTCTGCCAGCATCCCAGATGAAGCTTTTCCTATGTATTTGTGACTGAGCTCAGCTCTTCGCATGAGCTCTGCTAGGGACAGGGAGGTCCGACTGAAGGATGGGCTTCTGCAGACCACGGAGTGAACCCTAGCATGGGCTGCTGTGAGGACAGCCACACAGTTCTCCCTTTTAGCTGGAAAACAGCCCAGCAGGGAAGCACATAGCACAAGGACACGTGGAAGAACTGCCACCAGGTACGGTGGGGATGTGACACAGTCCTCGGTTCCTCCCAGCACGAGGTGGTGTCAGAAAGGCATCATTAGCCCTGGGTGTTCTACATCCACTCACATCACAAGCTGAATTAGGGCTTCTCCCTGATATGCAAGGTTTTTAGAGGTTTCAAACTGCTAGCTCTCTTTATCAGTCTTGTTGCGCCTCCCCATAATGTGCTACATCAGCCAACAACTCAGAGAAGCACCTGGAGTGCAAAGAGCTGCACATCTCCTAAATACAGTTTTACTTGCACCTCCTTCTGCACCTTCACAGATGGTTTTTCTGCCAGAAATGGACATTTCTGTGCGATCTGGACATTCTCTGTCTCATTTTGGTCCCCTTTGGGGACCAAAATTACCAGCTCTCAAATGATGACCAGGCAGGGATTTCTCCCCCTTCTCTTTGCAAGAGGAGAAGAAATAACCCAGCAAATAATTCCCATCCATCACAGCATGGTGCTTGTTGCTGACCTGGGGGATGTGCTTTGGCAGGACACCATTATTTCTCATCCCTGCAAGACAGTTACGTGCTTACAGGTTAGCTAGGCAGGAGTGACAGCCCAGCATCTAAGTGGAGAAGACAGGCAAAGTGGAGCCTGGAGAACCAAGTTAAAGTCATCTGCAAGAGCCAGTGCATTTCTTTAGCCCAGGATATTGTGCCATAGACCTGCACAGCAGATGACACCAAAACACCAAAGTGTTTTGATTTAAATCAGGATGCAGCTTCTCACAGGTTTGAAACAAAAAAGATGGTTGAGCAGTCCCATTGTGAGAAGTTTGATCTGACTAAAACCAGCTGAAAACTAAAAGCTGCCCTAGTAATCTCTACAGCTTCAGCGGTAAAAATAAAGCAAGAAAGCAAGAGAGCAAGCAAGACAAAGAAAAAATAAGGGAAGAAAATAAGAAGGAAAAAGAAGGCTACTGTCAGGGAAATACCATCTAAGAACCCAATCACCAAAGGTGAGGTTTGCCATCATTAAGAAAAACTAATCAGCAAATCTGTCTTAGGTACAGGAAATTTAATACACAGGGGTCTTTGCTCTGATGGCTGATGGAAACTGGCGGGACAAATATGTGTCTGTATACATGGCCTTAATCTGGGCTCCAGATGCATCTTCTGACAGTTTTCCTGATGAAGAATCAAGCCCAGGTCTCAAATAATAGTAATTTCTCAAATATATCATTCTCATGGACCTGCCCACTGGCTGAACCAATATTGAGATCCACCTAAGCTGTCTCAACTCTCTGCATCTCCAATGCCCTTTTCACTGTGCCATTGTACATGAAATTAAACCGCAAGAGCTGAGCTGCCAAGGGGGATGCAGTGATATATGCTTGTGCTTTCAGCTGTGAAGAAATGAGATCTCCTGGGGCGGAAAGAAGGGGACCAGAGAAAAAAAGAGGCAATTTACATAAAAATTACTGTTAAAGGGAATGAGTTTGATCCTTCCTCTCTCTTTTTTTTTTTTTTTTTGAACACGCAGTATATGTCCACAAGGAAAAACTGCCTGTAATATAATCCTAACAGCAATTTAAGCTGTCTAGAAACAGAGACTTCCCTGACAAGTGAAGCACTTTTTGGCAGCCTAAGCAAACACCCTTTTCCTGTCCTTTCATATAACTTAGAAAGTTCAAAGAAAAGGAAGCTACAAGATGAGTCATATGTAGAAGACCTTACAAGATAAGCAAGATTTGAAACAGAGAAACCTATCAAGATCCTCATTTCAGAAACCTGTAGCTGGTCCTGCTGTCCTGTGCTATGGCACATGTTGAAACAGCTATGCAATTACTTTCCTTTCCAGCCAGAAAATCCTGTAAGATATTCCTTTAGTAAATTTGGAATTGTTTTCACTAAGTAGCCCAAACTTTCCCATGGATTCACAATTCAAATGTTTTAGTGCTATGACTTTTGGGTTTGTTCAAAGGATGAGTCAAGAGGGCTGCTTTGGCTTTATTCTGCACTTCTACTTGTAATAGCATAATCTCTAGTATTTTTAAAAAAACAAAATTCATTATGCACACTTGCTCTTCCTGTGCTTGCAAACTTCTTTACAGACCAGTATCTAATCAGTCACTGATTCAAATGGTGCAGCACAATCTGACATCAGGGAAAGGAAAACAGCATCAGATTCTTCATGTAACTAATAGCAAAAAGAATATAATTGGTTTGTCTTTGAGATGTAAAGAAGTGTGTCTTCAATTTCTATTATGTCAATGTTGAGGAGGTTAAAGTGAGACTTAAACAATAGCCTTCACTACAGAAAGGAGTCTATGGGTATAAAATGAGGACTGGACATGCAATCCCAAACCCATTGCTTTTTGGGGCAGTAAAAACCCTGTGTAAAACCCAACAAAACCCTGTGTGCAGCTCTTACACTACAAGAGCTGACTGAGTGAAAAAGGGTCTGCCTCACTAAAGCCAAAGCACCAGTATGCTGATTCCTGCCATTACTTCTTAACACACACGATAAGGCAAGAAGGTCAATTATTTTTTGTTTACAAGGATGTTACACACTGCAGATTTTGAGTAGCATCCTAGCTCTCAGCCCTTGCCAGAATTTGCCACACAGATGCGTCATCAGCTCACTGAGGTCAATGTTGGAGGAACAGAATTTCCAAGTCAGGAATTTTGGGTTGATTAAGTCCACAAACCTGACTGGAACTGCTGTTAGGTCAACTAAATTGTGATTGTTACTGACAGTATAAGTCCTAGTGAGAGAACTGTTACCAGGCTGAGCTATACATGGGTACTGAGGGAGGAGGAAAGGGAATCACAGCTGATCTAGAGTGAGACTAACACACACGTTCAGAGTGGTTATACTGCCAAACACCTCTCCCTCGATGGAATTGGGCACCAGCACAGAAATACTCAGAAATAATCTTCTGACTCCAGTTAGACCCCAACCTCTTGGCCAATTCTGTATCAAGACCAACATTTCAGTGGGTCTAAAATATTACTTAGCTAAAAGGCAGGCAGTGTGGAACACACCAGCTGAACACATTAACCCAATCAACTCAAAAAGCAGGGCTACAGAGCTGAAAGTTACTTCCACCAGGCTCACAAGACAGCAGAGATGATGTAAACTCTCAAAAAGACTAATTTGAAGAGATTGTAAATATAACTCAGCTTTTTAGGAGGAAACATGTAAAAAAACTACAGAAAGGCAATGCTAGGTATCAACTTCAGGACAATACACAGACTCATAGAATGATTTTGCACAAGAAGGACTTTAAAAGACCACCTAGTCGTACTCCCCTGCTATGGGCAAGGACACCTTCCACCAGACCATGTTGTTTTAAGCCCCCACGAGCCTGGCCTTGAACACTTCCAGGAATGGGGCATCCACAGTTCTCTGGACAACCTGTTCCACTGCCTCTCTGCCCTTACAGTGAACAATTCTTTACCAATATCCAACCTAAACATGCTCTTCGCCAGTTTAAAGCCATTACCCTAAAAAGTAATTGAAAATAACAGAACAACATACCATCCTTATTTGAAACATCTGCTGCTTGACTTGCAAGGTCAATTTTCATAGGCTCCACAGAAGTTTCCTCTTGCTCTTGTATCCCTATGATATAAGCCAAAGAAAGAGAAAAATCAATACTCAGTACAAATCAGTATCTGATTAACGTATAATTCTCAGACTCCTCATGCCTGGCTTTTTTGGTTTCCTTCTGGTTTGCTCTTACCTTGTAGACTCCACTGTTGTATAGTGGCACCAACTAGAGAAGAGGACAGAGGATGTAGGGAGAACATAGTTTGAAAATAATTGCCTGAATATTTTTAGCAATTCATGCTCTTTTGTTACTGAGATGGTTAAAATCGCATGGTGATGTGTGCTTCTGCCTCCCCACCATTCTTTTCTCATCACTTTTAAAGAATCCCTTCTGCTCATAAAATGCAGTATGTGATGGGGACTTAATCACAGTTATAAAGTTTCTCTAGCTAGCAGAAAGAAAATAAATACAGTGAAGAGTTCAAATACACTGGGTAGTCAGACACAAACTAGAATATGAATGCAGGAAAACGCATTTTATCACTGCAACTCAATATTTTTATCTCTTCTACCTCAGGCTTCTCTGGAAGCTTAGATCAAATTCCAACAATATTTGAAAAGGAAAAAGAAGCATTTGCTGTTTTAGACAGAGTTCTACTATTTTGCCATTGGCTAAGAAGCCAGTTTTCATTTACATTCCATCATGCAACTTCTCTACTGCTGTGGCTGCTGTAAAGCCTGTTGCACCCATCCTGTGACTGAAATCCAGGGTATCAGGTCACTAAGTGAGCCAGCCATTTGGGTGGTTATAATGAGACAGCAGAGTGTAGTAAGGACTCATATATTTCAGAAACATTTTACTCTTAAATTGAAATAATTTACCCCTTCAACAACACAGATGAAACATTCACTGTCTCTCAAAAACCTCCTTCTTTTTCCTGTGGAATTCTTACGTGGGATTTTTAAGTCCACTGGAGTGTGCTACATTTATTTTGTTCATAAAAATGTATCCACCTCTGAAAATTTCAGCCACTTTTCCTTCTAATTTGAAAATATTTGAAAACACATATTGAAAATGTGTATTACCTCCTCAGCATGGATGTAATTTTTAATTTTTGCTGATACCTGGATGAATATAAGAGCAAAAATTTCATAGCAGTGATATGGAGTGAGATGTTTCCTCAGCAAATAACAGGACTAAATGAGAGGGAGTGTTGCCCTAATCTTCAGCTGCTCTATGCCAGCAGAGAATAATCACATCCTCTTCTGAACAGAGACTGTATACAACTAAGGCATGTGAAGACCTAAATCCTCAGTGGTAAATTGAACCCCAAATTAAGTGTGGTGAGGCACCAGCACAGGTTGCCCAGAGAAGCTGTGGATGAACCACCCCTGGAAGTGTTCAAGGTCAGGCTGTATGAGGCTCTCAGCAACCTGGTCTGCTGGAAAATGTCCCTGCACATGGCAGGGGGAGGGAAACTAAACAGTTCTTAAGGTCCCTTCCAACCCAAAACACTGTGTGATAACAGCAGTGCCAGATACAATCATATGGCACATATTCCCAAACTGAGACAAGCCTGAAAGAACAACCTCCATACTTTGGCAAGCAATTCAGCTGCGTGGTGGAATCATGCTCTCCTACCGATTTCAGTGGCAGCTCTTAAGAGTCAGATTTCTTGGGGACCAAGGAAGGTGCACAGCCAGGCAGTGACAGTGTAGCTGGTGTTTAACTCATGAAAAATCTACCTGTCCTCCTGACACTCATCTCCTAGCGTGAGGCCAAGAGTATTTCCAAAACACTGAAAACCTCAATGGAGAAGACACTTCCTGTAAGTTGCTTTAGAATAAAGTAATCCACCAGCCTGGGTGTTCATATCTGCACCACAGGATAATATTTCCACATGATGATAGACTTGGCCAATATTTCCTGGCAAGGCTAGAGAATGGATTTAGATTGTCACATTAATGAATTTTATTTGCCTCATTTTTTTAAGAAATCTTGAAGACCAAATTCAAAATACCCACTATGGAACACAAAAATGTTGTCCACAACACTACTTCCAGAACAGCAATTTGGCAGGTGAGGAAAACCCAACTGTCAGTGCTGGCAGTTGTGTGCTTGCTTCTTTTTCTTGCAGAGAGCCATTATGCAGTGTTTTCTAAAATTGTAAATGCTCTTTCTGGCTCACTATGGGAAACAACACTAATGTGCATCACAGGGTGTGAGATAAAACGTGCAGTGCTATTGCTGCCTTTGATTTTTCTTCCATTTATATCAGCTCTCAGTAAAAATTACACTTAGACAGCTGCAGATTTTTTCCTCTAAACTTTTTCACATTTCATTTTTCCTCTAAACTTTTTCACATTTCATTCTTTCTTTGGTTCATAAATTATAGGATCTTATATCAGAGACAGGAATTTATCAGAGACTAGGACCTTATATCAGAGACAGGAATCTATATTTAGATAACATAATGCAAAGAATAGCAACCATCATCATCCCTCTCTAGAAACAGCTGCAGAGCACTGCCCAACTTACCTCAGATTTGTAAAACAGGGATCTGGCTTATTTACTTGAAACTGAATATTTTTTCTCCTTCTCCATTTAGGAGAAACATAATATAGGGTTTTCTTCAATGAGTATTTGTAAAGAGTAATACTCTTGAATGAGTATTTGTCTGTGTCCTGTCCCTCCCCACTTCTTCTTGATTTTAGGGAGTCTCACTTGCTGTGCTTGTGCTGAATTAGTCTCTAGTCATGGAAATGGCTCCACTTTGTTGTCTGGGAAAAGAATCTGAGCAGTAACAGCAACAGAAAGGCCATTGTGTTTTTCAGAGTCACCTAAAAAAGTAGTTAGCAGACACCACCAAGAAGGGCTGTCTGATTGCAGGACAATTAAGAGAGGCAGCTTTTCTTCTTCTCAACCCCTATGCAAGGACTCAGTTGTAGTAGGCAGGCGAAAAGCTAGCAGCATACATCAGAACTGCAATAAATTGCCATGGAGAAGTCTTCAGTCAGATTCCTCAGCTCTGACACCTATCATTGCTGACACCCAGGTCCTGTGATTCATGAGATTTTCTGCTCAGTTTAGATGGAGGGCATGTGTATGCTGGGCTTCTTCATCTCCCAAACCACTTTATTCCAAACAACACTTCCCCTTACACAGCCTCATTCCCTCTGTTTGAAGAAGTCCATCCTGCTGTTACTGGTCACTCTGACAACTTTATAAGCAGGAGAACAAAGGATCACAAATTTACGCAAGTTTTCACATACATCAGACACTTACTTGTATCAAAAGATAGTAAATTCAAACAGCAAGTGGACCAAGGCTGGTTTATGTCTCGATCATTACTGTGACATTGGGTAAAAAGTGGAGCAACTTTTTGGGAAAGCAGAGGCATGTTTTTCCTCAGCCATTCTGCCTTAGCTCCATAGTATCAAAATTTTCTCAAAGTTCTGGTATACCTCAAGGCTCCAAATAGAAACTGGAGGCCAAAGCCATGTAACACAGACACTGAACAAATGTCTTTAAGGAAAAAAAAAAAAAAAAAAAAAGAGGGGGAAAAAAGAGGAGGATGAAACTGTTTCAGTATCTTTCCTATCAGAGAATACACTTCCAAAAAAATGCAGGGTTTTTCTCTTTAGCACTGGAGATCATATTCCCTATATCCATAAAATTATCTTTAACATAGAGGTTGTTCCAGATGTCAGTACACGTAGGTCAGCATTTTCAACAGTAGCTGACTAAGGTTAGGAGCAATTTGAAAGGGACTTTGGATCCTTTCTTCCAAACGCTTCAAGCTCCCAGCAGCTCCATCTGGCTTCAAGAGGAACTCACTTCATAAAGTGTTCGGGATGTACTCAGCATTTCTGAAATTCAGGGCACCTATTTTGAGTCCTAAACATAGACTTTAAAAATCCATGCCAATTCTCACTGCACTAAGGGTAACACCACCTCTTTAATCTGTGCTTAGAAAGCTAAGTGACATTATAACCAATAATCTGGCTTTTTGCTCAACAGAATTTGTAGAACTCCTAATAAAACTGGTGTCTATCACGAAAACTAGCAGACTTGAGTCTAAAAAGATAACTATAATTTTCCTTGAAACTAGTCAGTAACAGTCACCTCCTCAAATCCTCTTTGTAATTGGTGAGTAACATGAGTTCATTACTAAGAGCTGTCCTGAAGGGCAGCCAGAATGCAGCAGCTAGGGCTGTGGGATACTCAGAAATACTATAGGCCATAGAAAAGTACTGAATTGCAGGCTGGCATGTTGGAGTACTTAACCCTTCCTGGAATGCCAGCTCGCTCTTGCAGGGTGCCAGAAAACATAAGGGCTCATATTTGCAATCTCAGCACTAAAGTCAAGACCTCTACCAATTAAACCAGAAGAGAATAATTGTATTAGCAGCTGATAGTGGCAGACTTCTGTCCTGCTAAAGCAGGATGACACACACACACTAAAACACTGCCTCAAGCTAAATTCTTCAGATTGCCGGATTCAGACCACACTTTATGATTTATTCATAGTAAGACCTTCTCAGCTTAGGAATTTGCAGAGGCCTAGGGCCTTTCCATTATGTATCTTTCGAGTATTTTGAGCTCAGGGGAAAAGAAAACAACCTGACACAGTGGTTCTAGCCTTGGGTCAAAAAGCAGCAACATCTCCCCTGTTCTTCTTCCCTTGAATACACACAGCTGGAGGGTAATACATAGCTTTTGCCAGCACACAGAACAAGGGTAAGAATTAGAGGCTACAGGTGCGCTCTCTACAAATGTGCACATGGCCCAGGTCTGCAAGAATTTGTACACTGCTGTAAGGATTGTCACTGCCCACAGTCTCCACAAATATCTTGGCATCTCTTACTTTCAGGGGAACTACTGAAGCTTTCAAAATAATGAGGAAGTGCTAATCGCCTGATGCAAGTGACTTCAGCCCTGACAGACATTTCTTCAGAGTCACAGATAAAACTGAAGGATTAAGCTGTAAAGGATTAGGAGAAGGGACACCTAGAATTAAGTCACTGGCCTTGAATCATGGTTTTGTTGGGCACTGAAAACAGCAAATTTTACTATCTTAAGCTTTATTGTTTCTTTAAATATATAAAAATATATTTCAGAGATCCATCTTGTTTTCCTGAGTAGGCTTAAAAGTCTAGATGGCTCATAATTGTATAGTTTCCATTTTTTACTACACTTCAGTGCACTAAACCCCATAAATCTGATAATCCAAAGAGACCAAACAAATTTCTTTCACAACTGTGCACTGAATGTTTATGTATCTAAGAAAATACAGGAAATCAAATAAACACCTCACATGTCTCTCTTCACATAGAACCCATTTTAAATGATACAGACCCTAAAAGGGGAGTGTGTGTTAGAAAATTTGTCTTTGCCTGGAAAGTTTACAGCTCATGGCAAATCTACATCTTCTCTACTTAGCTTCCCAGTTATTTTGATGTAAGTGCCAAAAAGAGGTCCATACATGAGATGTGCTTCAAGTCCAAAGTCAGTGACATTTCAGTTAACAGGTGTAGAGATTATTTGGAGTGGTACAGAAGAAATAAGCCTTGTGCCTTAAAGGGGTGTTTCAAGTCACCCTGGATATTATGACAACGTTGAGAATTGATTGAAAATCTTATGAGGGACCCAAGCACTGATGCTCAATCCGATACAACCTGCCATAATTTGGAACCATTGTGCCTAGCTCTGGCTGGAGACTGGCAGAAGCCCTGACACTGTGACAAAGCCACTGCAGCTACTGCATTCTGCAGGCAGGGGGTGGTCCTGCTGTACAGGCAACCCACTGCAAAGGCACATGTGGAGTCCATCAAAATATTTCTAATGAAACCTTCTCCCGAATCAAACTATGCTTTGTTTTTCCTGGTTTAAAAGAACAGATAGTATAATGGGAAATGACATGTTTTCAGAGAGTCATACAAATGTATCCTGTGAAGCTCAAAATTTCCAGAGAAATGTTGCTGGCTCTTGCCAAAACTATAAACTGAAGCTACCAGATTGCTGTTAAAAAAATTAAAAGAAAAGTGAAACCCCTCTCAATTTAAAAGGACATGAGTTTTGTCAGACAGTTTCATGGAGGAAGGAACAAGAAGGAACTGCTTCTGATTACCCAGCAGGAAGCATTTAAGAATGTGTGTGCTGGTCATTCATGACACAAGTACTTCTGGCAGAGGCAAGCAAGCTATTTTTTAGCAGCAGAGCTGGAGGAAGCCTGTTGGTCGCAGAGGATCAATGTATAAGACAGTGGTGCCACTGTGTTGGCAGTCCATGAAAGCAATGCCTCAATTAGGCTGATGAGCATGCGAAATCATGGAATTTAGGCTGTGCACTCCTTGGGTAAAGAAAACTGTGAGGGCATTTTTCACAGTGTTTCCAGTTTAAGTTTAGAGACTGGACTATACAGCAGTAATCATTAATGATTATAGTAAAAACACTAGTAAGTAAGAAGATCTTGCTTATCCATCTGTATGTTTCCTGTCAGAAAAATTCTTAAGTTTCATTTCCTTAACACAGCAATTCATACCCTGAGCGACAACTTAACAGTGTAACCATTAATGTACAATAGCAAGCAGAATGAAAATGAACCCAAATTAAAGTTCTCTAAATTCAGTTTCCCTACTCTTCATCTCATGGCATATTTATTATAGCAAGCCTAAAAGTTTAGATCCATTTTATTTCTGCCTGCCCTCCGATTTTCAAACCCTGCATTAATTCAGCTCTTCTCAAAGCCCGCACATGAAAGAACTGTGCAAATAGCTGAAGGAAATGACAAGAACTCTAGGTGCCATGGATCACATTCTGTGCATAGAATGGCTTCCCCAGAGTCAGCCTACATAGCAGTGCTTTTTGGCATTCATCATTACAGTCCAGTCCTTGGGTTACTGGCCTTGTGGCCACATGCAGCCAGGCTTCCACTGATGGAGCAACGCTTATAACAAAAGGCCATCCCTCCCAAGGGGAGCACAGCAGTGATTTGAATGTCAGGCCTCAGAAAGGTGGCTTTCTTTCCAAAGTTTTGCCAAGGGCTGCTAGTGGGCCAATGGTTTAAGTGTGTGAGGGTTTATAGCAATGAAACTGTGAAGTCTCCGGAAACTAGAAACCTGTGAAATGTGGGGAAGAACTGCCTTCTTGCCAAAGCAAAATTCCTGGTTATACAGAGTATTGGATCAAAGACAAAGTATTTTGCAGAAACACAGTCCTAGCACAAAGCTCATCACCAAGGCTTTGGAGGTGCTGGCTGACAGTCCCTCTGGTGTCCTCAGCCACACTGGTAGAGCACAGCCAAGGCTGGACCAGCCCCGTGCCTCTTCCTCCAGCTTTCCTCTGGACATACCCTCCAAATTCTGATTTATTCCACGTTATCAGCAGCAGGGTGCTCAGTGAGCAACTGGGTAGCCCCTGCTGCTCCAGGCAATGCCTCCTCAGCAACTCCCAACAGCAGGAAGAGGAAAATCGAGATGTCAATTCCAAAGTGTGCCCAGAAATTTATACCTGCAGAAGGTGCTCTCAAAGGCTTACAGCTCACCTCTTCTTTCCCAAAGCCCGCAGCAGACCCAACTACTTAAACCTCTAGGACAGCACAGGGATACAGAAAGCATGGAGCAGCTTCAGGCTTTCTGCATATGGGTCCTTTGGGTCCTGAGGTCACAGAATCATAGAATAGTTTGGGAAGGAATCTTAAAGATCATCTAGTCCCAACACCCCTGCTGTAACTTTTTGCCCAAAGATTTTTCCACCTCCCAGTCAATTAAGAGAAGGTGCAAAATACCAGAGAAATGGCATTTCCTAGTGATTCTGATAAACAGTGTACATAACCAGCTACTTTAAAAGCAGGCTTTGAAATGCCACTGGCTTGCTCTGTTCCAAGCACAGTCCCAGGGAGAATGTCAGCTTGCTCAACTCACTTGTTATCTTTATACAGAGGAGCTCCGCTAAGCGCCAGCCGTCATAAAAATACTAACATTCCTTTTAGTGGAAAACAAATAGAAAAGAAAAATGCAACGACTCGCTTAAAAGAAAGCCAACTAGCACTTCAAAGATGGCCACGTGCTCTGTAATCAGGGATGTTAATACACTGGGGAGCCATGCTCCTCTTCAGCCACAGCCTGAGTTATGTGGATGGAGGGAGCACCATTACAGGGATAACGCTCCCCCACAACAGAAACCTACACTGTGCATTCGTTTAGACACACTCTTTGCAGTTTATTTCCCTCAGTGGCTTAAAAAATGCCAAGAATCAGAAGAGCATTTTAATCTAGCCTTAGATAAGGCACTTTCCTCCTCTAGGCAGCAAGCACCCAGCAGCAACAACTTCATGTGCAACATGAAGGAAAGTGTCAGGGAGAAAACTGCAGTAATTGAGGTCACATCCTCTGTGATTGCAAGGAAACCCGCTCACACATTTCCCCCCATCATCCATGGACATCTCCATGTATACACAGCTAACCATTTTAATGATATCTAAGTATTTATCTCCTCAGCAGGTTAACTAGTAGGCATTTAATTCTAGTGATGCAAACACCTGACGGCTGGATGCTCTCATCTACCTGTAAATGCAAAACACCAGCCACTGAATTCAATTATGTGGCAAATTTATGTGACAGTTATCTTTGAGGTGTTTGGAATCCCACACAAAATCTGTGCTTCACATGGTTAAGCAGCTAGCTCTCATGTTTTATAGGGAGAGAGGGAAGAAGGGAAAAAGTTGTGCTTTGTGTTTTTTTTTAAATCTCATTTGTAGCTGTACAGTTACAGCTTACAGATGAATAATAAAAGAATGTACGTGACAATGCAGTAACAAATGATGTTCGATGACAAACACAAAGCAAGATGTAAATATATTTTTTGGTTACTTAAGCAGGCTTTCATTTCAACTGCTCTGATCTTGTAAATAAAGCTTACAAGCTAGTCTCAAACAAGTGTGGGAATTCAGCAAACAACAAAAAAGAATCCCAAACCCTAAATCAAAACACCTTAACTCAGTGGGCTCCTAGTACTGGTTAGCTAATTATATTTGCCATTTTTTATTCAGGGATTCTAAACAGATTAAAAACAATGGTACTCAAGAACTGGCCCAAGGGTAAGAGCTCTCTGGATAGTACCAGACATCAGTTGCTGTCAACCACTGCCAAAAAACAAGGGGCGTCCCTGACTGTTCTGAAAGACAAGAAGAGGTTGGGCAGAAGGATGGATGGATGGATGGATGGATGGATGGATGGATGGATGAGAGAGAAGAAAGAACCAACAACTAAATAACACTAACTGCACCTATGACTTGCCTCTAAGGATTTGCTTTACAAGAGGAATCTTAAAGATGTTCAAGTCAATGTCCCTGATGTTCAATGTCCCTGATCTTCTAGGGGGCAAATAAGAGGGCCTGAAAAGCCTTAGGCTAATTGAGCATTGCTGAGACATGCTTGATGAGATGGATAAATACAAAGCTTTTGAAAGAATGAAAATTCTCTAACCATCTTGTAGTAGTGTTGAGAAGAAAGGGGAAAGACAAAGGGGTAGCCTGCAGCAGGGAGGTACAGGACTCCTTAATTATTGGGCTACCAAGACCGTGACCACCCCAAATGCCTGTGAAAGCTCACAATGAGATTACAAGGCTCAGCAAAACCAGCATCTCTTAGTAAGAATAGCATCTCAGGAAAACAAACAGGAGTAGTTTTCCCCAATATACAGCTGCTAATTAGAAATGATGGTAATAGATGCAGGTGGCAAGGCCCCCAGATGAGAACAAGACTATTCCTGGTAACCTCTCTACCTGTTTTTTCTGACTGCTGCTCTCCAAGGCTCCACAGATGGTGTTCTCTTTAAATTAATACCACCCTGCCAGCCAGAAGGAAGCTTCTGTTGTACTTGGCAATACAGGTGAACAGCCTGCATTTAGATTTCAAAGGAAATGCCCCAGGTGTTCCAGCAATATGGCAAGCAGCTGATGTGCTCCAGCCTCTTCAGGCCTGGATAAGACTCAGCTGTGTTTTCTTATCTCCAAGACTAGCTAGAGAAAAATCACAACATTCGAAGGGCAAACTTTGCACACTGGAGCAAATTCTGAGTTATCTTTGCTCTGAATGGCTTTGTCAGTTATGGGCTGTAAAAGTGCCAGTGCCATCCTGCCTTCTCCTCTTGGAGGAGATGGATATGTATCCTGATTACAGGTGCAGGTTAGCAAGGAACAAGCTGGCTTCGTTCGACACCCAAAGCTGTGACCAAACCTTTGCAAAATTGCTGTGCTCATTCTCACTTTTGGAATGTGAATATGTATGGCTGATTTCCTTCCCTCCCACGGGCAGATCCTTCTCCAGTTTGTTCAGCTGTGAGCTGGTGATCCAATTGGACTCACAATCTGGGCAAGAGCAAGCTGTATCTATCCTTGAATGGCAGACCTCATGACAAGAAGGAAATGGTTCTGGCAGTCTAATACATGCATGGCACTGCTGCTTCCAGGATCAGATATAAGCCCCAGGTCATGGCTACCTCTGATGGTTAAATATCCCATAGCAGTTGTTATAAGAACAAATGGCATTAACCATATTTTGCAGCCAACAATGTCCATGAATATCTCTCCCCCAGGCTCCCTTGAAAGTTCTTTTCACTTTGGAAAGATTTCCTGTGTCTTAAACATCACACCTTTAACTTAGTACTGTTAAACATTGGCTGTGTTTAATGCCAGAGGGAACAGTTCCATGAGCAGATTTGGTGATCTTTGTATGCACCCATTTCTAAGATTACTTGGGCTCCTTTAGATAGGTACAAGATATATATGTATTTCTTATCATCTGCTTTTCATGCTCACACACTTCAAGAGCCAGCTGGATCTGCAAGCGGAACTGTGTCCAGGATCTATTCTATGCCATGCTGGAAGCAGGCAATACTAGAAATATTGTTTAAAGACTTTTTCCTTTAACTTTCTTTTCTTTTTAAAGTAAAATTACCCACATCACAGTGCCAGAAGATTCAAAACCAAGCTACAAAAGCATCCAACTGCTTGGACATTGACCTGAAAAACAGCTGTGTTCCAGCTGCAGGACCTGCAGTACCACTGTGTGGTTACTGAAATGTGTCAGTAACTTCCCAGTAACCTCAGTCATCTGCAATTCAAGACTCAGGTTTCTATGTGCAAGCAGATTTATGATGCTACAGGCATTAAAAACATTGACAACGGTTTAACAAGACCACAGTAGCTGTACCTACCACACACTGGAAGACAGAGAGATAAACCAAAACCACAGAGGACACCAGGTTTACCAGACCAGGATGAGTGTGGAAGCTGTTGGGTACTCTCATGTGAGGGTAATTGTCAAATATCTGTTGTTCCAAGGAGAAATTCCCAAAAAATGAGAGCACAGCTCTGGTTTCTTTTGGTGATCCAGCTGTTTAGCTCAATGTGACCACGAGACAGGAGCTCCTGATATCTAAAGGAAGAATTGGGTGTGCTGGCAAGGATCACAGCAAAACACCACAAATCTGTGAGGTGAGATAATCAGAAGAAGGGCCAAGGGCTTAACTGAGGTGTGATGGCAGCAGCCATGAAAAACTTGGAGCAGTGAGGATCTGAAACTAAGTGAGGGAGAGGGACCACGCCAGTGCTTACCCTGGCCTCATACCCATAACAGCCTGCTGGAAATAAATCTGAATTAATGGTGGAAGGGTTCCACCCCTGATCCTTGTGTCTGAAAGATTCCTGCAAGACAGCCATGAGGGAAGCCCTGTTCATTGCTGGGACAGCACTGATAAGAATGTGTCACCTGCAGAGATCTTTCAGTGCTCAGAAAAGAGCAAAACAAAAAAGATAAAGCTGCTGTACAGTCATAACAGCAAATCCTCCTCAGTTTTCTGACCTCTCCAGACCAGCTGGTTTGAGGGAGGCACCATTTTAAGGTACCAGCAGAGAGGGGTGATGTTCAGACCCAGCTGTGCTGACTACCTCCCTGCTCAGTCTGTGAGCTTCCTGCTAATCTTCCTTCTAGCTAGGATAGCTGCAAGAGTCAGGCAAGTTAATTTTCTTGACTCCAGCTGCTGGAGTTAGGCATTGATTTTTCAGCACATTGACATCTTATTTTGAAGCCCCTGAGGTGTCTCCATTTGTTCTCATTTGACACCTTTGTGCTACGTTTCAGGCTGACAGACCACGCAAACATGTCCAGCCATTGTGCTTTACCTAATGAAACACCTGTGTAACTGTAACTGATAGCATTTGGTGACAAATTGGGAATCTCAGTGTTCTCTAGGTCCTGATACAGTGAATTTGCCATCCTGACCCCCTGACCATTGTTAGCTGTAACAATAGGGGGCAATAGAGAAGAGACTATTGACATTTTCTGCTCAAAATGCAGAACGGAGCTTAACCAGTTTGTCTGTCTAAGAATGGTATAGCCTGTAAGTGACTGCTTATTTACTCCACAAAGAAAATGCTGAATGCGTAGATATGCTGTCTTTTAAAGGCTGTCAAATAATGTAAGTATTGAGAGGTTTTAGGATGAAGTAAATTGAATAAAGGTGTTTTTGGCCTCTGTGGTAGGTATGATTACTGCCACAGTGACTGCAGAACAAACAAACAAACAAGGCACATCCACAAAGGGGGATAATGAGTCAAAGGGCTTATACAGCACAAAATTTCAGGGTAAAGAGCCTGCAACAGTGAAACAGTCATGAGGGTCATATTTTGATTGAAATTTGCTAGCTGTAGAAAGCAATGGATTTTAGAAGTCAGGGTAGAAGTCATAAGTCTGAACCTGGCAGGAAAATCGTTAGCAACTGTTTCAGCAAAGTACAGAGTTAATCAAGTAAGAACATAATAAGCATTGAAGCACGTGCACAGGTAAGTAAAAACCCTTCACCGTTCCATACTCTTCCTGTTTCTTTTGGATCTCTCAAACAAAATTAAGTGTTTTTGCAGTTGCCCATAGACGTCTGCAGCTGCAATTCACACTTCACCATTCACAGCACTGGTTTAATTGCAGCTATGAGCACAGAGTGCTCCAGGAAAGGCGCCTCAGTGATCATGCAAGACCCCAAAAAAGGAGATGCTGAGCTTTTTGTGAAATAACAGAAAGTCCCAAAGAGCTGCATTTCTGCACCAATATGTTGAGATGACACTACTGCCTGATCCACATGCAGTCCAAGAGACGTAGGAGGGAAGAGCTTTCTCCCTGGTAGATTATTCATGGTGGCTGGAGACAGGGTCAGTTCAGGCTGTTGGGTTGATACTAGGGGCTGGGTATGTTGGTGATAACCTTGCATGTGATAAATCTCCTGATCCATGTGACAGTATAGAGTGAATAAATGCCACCCTTCTCATATGAGAACAAGATTTACCCCTCACCACAGCACTATAAAAAACTATAGAAATAAACAGTGAAGTGAAAATGTTCTTCCACTCCTCAAAGAACAAGCCAGAGAATCTTTCAATCCTAGGACATATGATGTTTTCTTTTAATTCCTTCCTGTTCTATACTTGGAAAAAAAAGGCAGTTCTCCAAATCACACTTTTTTCACTCCCACTGGCTGTGGTTTCCACACAGTTATGACTGGACTCCACTCTATTTTATGAAAATCCTTGGTGAAATAAATGCAGTTTGTCTACCTGCTGCCCTAAGTGTGTCACCATTTGAGTTTTTGAAACAGCTATAACATAGTGCCATAACCTGGGCAAGGCAGTACATCCATCCAAAACCTAAGCACGTGGGAACACAGAATTTCCAGTTCCAGAGCCAGCTCAATTGATCTGTGTGTATTCCATCATAAACAAACTTTATCAAAAGAGGTAAGAATCTAAAATTTATCAGTGCTTAACAAAATGAAGACTCCTTTTGTAAAAGACGGCACAAAGACATAACATTTGTCTGTGAGGGATCAAATTGTTTCCTGGTGAAACTGCCTGCACTCCTTTGGTCTGCTGGACCTATTCTAACTTAAGACTGAATTGCTTACTGTGGCACACAGGAGCTAAGCTCACTGTTCAAACAGACACCTCGGTAGCTGTACAGTGTATGTTAAACTGGTGCCATACCTCTGGAGGTGCTAAAGCTTATTTCCAGAAATACTGTTGGCTATGATGCCATCTGTAACAGTGCAGTCCTCGGCCAGTGAGGCCTACTTTTTCAGCATGTTACAGGAAACTGTTTCTAAAATGTCACACTCTCTCCCATATTCCTTTCCCTCATTCCTTGGGTGCTATTTGAGACAGTTTGAAAGAGATACATGTTTTGTTTGCATAAGGCACTGCTGTATCTCTGGAGAGGTGAGCTAAAAACAAAGCCTGGTAGACTTGGACCCCATTATTTGGAATATGGATTCTATTATCTCCCCAATTTTCATACGTGGAAAGGGCATTATCAGTACCTTAAAGCTCTTCAAGACTTGCAGCTCACAAGTAAAAAACATGTAATATCATGTAATACTATTATAAATATATGAGGACTAAGAATGACATCACAGCATCTGCTTTTCACTGGGATTTCATGATTTTATATTTTTTGGCATTCCCAGCATAGAAAATCAAAATGAAAATGGCACTTCAATATATTCCATTAAAAATATCCAGTTTCTCCTCCAGCGTCTTCAAGGATTTAATTTCATCTCTTTCTTTTTATTTTTTGTGTATGGAAAAGCATTCTGAAGCTTCTTTTACTTGATTTAATGCTGAGAGTGATTCAATTCAGTGCTGTAACATAAGTTAATTAAACTAAACAAAGGCTGCATTGTCAACACTTTCAGCAAGAACAAAGAGATGATATTTTTAAATGCAATAAAAATTGCCAATTCATAATACTATTCTGCTTACTTGAAATGAAATGAAAAAAACTATCAAATAGAGATAATAAACCTTAAATGTTATCATTGTTATAGTATTCCCTATTGTTGTTTTCCTGTTTTCTTTCCTTTTGGTTTTTTGTCTTTTAGCCTTACCATCAAGTCTGGTAACATAAAGTGACTGTGACAGCAAGCAAAATGTTTAAGCGGAAAAATTCCTTACGTTTTCTACTTTCTTATTAGAAAAGCATACAGAAAAAATTAAATTATTTTTCGTTGCAAGAGATGAAAAATAATTAAAACTTCAAATTAATCTCGCACCACCTATTTTTTATGTATATTCAGGCTAGAACCTGATACATGGAGAGAAATTAAAAGAAACAGATTTCTTCCATGGCAGGAAAATAAATATGACTTTTTTCCCCTCAAGAGAGTGAAATCAATATCCAGAGCAGACTACTGACAATGCAATAACCACCCTGACTGCCAGGGCACGGTGTCGTACAGCATCCTCAGGGAAGCACCCTCAGGAAAGCCCTGCAGGAGCTCTGCATCCCATTTGCTGCCATCCTGCACCACCAGTGAAGCCTCTTGGCTGATGTAAGAGCCTGGACACCTCCCACTTCACAGCTGCCAAAGCCCCACACAAACACAAACCCACAGCAGTGGGGCCAAACCCCCACTCCTCTTCTGCAGTCGGCAATGTGTGAGTGGAGCAGAGAGGATGCAGGAGAACCTCACCTGGCTACTTCCACGAGGCACAGAAATTACTTGGATATCCTTTTCTGCCACAGCTGTAACGCCTTCAGGAGGGCAGAGTGCTTGATACAGGCCAAACAGCCCTTGGACCACCACAAATTCAGCACAGCAGGCCGGCACAAATAATCTGGTCACAAAATCTCCTCAGCTGGCTGATACTGCAGCTGAAAAGTTCACTGGAGTTTTGGGAAGTTCTCAAGAAAATAAAGGTATGCAAAGCGAGGCTTCATAGCAGAGGCACCTTCAGGATTTCCACTCATAATCCCTGTGCACTTCCCACTAGTCCCATCTACTGCTTCCCAATAGCCCATATGTCTGCAAAGCTTAGAGCTTTAAATACCCATTTGCAACTTTCTGGTTCCACAGCCTTTACAGCTTTTCTGCAAAAGGTCTAATGGTGCACTTTTTTTTTCCTTTGCCAAACATCAGTGTCTGTTACAATAGGACTTTGGAGATATATTTCATATTTAGTGTCTGAATATGCTGTAACAGCCCACAAAATGGCATCTGATCTATTCAGTATGGGTTTTTATCAAATACCAAACACACTACATCTGGTCCAGGATATTTTTTTCCTCTCCTCTTTGAGCAACTGAATAAAATAACTTGGAGCCTTTATACTAGAACTTCAGAAGCCACAGCACTTCAAAATAGTATTTTTTTTCCAAACAAAGTGAAATTACCTGTTTAAAGATTCTAGAGAAGAGTTTTACCTTTTTTTTCCCTCAAAAATGTGTCCTCTCTCTCCACTTGAAGAATTGAAGGAGTTTGGTTAAGCAATAAAATTGCCATGAATCAGTAATAAAAACTTCAGATTTGTCCAAAAAGGTCTTTCTCAAGAATTCTTTCACTTGCCTCTAGCCACAAAGTCATTTTGAAAATTTTGATTGTTTGATAACAAAGTCATTATTTTGACATTATTTACGACTGTACCAATGCATATAAAAGCCTATAAATGCCTGAGACTGAAGCTATAAAACACGAGAGCTCTTTTTCCCAGGTTTTGGAACATTTTGTTCTCTCCAAGATTATGCCATAAAATTATCACTCTTGCTAAAGCAAAATGGACAAGTGAAGAATTGACAAAGTGCTGCCTACAGAGTTACAGGTCACAGCTATTCACGTTACAAAGACTGCTGACCAAAACTGGGCTTAGCTAGAAAAGAACTTGGCAGACTTCAAATCTGAAATTAGGCAGACTTCAAATTTAGAGTAAACAAGCGCTGATCAGCTGATTGACAAAGGAAATCACATGTACTGCAAATGATGGAAGCCTCCCCCAGCCTGCCCCCAAGGCAGCCCTAACCTCATGGTTTAGGTCAGGATTCTACCCAATCACTCTAATATGTTTCTCGTGTGGAGAAACATCACAGGTCAAGCTCAAACTATTTTCCAAATGGCATAAGATGACAAAATTTCAGTGCAAATAGAGAAGAAGGCAAACAGAAAAATAACAGCAATAACTGTTCACTTTCTAGTGCTCTGACCGAAATCCTACACTGTGAAAGAGTCAAACAACTTCTAAGGGTGATTAGTGAGTGGAATCATCATCCTGAATGTCTTGGTGAAGGGAGACAGAAAGAGATGGGAAATGTCAGAGGTGAGAGCAGGCTCAGAGGAGACACTGGCTACATATTCACACAAATATGGGATTCACTTCCATGTGCTGCAACTTGTGTTGTGGAATGAACGTGCTGATTAAACGTACAAATAAAGGTTGAGTGCATGGTCATTGCAAAACAGCAGGACTATTTCCAAGTGTACATATAAAGGGACTGCCAAAAGATCTGTTAAAACTGTGTACACTTACCTAGTCAGCAAATAGGTCAGTGAACACCACTTGCTCTGGTTTTTAATAAAGGGATTTGAGAATATTCCCCAATCTTATAAGAAACATACATTTTCATTATTCTTTTGTGAGCCCGAATGAGTGCATTATAGTAGCTGAAAAAAAAATGAAAAGGCATCTTAGTTTGCCTTTTTTCTTCAGCTGCTCCCTCATAATATATAACTTCAAGCTGCAGTAGGAAAAAAGGGAATGAATTGGCACATGTGATATTTTATTACTGATTTTGGAAAAAGCAGCAGCAGGTTTTTATCAAACACACAGTGCCTCACATTGCTATGTTCCTCAGGGTAATCTGGCTTGGTTCTCACTGCTGGCAATGGGACATAGCAGTGTGGCTGCCAAGATTTTGATTCTTCATTCCTCTGGGCTCCCGGCATCCCAGAACCTTGAAGGCACCAGGATCTGGGACTCCTGGGGATTCCCACCAAAGCATGACCCTGGAGCTGTGAAGTGAAATGAGCTATACAGAAAGGACCCTGCAAGCTTTAAAAATCCCCAAAACACAGAGATGAGCTGGCAGTAAAATTTGCACAATTAAATCAGAAGATAACCTATGATTTCTCAGAAGTTCATGTAAACTGAGACACATCTCCAAAACAGCAAGAAACAGACATTTTTTCCATGGAAAACCACATCACTGAAAAAATTCCTACCACGCTTCAAAACCACCATCAGTAACTGAGCAGAAATCCAGCTTTAGGTTGGAACAGGGACTCTGTTGGTCCTCTGGTGGCTTACACAGCTCCAGTTCTGAGGAAGGGATTGCAGATGACTCCCAAGAATTAATGCTCACAGTGAGACAGAGAAGAGAGCGGCAGCTACATGCTGTCTTTGCTACCTTTTGCTCTGGGATGAGTTTGAAAACATACACCAACAAATCTCATGTAGAACAGAACGACCAGGTAGTTTGGAATTTAGTAATTGCTACATTTGGCCATGCATATAGATACGGAATGGGTCAAACTAACTTTGGATCCATGAATTACTGTTTAACAGGACTAGCAGTCCCACATTAGCCTTTTTCCCGCATTCTTAGGCAAAAATACAGTATTACATCCTATGTCAAATATACTGTGTATGCTGCTAGAAAACTGTTCAGCTGAATTACTTTAGGAGGTAGCACTTGGGTTACATAAAATAATGTCATGTACTAAATCTCTTTTTAATGCCAGGTAATCTCTTTCCATTAAGAGAAGTCTCTCTTTGGGAAATATATCTTATTTTATCAGACTGAACTTCTGCTGATTTTTTTTTTTTACTTCTTTTTGTCCAGATCCACTTCACTTTATGGCGAACCTTCAAAACCCATGTGGCAGAATTTGTGCCCACCAGAACAAGAAGCACCTAGCAAGATGAGCCACGAGGGTGTTTATATCCATAAGAATAAAACAAGGCAAGGGAAAGGCTTCATTTCCTTCTCTGTTCCTGCTCTGCAAGAGTACCCATTTATTTTCCCTGTGCCAAAAGACAGTACATTTGGAAGAAGCTGAACAGAATATTTATGCTGTTATCGTGCACACAGACTCAACACATGTCCTCTCATCATGGAACTTATCAAAAGATCACTTAAATTGAGGACACTCCTTCTATGGACTTCAACAAGATTTGGATCAGATGAATCCTTCACAGTATCAACGCCTGAGACCCCAGGTAGGAACAAGTTCCAAAATATTTAGCAAGAACTTTTTACTTACTAAGTATTTGAAACTTTTAAATCAAGGGCTGGAAAAGGAAAGGTGCCAAGAACAACCCTTATCTGACATTACCCACTTTTCCTTAACATTGCATATTTTAATAGTAAGTAGAACAGATGTTGACATGTAATCTCTCTTCTGAGAACTAAGTGACAGTCCCTAGCTGTTGAGGACACTAAAGTAGTAAAGAAGAGAAAATGTGCAAATAATGAAGGTACATTTTGTCCAATTTAGTTGTGATGATGCATGAAACAATATGTAAATAATTTCTATTTGCGGGAGATTGACATAACGCATTGGTATTTGCAATCAGAGTGAGCACGTATTGTCTAACCTGGGTTTGTAACTGAGGTAGAGTGGTACCATTTACCTGAATTTCAACACAACAATTATATCAATTCTACCTTCAGCATCATTAACATGGCACAAAACCAATACTGTTAACACAAATGACAACAAGGAGATGTGATTAGTCTCATCTTGGACAGGCAATTAAAATTAAGAAAAAAAAAAGGAACGGAAATATTGTTTAGCTGTATATGAACAAAGAGGTTCTATTAACCTGGCTTTGCAGTGAAGAAAATTGTCAATATTGCTGCTGCAGGTTTGCAAGTAAGTTGGTGTCAATGTCACTGAGAAAAGAACTTCATAATTAGGACAACACAGTTAGTATTGACCTGATTTTTCAATAAAAATCATGTCTGCATTTTAATTTGGAACTGTAAAATTCATCCTTGTGCTCTACAAATGACCATATCATTAACTTGCAGTTACTTTAAAATTAAAGAATTATTTACATAATACATTATTTTTTTCATATAACCATGTGCCTTTACAAATGGTGAGATGACTGCAGGGTTCCCAGAAGCATCCAACACTTAAACTTCTACATTTCCTTGCAAAAGCATTTGAAGGTTTTAAATACTTTAAATACTTTACTCCAGTAAAAAAATTACTGCTTCAGAAGACTGCATTCTCACTCCAAATATTGGTTTCTTCATTAGAATTACTAGTTTTAGTTACTCTTTCGTTAAATCTCTATTAATGGCCTCCCTGTTTATTTTAAGTACTCCGAATGCTTCTAGCAAATGTGATCAAAAGGATATTTACATGGACATAAATTAGTTGTTTAATCAGCATTATGAGCTTAAATGCAAAAAACCAAAATTGAGAGGAGTATTTAAATGTCACTTTTGAAACTGAGTGCGCACTTTTTTGCTCTTAGCTTCCTACGCAAATCCAAGTCCACTATATCAAAACTACTCAAAGATAAGACAAAAAAAAGTTTTTCTTACGGGAGAAAAAAATCATTTTTATGTGCTCTTTCTATATTTTCTCACAATAGAAAAGGATAACATAAGTCCTGCCGCATTCTCTGTCTCCATCTGTTTTATAACAGGCTCACCTCCTTCTTCTTCTTTTCCTTCTTCCTTTTCCTCTGCACCATGAATCAAAGGAGTCTGAGCTTCTGTTGTGTCTTCTTGGTTCAACAGTGGATCTGAATAAATTTGATAAAAAGATAACGAGTAAGGTTTTTCAGACTGGACATAAAAGAATTAACACCCACTAGAAACCTTGCCATTAAAAACATTGGCAGAGAAAAAGGATCTTTTCCTCCATGAGTACAAATATAAAAGCTGCCCAAGGAAATCCAAGGGGCTGTAGTTCAGAGCTTTGAAGATACTGAACTTTCTGGGATTTAGCACAAAACCCCATGTACCTCCTCCAAGCTCTACTCATGGCTCCTCAATGGGACTCACTGCAATCCCAGAGACCCATACAGTCCATGCCCCATCCCTTGAGGTGTCCAAGGCCAGGCTGTGGCTTGCAGCAGCCTGGCCTAGTAGAAGGTGTACCTGCCCATGGCAGGGGGCTTGGAACTAGATGATTTTTAAGGTCCCTTCAATCCCAGACATTCCATGATTCTATGTTAGTGGTTTTGCTTGTTAACTTGCTTTTTTGATTTCAAGACACAAGGAGTACCTTCTATTTCCATGCAGGAGCCTTGGGAATCTGACCCAGCTTTTATCTCCTCATTTGCAGAAACATCCTGTTGTCCTGTTAATACAGCAAACAGAGAATGGTATCAGGATGATGCTGCGTGCAGGCAACACTAAACTCATTAAAACAGAGCATGAACCTCACACACAGCATGGTACTTCTAAGCCAAGCACTGCTTTTTTCTATTAAGTGAACAATGTAAGACACATTTTATACATGAAAATATCACTTAACAACACTAAGCATTGTTAGTTAAATAACTGGCCAAAGCTGACCCTGCAGCACTTACAGCTTTTCCTCTTTTGCAGCTCAGCCTTGACAGTTTCTCATAGGAGCTGTTGTAATGTGCTGGCACTTGACAGTCAGCAGAAGGAACAGAAACATCCCACAGGCTTTCAGAGCCACAGTAACCACACAGGACATGATAACAATGCCATGCACACAGGATCAATGTGGCTAAACCTATTTAGAGACATGTGTCTTTCCCAGTAGCACCAGGGATTACTGCCCCACAACAGGCTGACATAACTTCTATTAGTCAAGAGCATTTCCTTAAGGTGGCAGAAGTCAGGCTGAAACCCACTGGATGCTGACACTGGAAGAACTGAAGTTTCACACTGGCTTATTATCACTGTCTTAAAAAACTTTGATACAAAACTTTACCTTTGGCTTGATCTTGTTCACACACCGCAGGATGCACTGAATCACCCTTCTGCATGCCTTTGGAATCTTTCAGGGAATCTGAGGAAAAAAGCAAGCAAACAAATAAATCCTGAAGCAGTTTTCATGATGGAAAAGTAGTGGCTTGAGTTAGAGGAGGTCTTAGGTGCCAGCTTCATATTTGGCATTTTGATACACTGACCAATTTTCTATCTGTTTCACTACAGCCTTATGAACTACAGAAGTATATTTGTGGGTTTCAATTATTCAAATTGATTTCAGAATCCCTACCTTTACTGAGCAGTTTTTTGCTGCTCAGTAAGTACAAACCTTAAACCAGGAGTTGGCAAGGAAGGATGCCTAAGAATAATCAGCAGCACTACCAAGGATTTTATTCCTAATGAGTGGAGCGGCACAAATCTATGAGAAACAGCACAAACCACCCACTTGATACATAAAGTGATTTATTATTTCTTTAGAATAACAGTTTTTCATGGTTGGATTTCCACAAACTTCAAATCTTTCCAGAAACATTAAATCCCATAAATCCCTGTGCAAATCCTAGCCTCATGTCACTTGATGACAGAGCTCCCAAGGTCATTATTGTGGCCGAGAGTACTTTTCTTTTTTGGGGCAGACTATCGAAATGAACTGCCCAAAGCAATACTTGGAACCAGTGGCAGAGTGAGATTTAAATTACATTTTGGCAGAAAGTCCAATTGCTGTGCCTCACAAACACGGGGCATATTCTGTTTTGTCAAAGAGCATTTTCTGACAACAGTCTGTTTTTGCATGGGGATGGAGAAATACATAATGCATAATTCCACTGCATTCAGGTAATACAGCAACACTGACACTCCATTTAGTTCTGCTCATCCTCATCACACACAGATTTCACTGGATAATGAGCTCTCTTTGAGCCTCGTTAAAAAGCTGTGCTGATTTAACTGGACATTGTACAAACCACAGGGATAAAGTCCACTCCAGGTCATAACAGCAGCAAAGGATAATCAGAGTTTGGGTTCCCATGTGAGATGCTTTCTAAAATCCTGCTCAATGGTAAAAGTAAGTGACGGAGCCAAAAGATCTACAGCATGTGATAATAAATTACATTATGACAGTGTTTTTATAGCTTAAATTCTGGAAGGTCCCTCTCTATAACACAGCTGAACAAATCTTACAATATACCCAAGGATGTCCCTGTAAAACTCTGTTCTTCAAAGTGTCCAAAAATAATCTCTGATGGATAAGTAGAAAGCTGGGTTGTTAATATCTGATCCAAATTTAATAATCTGTAGGAAAGGTATGTGCTGAAATTGTGGCTTTAATTAACTGCAAATAATCCCCCATGGCAAATATTTAATTACCTGCACAGTTTCTTACTTCTTTCATGGCATGACAATAAGTTTAAAAAACCCAAGTCTGAAAGTAGAATAACTCACTGATGTACAATTTGCTAAACTTCATACTCGCTGCGCTGTTTTTTGCCCTACCATTATTTTCAGTTCCTACTCACTCTTCTCAGGTGGACTACTGCACTAGTCTTTCATACCATATTGTACAATGAGGTTCAAAGGATTACCTTTATCAGCCTGAACTGGAGCAAAACTAAATTAGAATTTTATCAGATTCCAAGTGTAATCAAAAATCCAGTTGGAGGATCCCTTGGTATAAATGGGAATAGCAAAAAATTCTATAGGGAATTTTTCAAGCAAACTTACAACACACTGAGGGAAATTCTAGCTTTGCTGAAGTTTTTGACAAAGCTCTCAGGATTTCAGACAAGCCAAGATTTGTACTACCTGTAACTCCATACCTTAAATTAATACATTTTTCTGTATGATGCAGCTGTATGCTTGTAAAAGCTGGAATCAGAAATCCTCTGCCTTGAGTACCATGATGCCAGGACCCAAACACAGCCCTTCATGCAGTCAAAAGTGATGGGAAGTGTAGTATGACCTGCATTGGGAGGGAGCGACCCAAGCAGCTCTGCCCCATCATTCCCTTAGAACTCTCTTAGCCCACAGTACTTCATACTCCCAGACTGGTGCCCTCCATCCTGGTTCACCGGTGCCACCTTTTTTCCCAGAATGAGGAATGACTCCAATTTAATGCAGAAACCAATCTGCAGCATCACTGGCACAGTTATGTGCAGTGGTCCATGACGGTCTATGGATTTGAAGAATCCTGGTGCTTGGCTGACAGATTTGCCCTACTGTGCTGCTGTTTGTTGTGCACCCCACAGAGGGAGGGGTGTTGTTGCTTGTTGGAACCCTGGGGGCTGAGAGTTTCAGGCTTTCTGTGCTGAAAGACACTGACCCTCAAGCCAGCACTGCCTTTGCTCTGAGGCCATAGAACAGGCTTCCAAAATTGAGTGATATCACTGGGATTATGGGTGCATAGTTTGAATAGAATTGTGTGATAACACGGGGTGGAAAAGTTGGATTTTAAGGGTTTAGTATATAGTAATATATATAAAGCAATATGGAAGATTTAGGGCGTTGGCTTAGTTCTTCTTTCACCTTCTTCTTCATGGTTTTGGGTGTTTTTTTCTAATGGTGTGCAAAGCTCTGCATTGCAGACCATGGGTGATTAGTTATTGGGTTAAAATATAAATAATATAGGTGTCATCTCGTTATTGGATAATTAATGCTTAAAAGACCGTGGAAAGAGTTAGAGACAGAGCCATTTTCTTCCTTGTTGGCTGGAACTCACAACTTGTGAGATTGTATTTTAGATAACAATTAATAAACAACTGAGTACAAACATGAGAAAACTTCATCTCTCATGGTTTAATCTCAGCTCTAACAGAAGAAAAGAAGATAAAAAAACCACAGTTGCTACTCCCACCTACTGGCACAGCTGGCAGTCTGTTCCATGGGCTTTATTCTTATGGCATTGTAATTTTGTGTTAAGCTTTCATTTTTATAATAAACAGTCATCCTCTTGCTCCAGTGTTTGAGAAAGAGTTTAACTGCACTGAATTCCCAATTATCCTAGGCAATGTACAATGTTAATTTTTTCACAAATTGTTTTTTTGCAAAGCATGTCTCTAAAAATAACAGACAATGGACAGAAGTTACTGCCTAGCTGTAAGAGTCTCCTAGTTTTATTTCAGCAGCAGGAACCTGTCTTGATTGGTTTTACCATGCAGATTCTGAGTTCCAAAATCCTTAAGGTCAAGACCAGATCAAAAGTTCCTTCTTTTCAAATCCAAATATTTCACTAAATATTCAAGCCAATAGGTCCAAAGACAGATTTACTTTTAGGATTAACAAGAATAAAATAAAGCAAAGGAATAAACCCGGACTTATGAAGCAAATCTGTGCCAAGCAAAAGTGAAAGTGTAAAAGCAAAGGCTGATGATAAGTAGTTTCTGTGCTCATGTTTTCAGTAGGGCAGTGGTATTCCTCAGGCTCAGCTGATCCTCTGTGCTCACTTAGCCCTTTGGAGCCTTGGGCAACTGTGTTTAAGCCCAGTATTGTATTCCCATATGATTCCAGGGTCTACAAGTGCTCTGGCTGTCCCTAAGGCTTTTGTTCACCCCTTATGCACCTGATTTTTAACATGGCATAAAGCAGTGTTACTCCTCTCCTAACACAGTTAATTATCTGTTAATTCATACCAGAGAATCCAAGCCAGCATATTCTTTCACAGTGAACACAGTATTGCTTAACTTTTTGATAACATACACACTGGGCACTATTTACTTTGGGTAAATACAAACTGGGACTGTAAAAGTTAACACTCCTTCAGTCAGGACTCAAAAATTATCTCTGTTTCTCACACCGCACTGGAGCACAGCTCCTAACACCGCACATGAATGAACCAAAGAGGACATTTAATTGCATAAATGAGCCAAAGACAGGCCCCATTTATCTACTGCACATCAGGAGCTTGAGTGCTCGTTGAAGTCTGAGCACCCCTTAGTTCTCTCCAAACTCCTCCTTCTGCCTGAAATGGCAGTGTCCATGTCTCTGCTACCCTCCATTTTATTGAAACAAGTGTCTAGTGGGACTGCATGCTTGAATCCACCTGGGAATTAGCCCCAATCTTTAATAACATGTTTAAAATATATTTAGGCTTTAAATAAACTGATTAGAATACTCTGCAAGTATATTCACTGCTTCTATCAACTGTTTGTTGAATTCATCTCCAAGGAAGGCATGTAGCTTGCAGTAAACTACCAATCCTATCCTTCCTGCCAATAGTCAGACACTATTTTGTATAAATCCTGCATAAATCCCCATGTTTTTCCATACCACTCATTTTTTCTTTTGACTGTATAAGGCAAAGCTGCTCAAACACAATTCTGCAAAAGCTAAGGAAGAGGAGAGATGGTAAGAATTGAATGTTAAGTGCTTTTAATGATCATTTAACATTTACTTTCCCAGCTACTCTCTGTACAGCTTATTTACTGAGTACTTCTAATGTGCAAAATACCCAGGTCCTGTACACAGCACAGATAAATCACCATGTTTTAGGGAGCTGTAAGAAGATCAAAGAGGGAAAATGCTGGTCATTAGGAAAGAAACAGGTTCAGTATATTTTATTTTTTAAGCATGATACTGTGATAAATGACTGGAATATTTCCAGAGTGAAAGAAATCAAGCAGAGATCTAAAATTACAGGTAATGGTGTGCATGGAGGCTGCCACACGATTAGGGTATTCTTATGCCTCATAAACATTGGAAAATATCTTAAAATTAAGTACTATAAAATGGTGATTTATGAGAAGTTAGGAAGAGATTCTTGAGCTTTGACTTTAAAATGCCGTTTTTATATCCACCAAGATTTCATTTTAATCTATCTTTATAACAGATTAGATTTATTGGAGCCAAAGTTTAAAATGCTTGGTAAACCAGACCTTTTTAGGTGCAATAACTTGTAGAGATATTTTATCAAATTTAGACCAGAAGGTTCATCTCTGCAGATGGGATCCACTGAATACCTCTGCCACCTGTTAGTGCTTCAAGCTGAGAGAAGGGCATCTCACCTTCTGTCCACCTGAAAAATTCCAGGTGCAGCTGGTATAAAAACTGTGGGCATCCTCCTCCTGACATAAGGGGCAGGACCTGTTGCACAGGGCTCTGGGAAAGGAAAAAAGCTGAGAAAAACCTGATTGCTTTGGTTAGAGCCTGTCCAGGGGAAAGGATTGGAGGGAGGAGATGAAAGAGCAGGATCTCATGTTGGACTGATGGGAGTGCAGCTGAATGGCTCCAGGTCAGCTAATATTCAAAAATAAAGAGGATTTCAATAATCCAGCTAAGTGGATTAGTGTTCACTGTTGCAGGGTCGAGCAGAAATATCTCTTGAGCAGTTCAGGGGCTGGACCCCGTCTGGGTGCACAGCTCAGGTCAGATTAAATGTGAAGAAGTGAATAACCCACATTATGAACAGCTCAAAGTGAAGCCTGTGGAAGTTGTTAGGAGAATAAGTGGCTGGTTGGATGGTGGTGCTGACATCCCTGGTTAAAAACCCCAAACCCCACAAATTAGCCAGTGTTAGTGAGTTTGCTTTCACAGGAATCCTTCTAACCAAGGGACAGAAAAGGGTTATCACTTGAGTAGGCATGCAAAGCCACAGGTATGGCTGAGGGTGTTGAAACTCTTCCATTAAAAAAGGTTCTTTTTCAGCTACCTATAATTGAAATTTTCCAGGCTGAAATTTTAGGTCTAATCATAGCCCAAGGGTGAAGTAGAAACATTTCATTGGTAGCTGCTGAATGCGCAGCACTTCTCAAAATCAGGTCAGGCATTTAGATGTCTTAATATATACCTAAGAGCTGACTTTAAACACCTCTTTCTGAACATATTGGCCTTTCAGCCAATCTTTTTCACGCACTTACCAATGACTAATTTATGTCAATTTGCACAGCTCCCCTGCATTTGAAATGCTCTCTTTTACAGTTTATCCCTTCTCAATCATTTATTTCTTTAGGACATCAAGATTTTTCCATACTGAGAGCTACAGCTGGCGAAAGAGGAATTTACACCCATTACATTTTACAGGCAGGATACTTACTGGCTTCTGGGTTGCCCAAAGAGACTTTTAGGGCTAACCCTTAGCCAAGTCATATACCTAATTCTGTTTCTGAAAACACAAACCCTCCAGCCAACTGAATCTGATTCCATTTCAGAGAATGCTGAAAAACAGTGACTTGCTTTCAATGGCACTCCCACAGAAGCCCAGGCTTTGGTGAACATCTGGAAATAATTAATCAGTCACTACTTTATTTTAAAAATAATTAGTATATGATTTAATTTAGTTGACCTTCAAATGAAAATTCAGTTCTTATTAAGTGCTAATGAATTATAATCAATATATTGTGCACTGAAGCTTTGCATAGTAGGGAGTTATGCTTCACCTGTACTAAATCCAGTTCCTTTTTACATTTTCCTGCCAGAAAGTCTAATCATTAAATTGGGTTAAATAATAACTGGTAGAAGAGGCAACTGAGATGAAGATGCAGAATACTGTCTGTCACACAAACGTGCATGTACTCATACTCTCGTTAACAGAACATAAACACAGGTTCAATCCAATCTACACATGGTCAATTTAAAATCAGTTTGTGGCCCCAGCACAATCTTGTGCAGACAGACATAGCCAGACTGAGTGCAGCCTGCCTGATACACCCTTTATCTGCTGCATAAACATTAATGACTTTAATCACTTTGTTCTGCCCTTACACTTCATAGAAAGAAGCATCTCTCACTTGAAATATGCCGTATATAAAGGAGCTACTTCCATATGCACAGTAATGAAGCACTTGAGGAGGTGCTGCCTGGAGATGTCATCCCTCCCCAAGAGATCATAGTTAAGCATCTAAGTTTTTAATGGTAAACAAGAACACTCAAAAAATTCAGTTTCCTCAAAGGCCATGTGTAAACTGGGTTTGTGTGGACTTTTTTTCCTGGACAGTATCTCTCCTATGGTAAAAGAAGACATATACTTTTAAATTAATATGAGATTTGCAGTCTCACAGGAGGTTTTCATTTTAATTGAAACCCCTCAAAATGCAACTCCTGTACTGTCCCCCACTCTTACCGTGAAAATTCCTTTCATGTTCCCATCCTCCCTCTTTTCCTTTAAAAAAATGATAAAGAGGACTCACTCACAAGAAAAATACTAAATCTTCATAGTAGCTGAGATAGATATGCTCTGTTTTGAATATCATCACATTTTAGAGCAATAAATAACTGTGTCGATGTGTTTGCTGTATTCTAATCCCAGAAATATAAGGAGGAAAAAAAAAAGAAGAAGAAAAACTGCTGATCAACTCTAATTGGACTAAAATACTTGTTTTGGTGCACTCACAAGTGAGCTGGCATTTGAAAGACCTAAACTTTCATAGCAGGAAACTTCCCATTCTGAGTGGTTTCAACAATGCATTTTGGGAATGTGCAGCTAGACTTATTTGCTATAAATATTTTAAAGTAATTTGGTGAAAGGAAAACATAATTTCTCTAAATGCTTTATGTTCTGTTCATTTAGTTGAAGATAAACTAGAGAAATTAGTATGTTCCAGAACCTGGAGGTTTTAGCCATGTTAACTCAGTGGGCAAACAATTTGAAAGCTGGAATTTATTTTGGAAGCATCAGGTGTTTTCAGAAATGCCAGGATTTTGTAGAATCTCATAAAAAAAAAAAAAAAGTAGCATTTTTTTATAACAGTAGTATTTATTTAAAAAAAAAACCTTAAAATCTGAAATTATAGAAACCTTGAAGAATCAGAGTGGTTTGGGTTGGAAGGGATCTTGAAGATCATTTCATTGCAATCTCCCAGCAGGGACTCCTTCCACACCAGGTTGCTCAAAGCCCTGTCCAACCTTGCCTTGAACACTTCCAGGGATGGGGCATCCACAGCTTCTCTGGGCAATCCCTGGCAATGCCTCAGCACCCTCACAGTAAAAATCTGCAAAGCTGAAAGTCTACCAATGGAAAAAAGGTTTAAACCCATGGCATGGTCCATGCCAGCCTTGCTGTTCAAAATTCTTGTTCCCATTAAAAAAACTATCAGGCAAATATGAAAACACGGTCTTAGCTTTTCTTTCTTTTCTTCAACTTGGTCAGTTTTACAAACAAAATCTATGGAGAGTTTGTCTTGCTCCTTTTTCCCCACCAGATGCTTCCCATCTTTCTTAAGAGGAGAGGTAGGACATCAAAGAGATAATGCACTTTGGATCTCTCAGGGCACTATCTCTTCTGTCAGACTCTAAAGAGAAGAGGGGAAAACACTATATAGACCCTTAATACATTATATATTAGAAGTGAGACTTATCACACAAAGATGATTTCTTCCCTAAGAAGAGACTTCTTAATGCAACAGTATAAAAACCTGGAGGGCTTACACACTGGGAAGCACATCAGAAGGCAGTCACCTTCTTAGCCAGGAACAGGCACTCAGAGCAATACCAATTTGTTGGGATTGTCAGCTGACTGCAGACAGAAAAGGAAAATCCAAACCCTAAGCCTCGCTGTGACCCTCACGTTGTGAAACACACAAAATGGGGAGTCTTTGAGATGCAGAATACATGGACAGGCCAAATGTCAGCAAAACAAGAGAAATTAATGGCAGGCAATCACCAACCACGCTGGGATTGAATCCACCACTATTTCTCCCTTCCACTACCCTTGCCACAACTTCAATTTCTGACGTTTCAAAAGCAACAGCCAGTGCTCCAGCAAAGATTTGTGGTTCTTTTTTTCCTTTGCAGGATCAATCAGTCTGTTAAAAGAGCACTTAAATCAACCTGCACAAGGCTTTGAACTCATAATCAGGTAAGTATGTGGGCTGTCCAGCATGTGCCTTTGGAACAAAAGGGCAGGATCTCACACCCTGTCACGCTTATCTAGAAAAATGACCAGAGAGTCAAGTAGCGATGCTGAATTAAACATTAAATCTTTTAAAATAAATAAGTTAATGGACATTAATAATTATGTTATCTCGGTAAAATGCATGAAAATTTTCTATTAGTCTTTCCTGAAGGCCACACTGATGGATTGTATTTCTTACAGATAGCATAACTCCTGTTTTGGATTAGCAGTAGCAGACATTTTGTATCTCCCCCGGGCTTTTTCCTGATGTACCCCCACAAAAATGCTAAAAAATGTAGATGAGCACAAGCAATTAATAGCATGATTATTACAGGAATATCAGAAACAATACAGCTGTGCACTGGTTTCTATCTGTTGGTAAACCAACAACTCCACAGGAAAAATCTCAGCTTGAAACATTTAAATTAGGTAATCCCTCTTGTTTCCTAAACTCCCTGTCATTTGGCCCGGTGACACTTTTAAGTATTTATTACACACTAAATGATCTGAGTGCCCAGCACAGTCTGCACAAGATAAACATTACTTTCTGCCTCTCTATTATGACTTCATCTCCTCCTGTCTCCTCCTGATGTGTTTATAGCTATTGCGTTTTTCTTTTCATGCATCAGGAGATCACTGAACAGGGAGCTGATATTGCCAAGATAGATGTGCATGCTTAACTACATTACAAAGACTTTTGTAAATGAAAACCCAAGCATTTACCTATTTCTGTATTGTTTAACTGTGATTTTTGGCTATTTCCAGACAAAGGAAAAAACAGTTTAATGAAATGTTCTCTTGAGATGGGATATTTCAAAACACAATTTCCAATCTCTACCTTTATTCTCACTCAGCTCAACATCTTCTGATGATAGGCTGGCTACAGGTTTTGTTTCCCCTATAAGAGCAAAGGAAATTAAAGAGAAATTATTCATTAAATATTAACATTGAAGAGAAAACTGATGAACCACTTTACTGCAAAAAAAGTGTTACGCCTTGTTGAGACAAGATACTGGACCTGAATTTTATTTACATTTAAATTCATGGCTTCCATCCACTCACTGGCTGTTACTGGTCTGATCATCTCCCCTAAGCAAGATGTAAAACAACATTCCAGTACAGCCAGATCAAATCTGTATTTCAATTTCTCATAATATAGAGAGAGGAACAGCTATTGGTTTCATGGATAGGCTGGTGTTCTGTTTGCTCTGAGATTTCTTTTTTAAATTTAATCCATATATTTTAAGAAAAAACAATTAAGTCATTCTTTACTTGAATCATGTCCATGAATCCCACTGAAATCCAAATGACTATATGCAAATGCTTTCCTGAAAACAGAAGCTTTCATGAATCAGGCCTGAAATTAGAAAGTCCCTAAAAATCTGCAGTGTGGAGGTTTTTTTTAATAGTGGAGCACACAGGTAAAACTATTGTAGTTTATAGATACAACTGGTACCTGAACTTCATAAAATGTTTTCAATTTCACTGTTGATTTTTCTTGCTAACTTTTATAGTTCTTAAATCTTTATAAGCTTTCCTTTTAATTTCTAGACTTTCATTTCTTTCAAAAGACTTGTCATTGATGATTCTGACAATTTTTTTCCTTGTATGGCCATCTAGTACTTTTAACTAGGTTGAAACAAGAGCTCAGAACCACCTGCCATGTTGTCTTTCTGTGTGTTAACTGTGGAGCTCATTGATGACAGACTGGAGGCCAGACTCAAATAAAATCCCACACAGTTGAAAATTTTCACTCTTTTCAGAGTATTACTGTTTTTTCCCCTACTCCACTTTTCTTTAAAATACACTCTTTTCTCTATAATAGCATTATATTTTTCACTATGAGAATATATAAATCTTTATGTAATGGACCAGGTAAAAACAGAGCATCAATTTTTTGTCCTACATTTTCTTTCATAGTCTCCAAGTATATGATTTGTCACACTCAGAGGAAGTTTATGCCTTTTGGTTTAGACAATGCAAATAACTTTAACATTTGATGGGATTGCTCCTAACAAGTGTTTAAAAATCTTCTAGGCATCCAGCTGTGTACCTTGGAAGATCAGGTCAAGGGTGCAAAAGCAGCAACCTCGAAGTTCCTGGTGATGCTTTGTCTCCGCAATGCACAGAGCAGAAAGCAGCAGAGACTCACTAAGTGGATTTAACTAACTTGAGGTAATTGTGGCCCTCTCTGTTCCTGTCTCTATGTAAACCAGGAGGGAAAATTGCTAAGCCAAATAATTTTTTTCTGCAACCCCATCTGCCCATGGCCAAGAGGTGACTATTGGGCTGTGAGTGGGAATGACATTATGCTTAGGCGTGTACCTAAACAGCGTTCCTAAAGTATGACATTTTCTGGATCTGGGACCTCAAATGTCTGGATCTTTTCTTTGACACTCTTCACAACAATAATGAAACATGAGGACCAATACAAGATAGCAAAAGAATGTGTATCACAGCTCTGATAAACCAGCTCTGACAGCTTATATTGCAACAGGTCATAACAAGGAGTTTTGGGAAAAGCACAGAGCATTTAAAACACCTACAGTAGCAAAGTAGTAGTTTCAAGAGGTAAATATTCCTTAATTCTCTTGGGGAAAAAAAAAGAGTAAATAAAAAAAATTTATTCAATCAAGCTGAAATGCTCACCCCATCAGAGTGACTGTCACTGACAAGTACAGTGGGCTGCACTGGGCATCTGCAGATGCTATTATAATCAGGTTTAACAGGAACCTCTGTAACTGGAGGCAGGAGCTCCAGGCAGTATTAGCTCTTAGGTGAGTTTGGAGTCAAGCAATACTTGGTAAAGTTAAAAGTTCGGAAATTGCTTGGAAAAAGATATGCCTCAGTCTAGTCAGAGATTTAAAACAATCTCAATTCATGTGGAATAACTCATTCTTCTCCCTGGTCCCCTTGGCCTGTTTAAAAGACAACTAGTATGGAAGTGAAAAAAACAGGGAAGGATACATGGTTGCCCTTCCCCATTTACAAAACACCACCATGCACTTATCTTGGGGAGGATAAAGCTTGCTGAGGTCCATGGGTACCTATTTTATTCTTTAATTCTGTTTGCTTCTGGCTTCACCTCCCACTGCCTGCCCCGCATTAGGACACGCAGAAGAGGTGACAAAAAGGACATGAAACACAGAAAGACTTCAAGCACAAACAGGCAGCATCAGATGTCAACACTCAGTAGTGAACAGTGACCTGTGGAAGGCAGGCAGAAAAGCTGCCCTTCTACCCACACAGCAGCCAATGCACAGGACTGAAAGAAGACCCTCATTCAATGGACTTCTCACTACCACAACACAGGAAGCAAATCAGGTGAGTCAGGAATCCAGGCCTGCTAGATTTATCTGCTGTGTTTGCTGACTGGCCACCTTCAGCTCAAGGAATTCCAAAGAAAACCCTTTTACTCTCTCTGGTTTAAATATGCTTAGATAACATTCTGCATTACAATGGGAAAAAAAATCCTAACCAAATGAGAAAAGCAGTGTGCTATGTGTAATACTACAGTTAAAGAAATACTTAAGAAATAAGGGAATGGACAGACATTTTGATTGCCACTTCAGGTCTTTTGACAGCTAATTTATTCTGTCAATTCATAGCTGTCTCTTGCAAGAAACAGAGTTGTGCAGCATGAAAAGTACAACCATAAAAAAACAAACAAAAAACCCTCTTGTGAGCATGGAGTGACCCTGTATGCCAACATACTGAACTCACAATAATATATAAGCATGCCACCTGCAAAATCCACCACTTGTGAACTCTGACATTCACTCACACCATATGCAATATTTTTCTCTATGAATTTAAGTCTACATAACCACAGTGACTTGTGTAGGCATTTTTTTTTAAACTTGAAAATACCCTTTAAAAATGTTCAGGAGTTGAGTTTTCATCAGAAGGAGCCTGCTGCTTGCTTCTTCCTTCCCCAAATTTCTTTCTCTCATTCCTACTCTATGCAGAGGAGAAGAATTGTTATTTTATATATTATTATGCTATTCCTTGTGAGAGGATTAGCTAGATTAGGCACCTTAAAGGGACAACATAGAGCTGGTAAGCTGGAGAGGGGTCAGCATTCCTGCAACACATTCATTGTTAATGAATGAGGATTCTGTCTCTAATGGGAGAATTGCTCAAGACCTGAGGTCATCTGGTGAAAATGTACAAACATTCCCCTTCAAAAGCACTGACTAAGGGTATTGTTCCCCAAAATGGATAAAACCTGAGACAGGCCTTTAAGGAGCTGGGCACAAACCTGCTTCTTGGCTCTGGGTCTTACTTTCATCGGTGTTTTGATTATCCACTGCGCCATCACCACCTATTGAGAAAAACACATAAAAATTATTTATGATACATCTTGTTATTGGTAACTGGAGCGGTGCAATATTAATTGCAACCAATTTAGCACAAACTGCTAATTTACAGCAGACTGCTGTGAGAAAAAAGGAGAGATGTAAAGGTAAGCTGAAAAAACTGCCAACAGAACCAGTTCCATTTAAATCAGTCATGGTTTTATATCTCAAAATGAGGATTATAGATTTTATCTCAATAGGCCCACTGGAAATAACAATATCAAATAAAGGGATGTTTCCCTAAGCACAGTCTGCAATAAATGAAATTGTTGCTTGAACTTCTATGTATTTTATAAAGAGGTTTTCTCCTAGGATTATTTTCCTCCTGTAACATTTCAACAGGATCCTTGAAGTGGCTGTGTTTCTGACCTGAAGAACTTACTTCAATGTCTCTGGAAGGTAAGAATCAACTGAATTGCATTTTAAAGCACAAGCCACAATGCTACTTAATGTAAAGTATAAAAATGTATCACAAATGGCTGTAATGAAGGGAGCACATCAAACCAGAGTAAGGACTGAATGAATTTTCCCCCTTTTTGCATTCACATTCATTCCCAATTTTCTTTACTGCTTCACATTTATCACCCATTTTCTATCTTCCAGATCCCTTTTGGAAGGCAGGTACCAAACAGCAAATAACCACTGAGAATGGGTATTACCCTGAAAAATATCTATGGATGTCTTAAACTTTGCTTGCCCTGACCAGAAATATATCAGGAATTCTCTGTTTCCAGGGATGGAAAAGGTTCTTTTAGCTTCATTATAACATGAAAGGCTGCAGAGCTGCACGCAGGATCGGATGCCATGGCCGTGCTCTCTTCTTTGCAGCAACACAAGAACAGTTGAGTACCAGCCTTAATGAGGTATTTGAAAAGTTGATTGCTGAGATATGCATTGCAAGAAGGGAAATTCATTTCCAGGCCTGGAAATGTCTTGATAATGATACACATCTTTTTTTTTTTTTTCTGTGATCTTTGCTGGCTGCCGGGTTTTCTGATTACAGCTTCTCTAAAGCAACACAGCTGAAGTTCCCAGTGTCAGCCACCTTGCTTTTACCTAACACATGGGACCTGGTGATGGGAATAGCAAAGTCCAAATATGATTAGGTGGATGGAAGGAAAACAGAGCAAGCACATATTTTCCACGGGAAGATGTACATCTGGTGGCACGCTGCACCAAGCTGATATTTAAAGGCTGAGGGATGATGCTTTCCCTCTTTCCAGCAGGCAATTCTTCCTGGCATCCAGCAGATGGGACTAGTGGAGAATTATTTCCACGGCTGGCCCTGCACAGAGCTGCTCTCAGGAGGAGAGGGAGCAGGAACTTGACACCCCTAACCTGAGAGAAGAGAGGTGGGCAGGGTGTGGCTGATGGCCTTCAGCAGGGACTTGAGCTTGCTGCCCTCCTGGTAAGTCTGTCTGAATCCTAACCTTAATGGATGACTTGCCAAAGTGATTTCTTTGCACATTAGTGAGCTCTAACCTGTAAAAAATTGTGCTATGTGGATGATCAAAATGGGGTGACAAAACCTGCGGGGTTTTTCTTTCACTGACTGGAAATCAAAAGGTATTGCTTCCAAAGTCACTGTTCTGCCTGTCCACACACAACAGAGGGACCACATGCAAAATAGAAAGTTAGCTAAACTTTTCTCTGCCCCACCCCTTTTCTCTTTAAAGAAACACAGGCTTGGTGCCATCAAGCTGTGCAGCAAGCAATTCATAAACAGACAATCCTGTAACACAGCAGTGCAGAAGCACTGGGAAAATCTTTACCAATAGGTCAGGCCAAAAGAGATTATTGCATCACTGTAAAATGAGCTGGGCCAAAGCTTCAAGGATTCAATCATGGTCAAGTGTAACATCTTTTGCTCTATGCAGAAAGAACTTGACAACCAGAAAAAGCAGGTCAGGCATAAATGTAACTACTGATATATCACTGAATTAATTCCACCATTAACTTACTGCATTCAAAATTTAAAACTCCGTTTCCATATGATACTTGTTTCTACATCCATTTTTATGACTATAACCACAACTTATTTGACTAAAACCAGGTATTTCAAGGGTTCATTCGTATTCCTTGCCCAGAAACTGCATCTCTTGCTTAAGTCACTCAGAGGAAACAAACTACAAGAGAAAGTTTAAATGATCATCTGGTTCAGCAGATTATCAGATAAACCACATTTTCTCAATTCTAAATGTATTATTTCACTGGACAGTCCCTGTTTAGAACTAGTCTGACAGAACATAAATTACAGGATTCTCAACACGTTTTCACTTCATTTTGTTCCTTTAGAAAGAAAAATGTAAAAGACTTTAGGCAGAAACTTCCCCTCTAGCACTCTGACCCAATCCAATAGACTGACTGGATCATGACATGAAAATTCATCTTGATCAGTGTACTGACAGTAAGTGTTGTGCCTGGCAAGTGACTTTGGCAGAAACAGAGAAAAGAAAATGCTAAAAATTAAGACTGGACAAGTGATGATCAAGTAAATGACTTGCAGAAGGAATGGTTAAGCTCTGCTTGGCCTGGAGTATCTGTTTATCTTGTGAGAAAAAGAAGCAGGGCATGAATACACTGACAAGAAAGCAAACTCTAGAGTGGAGAAGCGACTAATCCCAAAGCCTTTGACAAACAGGTTTTTCCATTAAAAAAAACCCTTCTAATGAGTCTCTCACTGAGTGTCTTTGACTGATGAAGAGTCTTTTTGCAGTTATTGCTCTCCACTGGAACCGGGTGCAGAGCAAATGGAACAGCTTTAAGGAGCAGGTCCTCAAGGCAAAGAGCTGGGAATATATTTTACAAGAGTAGTGAGACAATTTTTCCACCATATTTTTATTCACCCCTGGCTCTCCTTTACTCCAGGCAGAAAAGCCAGAGCCAGTACATTTCCCTTGAGTCTTCCCCATGACATTATTTATAATAAAAACGTCTTTTCCACTGGATGGCTTCTACAGTATTTGCCATCCTTCTCTTCCCACTACTGCAGCAATCAGTGCTTGCATTTCCTTTAGGTGGAAGCTGTCCTCACAATACTTGCTGTTACTTGCTGGTAATTGAACAGCAATCTGTCACTCACTCCAAAGGAGATACAGAAAGTGGCAAATGACATGTTGTGTCATTTTAGGCCAGAAAATGTAAATGATTTTGAGCCACATCACAAGACAAATGAGTACATCTGTTCCTTTCCCCCTGGCATGACAGTCAGTTCTAAAAAATAGAAGTATGAGGATTACAATAGCACTGTACAAGCAAAACAAGCACATTAGACACTAAAATACCTTCTTCTGTCCATATATTCTGCATCCTCTTGCCAAGTTGACTACTGCCTCATAGGTTCTTGCTGTCTTCCCTTGGCATTTTCTTTGGGGTCATCAAGAAAATCCATTTCCCTTCCCCATATGATATATTTGGTAGAAAAGAGACTAAAAAGGATCAGTCAGCATGCTCAGCAAGCTGGCAGAGTAAGTGGCACTTCTAACTCCACCAGAGAAGAAGATTCTCCAGGAGTGCCTGCCCACTCTCTTATGGAGAGGCCTTTAGCCTGCACAGTGAGGTGCCAGCTGCAGTGGCAGCCCCCAGATGAAGCAGATAGTAGGATTAATAATAAGCCAGCCATCAGAAGAGGGCTGGGACAAGATCCCGAGGAAAGGTCAGGGAACAAACCCTTGGAGCAGGTTTTGGTATCCTTCATATTTTCTCTGCAAGAGCCTGGAAACATGTGGCTTCTTACATCTTCCACTTTCTTGTGACAAACACGGCAAGTCAAAAATACTAATTGCCTGCTGGCCTCTTGGCTCTTCCTGTTTCAGAGCTGAGCAAGTGCTAGCTCTGCTTGCACACCTACTCCTCTTCAGCAGCACCTTTCTTCACAAGCAGCTGGCGACATACGTGGAGACGAGGCCGAAGTCAGTGCCCCAAAAACTGGTGCAAAAAGACATTTCTCAGAAGAAGACAGAATTGCAGATACTGTGTTTTTTTATTTAAAGGAAGAAATTCTGCTGGTTTACCAGTGTAAACCAGTCCATTTCTACCCCTCCAACAAGGAATCACAGAATATCCTGATCTGGAAAGAATCCTCAAGTCCTCACAAACACAGAGGCTATTAATAATAAAATTGGTTTTGCTACTGAGAAACCTTTATTTATATCATCCAGAGGGAGTCAATGTTCAGAATAAGGTTTTTTCAAACCTCCTCCTCCTTCCTAGGGTAGAAATAAAAGTGACAATGGGCCAACACCTGAGGCTTTCATCCATATCTGTGCAGGTGCCACATCCTGGGACATCAGGTTTGATCCTGTTACATCTCTGAATGGCTTTGCCATGGAAATTCAGGAACATCCTATGCTTTTCTGCATGGCTGATGACTTTGGCATCTCTCCACTGGTCTGACCTATGCTTCCTTCTTGTACCACAGATGCAAGTACAACCAAGATCTGTCAGACAAGGGACACCATTTTTGAACTGTCTTTTTCACAGCACAGAAATACTGCCATGGTAATCGTACTAATGACATGAAAGTCCTTACTGTATAGCAGAGAAACTAATTAATGAGAAAGTGAAAAATACAGGCCTTAATCTGCATTCTGCACACAAGTAGATATGCTGGCTTCATTGAAACCCCTAAAATGTGAGAATAAAGCACATCCATAGAGGCACTTCAGATCATACAGCCTGCAACCATTTTCAAACTATTCCAGTGGTAAAATAATATCAGACATAGAAACCAAGAAGCACATACGCACAAAGGCCATTATTTGAAAACTACAAACACATTAAAGTGAATCATTAATGTGGTGGCCTGAGGTTGCTGAACATTTTCAGTTTTCATTTTAATTTCTTTTAATTAAATTATGATTTAGGTCAGTTTTAATCATTACTTGTATATAACCCCTTTGGGGTAAATTTTAAGAAGGGTTAGTAATGAGTTATCTGCAGTAATTGTTTAATGGAGTTATGAGACTCTGCCCTCTGTGCTGCTTCAACAAATTACCACGCTGCAGATGCAGCCCTGAACACACTACTGTGAACGCACCCAGCCCAGTGAAGCTGTCCCTCCAGTAAATAACAGGGTTTCATTTCCATGCAGCATTTTCTCCAGGAGAGTGGGAAAAGAATGAGAAAACTGTCGCTTGAGTGGCTTATCTCAGAGATTAAAAATAAAATGATTGTATTTAATGTATTTAACATCCTGAGAAACAAGAGTCTTGGCTAAAGCCTGCTGAAGTCACCATGTGTGTTCCCCTTGCTTCAGTCTTCTGTGGGTCAGAAGACAACTTAGCTTCATCATAACCCCCTGGTTAGGGAGGGACCAGAGAACAACAGCTACAGCATCAAACGAAGCCCTGGGAAGACAGGAGCCTGCCAGCTTGTCTCAGCTCACTGCTGGGAACATTGTGCCCACCTGGCTTTTCACTGGGGCTCACTCTCCCCTGACTCAGATTGTGCAGTACAGGTGCTGCACAGTATTGCCACTGTTCTTGTTGTGTACAAAAAAAGGACAGAAATTGCTGCTGTGAGTTGATGCACAGTTCACAGCAGTATAAAAAAGCCCTGACTCCTGGCCCTACAATTACTCCTATCCAAGAAAAACAAAATTACCTCATGAGGGCAAATGCAAAATAAACCCACAAATTTTATCATGACAATAGAAATTTAGTCTTTGTTCATACTTCTACACGGTGTCTGAAGTCTGAGTAACTACATACTACAAGGGACAGCCACATGGCCTCTTTTCCAAGCCACAGTCAAAATAAAACTTGAGACCTATTTTCATTTTTCACAAATTGAAGAAACAGAGAAGCCACAGAGAAGACTACACTCATAAAAACCCCTCAGAAAATGCAAACAAAACCATGGACTACTTAGCATCAGCACTTTGGAATGAAGGAACCAGCCCCATCTCCTGCACTGGACCTGAATAATCCCGATGGTTTACTGTTATTCACATCCTGCATAGAAATGAGCAATGAATTCCTTGACAGATGAGCCCCCCGCAGGTGCCTGGGGTGTGTCACTGGGTAGAATTCTCCTCTGACAACACTGTCTTAGTCACTCCAGTAGCTTAGTCTTTTGCACCTTAGCTCATCTCAGAAGGAGGACAATCTACCTCTAAGCATTCAGACTGAAAACAGGAATTGCAAGTGTCTTTGTGGTGCTGTTACACAGACGTACATTCGGTTGCTATAAGAAACCCAGACGGGTAAATGGCCAACACAACAGGACTGCACATCACCTGTGGAGGCCAAAATGAGCTGTGTTTTCTGAGTTTTGCACAGCCACTGCACAGCAATTTAATGGAACAGCAGAAGCCACTTCACTGATGAAAAGGATCTTCTAAGAAATACTTGCTTAGAGAGAAAATACAACTGAAAATACAGATAACATCCTATTTTACCCCTGGCTAAGTGCAAGGTGATCACCTAGTATTCTGAAAGCTGTAATCAGTCAGGACAGATGGTGGACTTCAAAACAGAAGTGAAAAGAGAAGCTATCAACCACAGTGGATGGAGGTTAATTGCCACTTTTTAAATATAACCCATCTGCATTAAGGTGAAGCATCTCACAGACATGTTTGATACACATCCTTCCCAGGGAATTTCTTCTGTCGTACTTTATCTTCATTTAACACTTTATTGAAGGATTAGGTTTGATGGCAAAAAGAAGACAGTCGATTCTGAGCTATCTTAATAAAAGAAACACTTTTAGGGCTGAATAAATGACTGTGTTTTTTGAAGTATAATTATGTGTCTGGATGTTCATTTTTAGCAGATTATGATTGGAGCTGAACTCTACTGAAGAATATGATTGCCCCATGGGATACAAAGTACGACTGTAGCTACAATTTATCAAGGGATAAAAGAACCCCTTGCTATAAACTGCAGAACATATTAAAAATGATCGGAAGTCAAATCTTGATAATATTAATTCATACCTTAAAGACAGAGACAATCAGGCCTGCACAGTGTTAGAAGAGCCTTAGAAGAGATGCTTAGAACATCTCTGTGTAATGGCAAGGAAGAGTAGCTACTGTGTGCATCCCACCTGCTCCAGAGAGGATTAAGCCCACCTTGGAGGGCTGTAGCCATGGACTATGGTGGGTGTGTACACTAGATCCCTCTCTAGGATCTAGTGCATGGCAAAATTCATAGCAAATAAAGGAGCAGCAGGAAGTGGAAGCCTTATCCTAATCTCACAATCAGAGGATTAAGCCATAAACAGATTTATTTCCTGGTCCCAAGATTATGCATTTTTTACCATTTCACAAAACTGTTTTTGGGAGAAGGGATGAGGAGCCAGGGTGTCTCCCCCTTGGTGAGAATCCTACAGAATGGTCATGACCTGCTGGCCAAGGAGCTGTTGAGATAACACACAGTTTTATTTTGCCTTATTCCTGCTGTGCACTTCAATCATCAGACTGACATCTCTCATGGACAGAGCATTCTCTAAGTCAGGCAGGTGCCAGCTGGTGAGCCTGGATTTCTGACACAACACTCAGACATGTAATGTCACCTTTGAAAGCCAAGAGGCCAAATTGTGATGACCCCATCAGGCAAAGGAACCAACACTATCAACTCTGTTAAAGGTGATTTGTGTTCATTTTGAACTTTGTAGTTGGACTTATTCATCAACCTCTTCTCCTTCCCACCAAGTGAATGGAAAGCAGACAAAGTATGTCCTGGATAAATAACTCCAAAAGACCTGCTCCTTCCACAGGTGATCCTGGGAGACCAACAGCCTATCAATCTATCAGAAGGAATCTGGTCACTCATCTGGGGAGCAGCTTATGAGAGAAGCTGCAGTGAGACAACTTCCAGAGCTCCAGTTTTGGATTGACATCCCTTGAAGGAGGGCAAGGAAACGGCTTTTGCTGCATGGATTGATTATTTCTGTGCTGGAGGAAGAGAAAAAGCAGGCATTTGTGCTGCTGTTACTAGATGTGTTACTCATCTTTAATACAATATTGATCTCACCCAGACCGTGGAGGGAATGGATGGGGAAGCTCTTTGGCAGGCTCTGCTTTATATCTGAGAAATCCCACAGAGAAGGAAAGGGGAAAGAGCTTTGCTTCTCCCTGTTGCACACACCGTGCTGTTCACTACAGATGGGAGGACACGTGGGGAGGCAGGTAAGAGAAACAAGGGACATTAAAAATTTTTGCTTTGTTAGGCTTTTGTAGAAATGGTGTGCCTTTGCTTGGTGACAATAAGTAGGATGAGAATGGCCGACTGTGGCATTTGTGCCAAGTCGTGGCTGCTATGTTGTGACAAGCACTGCCACTTTGTCTGTGTAACCACTTTAGGATTGTGTTATGAAGCTACCGAAGTAAGACATGCACACGTTTTGTTTAGTACCAAACATATTTTGTTCACCTGACACTCTACAATCACTCAGTCAATGAATGCACCTGACTGGGGGAAAGGCAAAATTATCCCTGACTGTTTTTAGTCTCCCAGGATGCAGGAAAGTGGCAGGAGGAAAAAAAAAAACCAACAAAAAAGAAAATTATATGGCATGTTTGCACATGTCAAACCTGAAATACTGCAGGGAACCTGTGAGTAAAATCCTATCCATTTTCACAGACAATACCTCTGCAGTGAAAATCTATGGAATACAACCACTGACACGAGAATCTGCTGTGCAGTTCACACTGACTTTTCTCTACTAAGGAAAAAAAAAAAGAGAACAATGTAATAATATGTACAATATGTAATAGAATAATAACAGACACCATTAATACTTTAGTGGTTTGGTATAAGATGGCTTTCATTAGCATGTCAAGTGTTTATTTTAGCTTACTGCAAAACAAGCTTCTTACATACAGCCACTTAGTCATTGTTCCTTGATTGCCAAGAGGGTAATAATAAAGGAACTTACTTTCCCCAATATTCTGTGGAGGTTTTAACATGCACTGAAATGATATTGCTCCATTACCTCGAGCCAATGAACCAGCCTGGTGAGCTGGAGAAAAATGTTGCAGCACAAATATTGCTGAACTTGGTGGAATAGGTTTCAGAGACTGCCACGAGGGCAGACACGAGGCTGCCATCATCACAAATTGTACTCCCATCTTCACTCTAAAAGGACACTCACAACCAAGCAGAGGAAAATACACTGGGTTCTTCCCAGATCTCAAATATTCTTCCCAAATATCTGTTAAATATTTTACAGCTGGTCACGTTACCAAGGGCAAAATATATCCTGTGTTAAAACAGGACTTGCTTTTATTGATAAAAGGTAGGGGTTGGGCTTCTGGGGGTTTTTGTTTGTTTTGTGGGGATTTGTTTTTATATTTGCTTACTTTTTCATGTGTGATTTTGGGTGAGTTTTTCTTTTTCTTTTTTTTTTTTTTTTTAACTTGGGGTACTTAAAGTGAACTATCCCAAAGTTTAAACACACCAAACCACAAACCACTTCAGTTTTACCCTAAGGGAAATTCAACCAAGTTAACCTCAGGCAGCGTTTGCCTTTATTGTGTTCTATTCAAGACTGTTTAGATGCATTAGCTATTCAGTTTTTCCTTTAAAAAGGGAAAAAAAGCTAGCTTCTTGGAAGTGAAGACAAGCCCCTACCTGAATAAAATTATTCAGACATGCGCTCGTGGTTCATATCGCATATTTAGAACTTTTATAATCTTCAAGGCTCCCCATTAAAAGTTCTTTTAATTCATCAAAACCAACAGCTAATAATTAGACCAGGAGAAACGAAATCCTTTTCTCAGACAAATGTGTGCAAATCCCATTTACTTCCATTGAAATGGCTCACAGGTGTGATACATTAGACTCCAGCCACTTGACAGGAATTCAGTGTCTGGATCCCAGCTTCTTGTCTCCTCTTCCAGAGGCACAGGTAATGCCAAAGAAATCTGATCCAGGTTTCTCCACAGGCCCCTCAGCAAACACTTTAATCATCTATTCTCTTTTCCATCACAACTCTCAAGGCTAAATTTGAACTTTCAATCCTAAACATTACAGGTTTGCTTCCTGTCTACCAGATGGGGGCTCTGCCACCAGCTATATTAAATCCAGCAGAACTGATTACTTTTTACAGGCTTCAATTCTACATCAGCAAAATCTCCTGTATGGCATCAAATTCAAGGAATTCAGGCATTTTACAGCTCAGGAGTAATGCAATAATTCTATTGCCATATTGTTTATTTTGCCCTTCCAGCACATGTATTTGTGCTTCATAGAGTTAATTGGGAAAAATGGATAGGCACAGAGAAACAGGAAATTGTGTATAGAGAGCCACAGGAAAAGTGAAACAACATTAGTTAATTTTTGAATGAAAGGAAAATCTTACAGTTTGGCAATACTTTCTCTCTTCCTTTCGTTTTGTTTAGGTTGTTTTCGAATACTGATACAATGAAAACTTTCAGCCACATTCCATGTAAGAATTTAACATAAAGCAACTATTGTTCTGCCTGTTTAGGAACATTGAAAGGGTCACCATGATCCCAGCCGAGGCTTAGCCTGCATACAAACAGACGTGGTTTGTCATCTCTGAATCCTCCAATTCAAACATAAAATTGGTATTTTAATTTAATCTGGGTTCAGTGCAGCATGAAAGGAAAGATGCTCAGGTGTGATGAAATTTCTTGGGTCCCTTCCAGGTGACGACAGCTATTGCTTTAATGACTTGCCCATAACAACCAGTCACAACGTTAGTGACAGCATGTTACTAGCAGTTACTTAAAATGATAGATGTTAACACTTTTCTGCTCTTTGTGACTCACACTATACCCCCGTCAGAATATTTTAGGAGCTGGATGCACAGTGCCAGGTCAAAATGCTGAATGAAGGTTGTGGAGCCACTGATTGAGGTGCAAAATTAGATGTGTCATTTGAGGAATATTAGGAATCCATGATAAGGAACTGTCATGGATGAACGATTAAAGTTCATCCTTTTAACTATTTCACAGGAGGGGAATTTCTTCAGCATTTGAGTGTTTTGCTATTCCACATACCTGAAAGCAGTGTGAAACTGTGCATTCTGAAAAGAAGCCTTTGATGTTAGCATCTTATAAACAACTCTTCCAATGAGACAGAGATTAGGAAAATATACTTTGATCCAGTTTTAGAACAACACAGACCACGTGTACATCCATACACATGGACAAGCTTCCCTGAGCAGACCCAGGTGGAGGAAGGTATTCTCCTTTTCCATCCACTGTAGGCATAACCTTAATCACCTGTGACTGCTAAGTGGGGAGAGATGTACTACACTGTGTAAGGGCTAGAAACATGAACATTGTAAAAAGGAAAACAGCACAAATTTCTTGTAGAAAAGCTAAGGGAGGGTTATATTGCTCCGTGTTTAGCAGAGGGTACCTGATGAACTTAACCAACCAGACTGTGAACCCAACCCTGCACAACATGAATTACACTTGGGCTTTTTAATTACACAAAGCCAGAACTGGTTAGAGATGGAACAGCAGCAATTTATTAAGATGTATCGGCAATAATCAGTAGTCCATCAAATAAAAATAGGGTTTGTAATTGGGAATCTAGCTTAGGATAAAATATACTTCAGAAGATTTATAATCCCTTTATCTAGGCCAAAAAGAACTCTTCAAGTGTTTGCAAAAAGCATTCTTAACTGAAAGTTTTGCAGTTCTTTCCCAAGAATTCAAACCAAACTTTTACTCAAAATGTGAATTGATTAACAGCCCTGAGAAGTTTTTAGACCACCTACCTTCAGCATCATCCCGCAGGTCCTCAGGCTGCTCTTCTTTGCTCTTTGTGGGAGATGCAGGCTGGCCCTCTTTAAACATAAAAAATTATAAATTACATATTCTATTTGGAAATGGTTTCATTGTATCACATTACCATGTGTGATATCACAACTGTATGTTTTATCTCAGAACTCCATTCAGCACCCGATGCTTATCTTTCTGTTATTTAAATTAATTATTGCATCATCTCATATGAAATTTGTAACACATATGTGTCTTTCAGCCTGGACTGGCTTTCTCTGACTTTCAGAGGACAGAAGTGAAGAAAGCTCATACTGAAACAACTGCTTCACAAGCACTACAGAGACCTCATAACTCTCAACCAAATAATGTTTTAATTTGTGGTTGTAAACATAATATTTATTATACTGCATTATGGAACTGTGGAGAAATAATCTGAACTAAATGATTTTTTTCTCTCAGCTCAATTCTCCATTCACTGTTTTAATGCAACGACCAATGAATATAGACTGGAACTAATAATTAAATGAAAGGTAGGGAAACAAATTTGACAGTGAGGCTAAGGAAATGAAAGCTTTACAAGATACAAATGTTTGAGTTGAAAAAAATCCATTCCAGCCTTTCAGACAGGAAGCAATATCAAGCTGGAGGAAAAGGAGTAAAAGAAGTAATTGAGGCCAATTAAATGTGAGATCTCCCTTACAGGGACTGAAGCACACAGTGTTTAATATCAGTTGGTTAAACTTCAAATATGATGAACTTTTTCTACAGTATTTTCAAAATATCCTGTCCTCTTAACATAAATTATGACATTACTGTTTGTTTGCTATGACACAAACTGGTAGCAGAGAAAGCCTGTTAATAAAAAGGGAGTCCAAGCTGGAAATCAAGCATAAAAGCTATTCCTAAATGAAGACATTTCATGCAGCGGATTCCGTAATTAAAACATTCTTCAAACATTGTTGCTTAACCATGAAAGCAGTGACTGACAGACAATTAAAACTCAATCCATTGCACCTACTGAATGTAGTCAAGCATAATGGGAAAATGACTTTCTGTCATTTGACTTTCTGTCATTTGACTTTCTGTCAAACCTCCTGATTCCTTGTGGCTAACTGAGGGCTTGGGTGCAGGAGAAGCCTAAATAAAACACACTTTTGTGTGTGCTGGAAATAAACCTTGACCACTTGTCACCAGGAAATTTAGGAAGACATATGACCTCACATGATTCACCCTTCCTGCTGTTGCCATTAGAAAATAAGAGTCATGGTATTACTTAAAACTGATTAGCTAATTAACAACCAAGAAAAAACTATGTACAGATGTTTTATAAATTGCTTAAGTGTTTCAAAAACTCCCAGGGTCTCTCCTGCTGTCACATATATGCCCCACAATCATCTACTCTTTATGTTGCTGGAGTTTTAAACAGCTCTTGACAATCAGATGCCCAGCTCTCATGAAAGACTTGGCTCTGCTAAGAGCTGCAGATTCTCTCCTTTTATCTTCTACCCTTCCAAAATTACATATATCTAGAATCAAAATGCTGAAAATTTCAAAACAGGAGGTATGAAAGTAGTTAGGACGTGGAAAAGGAACTTGCAGATTCAAGGGGTAGTTGGACTCAATGATTCTTGTGGGTCCCTTCAATTCAGGATATTTTATAACTCTAAGAATATTACGTTCATTCAAAGGATGAAAAGAGAGTGAATCATTGGCTTTGCATGGGGCCCAGGGAACACAGAAATATCCTCTCCTGCCCTCTGGGTTGTTCTACCATAGTCATGCACAAAAACCACAGAAAAGCCATGGATTGGGAAAGTGACAGGACAGCTCAAAATGTCAGCGAAAATTCCAAAATGGAGATCTGTATGTGAACAATTAAATTCTATCTTACTTTCTTAATTTCAATAAAAGAGCATTATTAAAAAAAAAAAAAAAAAAAAAAAAAAGGCCAAACTGAACACCCCCCTTATAAATTTCTACTAGAAGGGAATTTACACTTTTTTCTAGAACTCCATACAGCTCAGACAGGAAGAGCCCTAAGCAATCAGTAAATAAAGGCAGTTACTGCAAAGCAGAACAAGCCTTGAAGCTTGGCTTGGTTCCAGGTGGTAGACTGTTCCTGAGAGCACTTAATCCGGGACATGTCCTGTGTCATATCATCATGTTTGCTCATCTGAATTTGAAATTAAAACACAGTGTTTTGAGGAAAACAGGAGTTTTCAAGTGCTAAGATGAATTTCTTTCTAGAGTGAAGAAGGCAGGAGTAACTGCAGGAAAATCCGTGGGGAAAAATAAAGGCAAAACCTGCCAAATAAAGACATGCTTTGTCAACCCTTTAAGGGGCTCAGAAGCAATGCTGATAGAGTTCAACAAGAACTGTAAAACAAAAGAGAGATCCTGAAAATAACCAGACTGCTGAGGACTTATTCATGCCGATCCTCTCACTTTCTTTTAAAAAATAACTTGAATATTTATAGTGGACTGTATCAACATATAGCTTCTTTGGTTCAAATGCCACTCTGAACCATCTGCTACCTTTTCTTTTTTGTTTGAGAATAATTCACATTAGGAGACTGAATCAATAGGAATGTTTTAATCAACACTTGCCACTCTACTGAGGAATTTCATCGTCTAACCAATCTCTGAAGTTTCCTCCAGCTCCACACATCAAATGTCAATCAAGTTAAAGTGCAAATGTCCAGCCAGGTCTGTCAGGACTGTTTGAATACATTAGATTATACAACCAACATCTTAACTCACAGCCCAAAGATGGAGAGGGAGGGGGTGTACATTCAGAGAAGTCAGAACTGTCGCTTTCTCAGAAGAAATCATATTTTTGCACTCTATAAAGAGCCTCCAAAATGCTCACAAAAGGATGTGAGAGGAGAACAAGATTTGAATCACAATTTCACTATTTTTTTTAGCAGATATTTCTTATCTGAGAGATCTGAAAGGATCTGTGTTCCCCATGGTCAAAAAATACAACTCATAACCCTTTCTGCTCTTCAGCAGTGTGTACATCCTTCGAAACATTATAGAAATTTTGTCTGCAAATTTCTTTTTAAAAACAGCACACCTGGACAGGCATCTGAACTGATCATATGAAAAGCTTTTCTAATTATGATCATTTGTGCAAAAAGGTTTCTGAGCTCTACTGCTGGGAGACATAATTCTACTTTATAGGCTAATTGAGAGGGTCAACAAGTCATTTAAATCTTACAGTCTGTCTCCACGTAACCTATTTCCAAAATCCTTCCCAACTCCAAATTTGCCGTGTTGCAAGTCATTGCTATTTTCATCTCAGGAAAAAAAGATAAAGTCTCCCTCCAAAAAGCAATCTCCAAGTATAAGGGTGTGCATACAGTGGAACATGCAAAAAAAAAAAGTATTTATGTATCTTGATTGTAGTAGATTTTTATTAGTTATTAAGCCCTGTTAGTGTGAATGAGATTCTTCATCTTGTTGTTTTAACTGGCTGTGGCTTCTAAGTAATGAACAGGTGATTAATTAGGATGATCAGGATAGAAACAGGATAAGCAGCAGGGCATTTATTAGGAACCACTACCTGATGGGAAATGACAGTTGTGTGGCAATAGAGATAAGGTCAAAAGGCTTTGGTACCTGGCAGAGAATGAAGCTCAACAGGTTGAAGGACAATACAGATTCAGAACTGAAAGTTTTTCCTAATTGTAGGGATTTTTGTTTGTTTTGTTTTTTTTTTTTTCTTTAGTGGTAATGGTAAGAGAACTGACTTATGTCAGTACATAATAACATTATTATGTGCTGACATAAGTCAATTCTCTTACCATTAGGAAAAAGGAAAAAAAAAGGAAACTCAGGAAAGGCTAACTACTGGGTCATCTGGTCCTTGTTTTGGGTTATGTGGGAAATCGTTTGCAGAGGAAAGCGAAGATATAGACCTGCACAGGCCTGGACCTGCTATTTCTCCACCTGCCCTTTTGACTCAAACCCTCCTAACACCAGCTGCAGGACACATGATAACCTCAAAGCACTTCAAATTAAGCGATGCTGTTCACCCAGGAACTGCTACAAGACTCAGCATTCAGGATAACAGAGTGGGTTAAAAGCCTGTGAGTCAAATGCCATTAGAAGAATGGGTTTCAGTGTGTATATTTAACAAGAGTGGATCCTTTTTATTTTAAAATGTTATTTCTTATTCTAGTACATCCAATATTGTTGAAGCAGCCCTTTTATGAGAGGGTAAAAATGAGCCAAGGCACAGACTCCTTGTTAAATGCAGCATAAAAAGGGTCCTGGTTGACTCCTCTTCACAGCTTAGTTATCTTAACTCCAACTATTCACTGACTCTGGCTGCAGCAAGCTCCTACTGGAGGTTTCCCTTGCAGCCTCTGACTGTAGGGATCAGTTTGCAGCCTCTGAATGCAGCTTTTACCTAACTAGATTGTTCCTACTAGTCTGTTTACCTAACTAGACTGCAGGTTCCAACAACAGGCTCTGACTGCAGACCCAGACTGACTTCACAGCAGTGGTTTTCTCTCCCCAGGATCATGATTCTCTCCTTAACATCTAACCCCCTCTTGTCTCTCCCTCATCCTTATTGGATACAGCCGTGACTCGTCAGGGGTGAGGTTGTATTGGGTAATTAACACTGCTGTTACTAATCAGGGGCCAGCTCACCTGTATTCCCTTCTCCTACATAATATATGCAGTGATGTTTTGTGATAAACTCACCAAAGTAGTCACTCCTGTTTGATTTTATAGAATGAATAGCGATATGAATGGATATTATCTGGCAGATTGTCTTGGGGATTTCTTTTATCCCATACCCATTTTTGTTTCTGTTTTTGTTTTGTGTCCAGTGTTGTCCCTGTCCCCCCTCCCCCCTCCTCTCGCAGCTCTGGCAGTATTGCAATGGGTCAGAGCCAGCCTGGGATTTCCTGTGGGAGATGAGGAGAAGGACAGTTGTTTCCTTCCAGTAGGGTGATTTCATCTCCATGGCCACGCCCCATGACCACTCTGAGGAGAGATACTTGTTGCCCTGTGGTTTTTGCCCCATTTTTCCCTTTCCCTTTCCTTTTGGCACTGTGACCTGTTTGCTTCTCTGCCCTTTCTCTGCTTGGGAGCTCAGAGCGAGTGTGTGCAGCCTGGGACACGGGAGCACCCTTTCCTCTGCACAGCCCTGCCGTGGGACCAGCCATGGTAGTGATTCCCCATCCAGCCCTGGTAGTGATTCCCCATCCAGCCCTGTTGTTCTCTGCTGCTGCTTGCCACACTGGAACCTGACCCCCAGACACCCCACGGCTTCCAGCCTGGAGTTTCTGCCCCATTTTGTGTGCCTGCCTCTGCCATTCCAGTTTGCTGCTCCTGAGGTTTCCTGCTGCAGTCCATTCAGTTTCCCAAGTGGCACTGAGACTGGTTGCTTCCCATGAATTTGCAAAGGAAAGCCCATTGTTATCCATACACATACTAGTAAAGAACTGTTACTCCTCTTCCCATATCTTTGCCTGAAAGCCCTGTAACTTCAAAGTTACAATTATTTGGAGTGGAGGGGTCACATTTTCCATTCTAAGAGATGTTCCCCCCTTCCTTGGCAGGCATCTGTTCTTTAAACCAGGACACAGATGTAATTGGGACATTCTATTATTTATTTTGAAGATTAATCAAAGAAAGAAAGGCCTCTCTGCATGTAATGAGCTATTTGTATTTCAGGGCGGTAGAAACACAAGATAGATTACTTTCATAATGTATCCATCACTCAGTAGTACACCCATTTGGTAATCTGTTATTTTTTATTTCCAGTTAATTTTCTGTCTATTCCTAAAGCCTAATCTGGTGTGCATTGAAGCCAATGGACATATTCTGACTGCCTTCAGCAGATACCAATCAGGATCAGTGTTTTGTTTTTCCCTCTAATTTTTGCCACTAGATTTAAACTAGGACAGATTCTGTAACCTTCCCCTCACCATCCTACCACATTCTTCAAAGTGTGATTAGTACAGACACAGAGCCTACAGTTCATTTGTGTCCTTCTATTTCTCTGTGTTTTCTTTCGGTCTGATATTGGCCCTCAGAAACACCCAGCCAACAGGAAGATGAGGCACAGGAATTTAGCTAAGATTTAGATTTCAATAATTGCCAAAGGTCTATACATGTCTAGTCTGCAACATGTGCTCTCTAGGAATCCAACTTCTCTTTTTCACTTTAAGCAAAAGAATTGGTGGAAACACCCCAAAGCAGATTGGCTATGGACAGCTCAAGGGAGAAGGGTCATCAATATTGGTGCCAACTGTTGATTCCATCTGCTTCAGTCATGACCCATGAAGTCAACTGGAGAATGAATATTCAATTAATATCTTTTAGTAGTGATTATTACTTACTACTTGGTTCTCTATTTTCCCCTTTGAAGAGTAAAAAGCAGATATCCTCCAAATGAATAAAAATTCGAGTATAAAAATTAAAAACTCCCCTCAATGCAAAAATTATGTTTGTATTTACAGTTTCAGTAAACACATCCTACAATCATTAAAAACTCCACACAGAAATAGGTAAAAAGGGAATAACTTTTGTATATCTGCTACACTACTGGGGTTGATACACAAAAGAGACTTATTTTTAGCTCTGTAGGTATTGATTGCTTACAGCCAATGCACTGATTCCCAAAATATCTCCAGCTGATAAAGAAATAAACAAGGATGTGCTGTTGAAGCTCACAGCATCCTAGACCTGTGAGGGCAGCTCTGATCTGATCTATCTTATACACACAAAAGAAAGAGACAAGTAGGGAAATATCTTCCAGAAATTATATAATTCAGTGATAATTTCCCAGAGTATCTATGTAACTTTACCTAAAGTAATGAAGCTGTGAAGGATACAAGAAAAAAAAGAAGAGATTGGCTATTAAGTAGAATTGCCCTTTCTTTTAATTCTAATTTAAAATGCTTTTTTTAAAAGCCTACACCAATTTAATTTGCATAATCCCCATAAAAACAAGACAAAAATTGCAAAATAATTTGGCTTATAAAAATACACATGCCATAATAAATATAAAAAATTAAATTAGAAATGTTTTGATGAATACTGCAAATTTAACTATAGCATTATCTTTGGCAAATGTTTGTTATATAATGATGAGCTTTTTTTTTTTTTAACTTTTATGTATGTTTGTACAGCTATATCAATCACACTAGCTGTATTAAAATTACTAAAAGTTCCTATCCAGTAATCTTGACACCGAAATGTAATTACAAATATGTGTAATAAAATCAACAGGCCAGAACAGCCATAAAAGAATGTGCTAATATATCAGTATAACACATATCTATCTGTGTATATCTGTGTTTTCACACCTATGTATATGCACATTCTTCAAGTATTTCTAATTTCTCAGGTAATTAGGTAGTTGTATAAATGACCACAAGCCATTTGTCTTTAGGACAATCTTGCCAATTTAAGCAGTCAAGATTCAAAAAGCTTTTACCGCTTCAAAAGCTTTTACCTCTGTTTTCTGGCTGGTATATCCCATGCCTCACCTCCTTTCTGACCCTGTATGTTTTCATAAAGAGAGATGGATGTTCCTGCACAGTCACTGGACCATGATGGGATCAGGGTCACAGAAACCTTGGGGTACCAGCTGGTTTGGAAGGAGAGAAAGAGGAGTACAGGGGGCTACTCTGCACATAAAAGGAGATGCACTGCACAGAAATCCGTATGGAACAGGAGATGTTCGCTGAGGAACTCAAGGTCAGGTCAGCAGGGAAAGTGTCAGAAGGTGCTGTGGTGGAAGTATGTAACAAAAAACCTGATCAAGATTAACTGGATGGAGCTTTCTCAAACAAAAACTAGCAGAAATCTCCTGAATGGAAGCTTTTGTCCTCATGGGAGTTATCTAATCCTCTGTCCTCTCCTTTTCTTGTTCTTATGGCCTTTCCTATTAATCATTTCCATTTCATATCATCCACAAACCCTAAACAGTGACACTTGTTTTAAACAGCAAACTATGAGTTTTAAGAGTTTGTAGAAGAGTTTTCCAACGGTTTTCATTGCAAACATGTCACTGCCACTAATCAGAATGGCAAATGAGTCAAGAATTGCTCTATTCACCCTTTTTTACAGACAAATAGACTGAAGAATTATTATTTCCCCTTCATGTTCAAACTAGCTATTGGAAAAAGTAATAAAATATCGCCCAAAGGTCAAAAGAGAATGATATTAAAAAGTAGTCTCAGCTGGTCTTACCATGCACTATTTATTATCAGGGATGGTTCACCCTAATTTTGTGTAAAAACCAGAAATGACTGTTGTAACATTGGCAATAATGATTAGCACTGCTTATCTCGACTAAGGCAAATAATTTCTAGATTTTTTTCAGTTTGGATTATGCTTCAAAGAAGTGATATATTTTAGCATAAAATATTCTTTACTCACCTCTCTCTTCACTTAGCTCAGTCCCTTCTTCATTAGCATCATCTGTCAAAAACATTTGAAAGAAAAAGTTTACTGGGAATATCAGCAAACATCTAACATGAAATATCCCATGTTTCAAATTGCTCATATCTTAGTTTGCCTCCTCCTGGTTAACATTTTGCAGTGAAATCTGGAGCTGGATGGGGAAGAAGGTTTTGATACTCGTTACTACTAGACACAGGTAATGCAGGGAATGAAGGCAGGGAATAAAAGTCTGTTCATAATTTACAAAATTCTACAAATAAAGACAGGTATAATATGAAATTCCATTTTCTTTCCTGCAGAGCTTTTGGTTTACTTGACAAGTTTCAGTTTGCTTTGTTTCCCTGGAACAGCTGGCTATGCTAAGAAGAGAACTAGCTACCCTACTAGAAAACTACATGAGTAAGTTACTAAATATTTGCCAAACAGGCAAATTGGTTTAAGAACAAAATGAATCTCTGAAGACTGAACTTGGGCTAGCTAGAAACGGGTAATTTTTAAGCTTAAGATGAGAGACAAGAAAAGCAGATTTCTTTTGCTAAAAGTTCCATTTTGGTATCAAAGGAATTTCTTACAAGATGTTTTCCTGAGTTAAAAAAAAATTAGCCTTAATTAACATCTTGGTGATTCAATGTTCTAGAGTCTCAGTCATCTAATGGGGAGCTCACTGATCACAGATGTTTATGTCACTTTCCCAATTCATACAGACTCCATTTATAGACTTTTAAATGGACTTGATGAGGGACTTTTCACCAGAGACAGGACAAGAGCGAAAGGCTTTCAGCTGACAGAGGGCTGGTTTAAATGAGATATTGGGAAGAAATTCTTTATTGCGAGTGTGTTGAGGCAGTAGAACAAGTTGACAGAGAAGCTGTGGATGCTCTATCCCTGGAAGTGCTTGGAGAACCTAGACTAGTGGAAGGTGTCCCAGCCCATGGCAGGGTGGCTTGGAATCAGATGGTCTTTCAGGTCCCTTCCAACCAGGCATTCTATGATTCTATGATCTGGGCATGTGAAAATTCTGTAGCAAGCCCACTTCTGTCTAAGGCTTAGTGTCTTTCAAACTGGCATATATGCATATTATGACTGACCATCATATTAACTCATTATTTGCAATATAATAAGCAACGCTAATGGAAACTAAAAGCAGTATTTAGGTCCAAATTTACTGGGTTGGAACTTTTCATCAGAATCTCTGCTGAGATCCAAATGCTGTGACTGGCTATGAGTATTAGGCTCTGGTCTCACCAAGACTTGGAACCCAAAACTTTATTCTAAGTAGCATGAGAGCAGAAAAATTCATTAATAATAGAGGCCTCTACTGGGAATTATAATTCATTATAAGCATTGAAGTCAGGAGTGTGAGAATTTTCATGCTTCTGAATCTCAGTACATGGTTCTGCATCCACTGCTCTCCCTTTTTCCTCTCATTCAGATGTGATCTGGAGGACAGAACTTTCGGAAGGCACTAAACAACAGCGGATTACATTTTGCTTGATTACACTTTATTCTGGCCCAAAGAACAAAAAAAAGTCTCTGCATATTTTACTTCCTTTTTCCTTATTCTTCAAACAATTCATTAGAGGTGAAAAAGGAACAGAGGCCTCTACTGTTCAAATATAAATTTGTACACTGTCGTGATTTGAAAGACAGGTATCTGCCAAGGAATGGAGAGTATGACCCTCTTCTCTCTGAATTATGATAACTTTGAAATTAAGGCATTTTCAGGCAAAGATATGGGATGAGAAGTAACAGTTCTTCACTGGTGTGTGAGTGAATAACAAGGCAGACAAACAGCACCAACCCGAGCCCAGCCCCAGTCCCGCCCTCCTCCCTCCCGGCCGTGGCGCTTTCCCCACGCTGCAGTTCCGCTCGCGGCCGCCAGGGGGCGCTGCGGGCTCCGGGCAGGGGGGCGGTGATTGCCCCGCCCTGCAGGGGGCGCTGTGCGGCCGGCTCGGCTGCGCTCCCCTCACGGGGATGGCGGGAGAGGCGGCGTGAGGGGAGAGGGAAAAGGAGCTCCCCTTACAGAGCCCCAGGGGCAGCCGGTTGGAACCTCGGACGCACGAAGCTGGAATGGCAGGTACAAGCAGATCCCGGTGGAGTCAACAAAATGTATCAGGAAATCTGTAGCTGCAGCTGGAACCTTGGGCTGTCCCAGCAGGCGGGAGGGGTGGGGTTGCAGTGGAGTGAAAAGCCCACAGCAGTGGCAGAGAAGCCACACAGCTGGGCAGCCACAGCCGGGCTCCCAAACACGGCTGGAAAGGCTCCCTCAGACTGGGGAGGGGCTCGGGGTGCCTGGTTCTCCCCTGAGGCACCTGAGTAGATGGTGAAGGGTCCCTTCTAGTAAGGTCAGGTGTCAATAAGGTCCCAGTGCTACGGCCGCAGAGTTCCACTATGATAGGAGAAGACAGCAAGCGATGGAACCCCTTTGTGGTGGTGAATTCTCCCCACAGCAACTGCAGCTGGTCTCCCCTCCGACAGCGATCTGGAGGCCGTGCCCAATCCCTTCCCTGCAGCCCAAAATCTCGAGGCAACTCTGGCCTTCCCAAGAGAAACCCCTCAGGTAAGTGAGTCGCAGCCAGCTATGCCCCTCCTCCGTGGCTTACCTCCTTTTTTCTCTTAAGATAAAGACTGGTACATCTTTGTCTCTGTACCAGTCGTTACTGTTTCTTAGCAACAAATGGGAGAAAATTCCCTAAGAAAGAAAACAAAAGGAAAAAATCCTAACCCCCAACACACACACACAACCTTAAGAAGCTTTGACAAGTAATTTTTAAGATAAGAAAATGAAAAATATTGTTCAAGCCCATGGGAACTCTGTCATTGGTTTCAACAGACCCAGGATTTTCAACTGGAGTTCTGCTATTCTTCAACAAACTGCTCAGAAAACATTTGGCAATATAGTGATTATTAATTATTCAGTTTCCAATAACATGTTCTTTCCATGGAAGCATTTATAATGAAACCAGCATGATAAGGTTTCAAATTAATCTCAGATATGATACTAAATCTGCAGAATCTTAACATACATATATCACCTAGTCTTCTGTGGAAGTTCTTAATTATAGTTCTGTAAGTGACTTGGAATATGAAATTCCCAAAGCAACAGAAGAGTTTCTAAGCTAGTGATAATGGACACAGACAAGAAATCTGATGTTATTAAAAAGTAGGGAAGTCATTATGCAATATAATTATGACGAGGCAAAGACTGCTTTTGTGAACTAATTGTGACTTAAGGGCTGGGGTTTTTTTCTGGGAAAAAGTACCTAAGGCTTGCTGAAAGGCAGTGAAGTCTCTACATCATTTCTGAAAATGGAAGTAGGGTTCCCAATAACTTGGTGACACAATCTCTGAGTCATTTGTGGTGCCTTTGAAAAATTTACCCCAATCTAGGTCTGAATCTGAGTTTCACTTCGGCACACAGCAATCCCCAGCCACTTCAGGTATCTGTAATTATTACTCTCACACTATTAATCTATCTGGTGGAAGCATTTCCCTCTTAAATATGAAACATTCTCTTTCACTGACCTTGGTGTGGCTGGCTGAAGTGATAAACACCATGTTTAGCTGACAGACCTCTATGTCAAAACCAATTATTTGAGATAAAACCCAGTGGTTTAGAAGTCTATATCCAAAGTGCATTCACTTACCTGCTGAAAAAAATGATATTAAAGGCAGCTTCTTGGTTACTGGTTCTAAATACGTAAAAATAATTTTTACTGAAGCTCTACCTGCCTAACATAAAGCAAAATCAGTGCAAAGATTACTATAAATTAGATTTGTTATATGTAGATTTATTTTTCTCTTGTTTGTTTATTTTTAAAATTTATTTTCCCTATATAATTTCTTACCCCATCTAGAGGAAGTACCCCATCTTTGAAAGGTTTGTTTTGGTTTGAAATATGCATGACAGACAGTCAATCCCAAAGCAAAATTGAATAAAACCACAGAAGAACCTTAGAGTGAATCTTTGACAGCAGCAAACATTTCCTTAAATACCTTGTGTCAATATTTCTTGTCCAAACTCTCCCACTGGAAAGACCAGAGGTGAGATCCTCTGTACCTTTCACTCTCACTTGAGAGATGTTGAAAAATAATTGACTAGCAAAAGATGCTCTAGTGTGTGCACACATTTACCCAGCCTTGGTTACTCCTCTGGCTGGGGAAGCAGAACAATGACCTTTCACATCGCCTCCCCATTAAAGCCCTGGATTTTAGGAAGTTCTACCAAGATGACTTTGCTAGAAAAGGAATGACTGACCTTGCAGGCTGGAGTGAGAGGAAAACTTGACAGTGACTACTGAAAGGGTCAGCTCATCCCCAAGAAAAGGCACATCAGTATTTAGAAGGCTTAGCAGACAAGAAAAGTTTCCAATCCAAAATGTGTGCAAGATTTTCCAGTTTGTAAGTTGAGGTATACTACATAAAATTAAGGTATTAAATGGGTGATGTGTAGGAGAGGTTTCCACTCAAGTACAAAATCATTTATAGTTGAAAGTCTCCCTCTAATTCCCAGGCTACCCGGTGTAACTGTATCTCTGAAGATCAGAGAGCTTTACCTTTGGGAGTGAGGTGCTCAAAGCATCAGCTTTGTGTAAGCCACAGGCTCCCTGGTGGGGTCACACACTAAGGGATGCCTGTGGCTCTTTCACTGCCCTGCCCCTTGTTATGTGCCCAGCTTTGGGAAGTGGAATCATTACACCATATCTCCTCCTACTGCCACAGAAGAAAGGGATGCCTTCTCTTTGTTTTGCCTTTTGCTGTGCTGGTCAGGTTGTTTCCCTGTATCCCTAGTTGTGGCATACAAGCAAACACAAGCCAGATTGCTAAAATCATCAATGTGTGTTAAGATTTATGTAAGGAACAGAGAGGTGAAAGGCTCTAAATACCATCACTAATCCCCAAAGCCATTAAACCATCTCCTCCTTGTTGCTCACGCTTCCATTTGCATTCTCCTTCATGTCAGCATGTGGAAAGCCAGCACTGTGCAAACACTGTGCCTTGAGAAGCTCTTACATGAGAGCCAGCCCTGTGCTGCAGGGGGCTGCAGGTCCTGCATCCTGGGCTGCTGGCACTCCCCAACAGCACTGCATGCTGCTGGCCCCTCCCTGCCTCACTCTGATCTTCCCTCAGCTGCCTAATTGCATCCTTCAGGATTTTTATTTTTACCCAGCATTTTCTGCAGTTTCCTCATTTCCAGATGTTTCCCTGTTTCTGGTCAACCCACACATCTCAGTCTGCTCCTGCTTGCAAGCATGGTTCCATGTCTGGACCACAACCAGGGGAGAACTGTGAGGGCACTGTGGGAATGGATAAAAATCCCCTCTGCAGCTTGGATGAACATTCCCCTCTGCCAAACAGAACAATGGGATGGGCAGAGCTGCACAGGAGGCTGAAATGACAAGTTGGTCATCATAATGTGGATGCCTTAAAAGAAAAGCTCAAACCTAAAGAATCCCATCAAAATTCCAGCACAGAAAGCTTCAGCCATTCTCTTGAGCTTATCTGCAGTGGAAAAATAGGGGTCTGGCTCAAAAACTTCCTACTGCCAAGCATTTTCCTAGCATTCCACAATCTGCCTGTACTATTTCCACTGGGATTACAGGGAGCATCACAGCAGTCTCACACCTTTGAGGGAAATGGATCCCATTTTGGGTCAGTTTTGAAAAACTTTTTGTGTCCAGTCTCAGAGCAGCCAGCAGTGTGGGCAAGGTTACCCATCTGAAGCAAACCATCTAAACCATAATAACATCAGGTTTCCAGCAGCTGAAAAGACCAAGCAGGTTCTCACTGTCCATATTTCTCTATCCCACACCTTTCTTTCTGAAATTTTATCCCAAAGCTTCAACCACCTGACTGCATGATCACCTTCACAGCCTTAGGGAGATTTATGATGATATCTCATATCTATTTACAACACCTAGTAACTGAAAAATCACTTCTTTTGATGGGTGACAACCACTGCTGATACCCAAAAGGAGCTTCACGACAGCATGCAGGCTTTATGTCCACGTCTGCATAAGAGTCAATGTTGTTGTAGCACAGTGAGCCACACAGGAAGGTTTCTTGAAGCCCAGACACACCTATGAGACTTGCAACAACCCAGGATCTTCCAAGCTCTTTCGGTTGTTTCGATTCCTCCAACTCAGTCCTCTGCTGAGAAAATGTGACAGAAAATAGCACAAAAAAGGGCAATATTTTCTTTGAGGAAAAGCAGGTTTGGAAATCTCTGGCAGATGAGATCAACTAAAGCAGGCCTGACTCTTTTCTCATCTCTTAGTAAAAAGTTGTATTTTCTATAAAACTTTTTCTCATCCTCAGAGAGGATGCTCTTAAGAGGAAGGAAGAAAAAAAAAGATAAAACAAAAAGATCTTTAACAAAAAAGTATATAAAAGTACATTCTTCTGCTTAGGAAGAATAAAAATAGGACTTCTTTTGCTCCTATTTCTATCTTTTCATCATGCAGTCCTGCATACAGAGCATACTACATAAACCTCCACCTGATACTGAGCAAGTTTCATTAAATATTTTTGTCTAATTATAACGAATCTTCCACTGATACACTACTTATCCTGGCCATACTGCAGCAGTGGTGCCAGTTTCCTTCCTGTGTTGCTTAGTTACAGCCTCACAACACTGCAGCCTCACAGAAAGTAGAATGTGTCTGTAGCTTTTGAAGCCATATCAAACAGAAATCCTTACTGCCAGCCTCCTAAGAAGTCAGGCACTGGGATTTTTTGTCATCGCGTCGATGACCTCTTTTATGAACCGTATCGCCTGATCTGCTGTAAAATCCACACCATACAAACCATATGAACTCAGTCGCAGACAAAGACTGTGCAGTGACTGCTGCTCCCACAGTGAGGGAACTGGACGGCCTTAGTCCAGTGAAGGAAATGGTACTCACACCAGGATCAGATTTGGACTTCTATTTTCCAGATGCTTCTACCTTACATAAAAGGAACAAGGCACTCCCTGGGGAAACAGGTATCAGGTTTTAAAAAAATAAGCTGTTCCCTATTTCCTGTCTGCCCTAAAATACTGAAAACAACCAAGTCTTGTTCACGCAAATGCTAAATTGGATGTTAATCGAGTAGTCACACACAAAATGGCATGTTTTGCATATGGTCATACATTTGCAAATACAAGCTTCTAACAACATCTCATCCGTAACCTATGGCAGAGGCAACCAAATGAGACAACCCCAAATTTAACTGTGTCCCTGGAAATAAGAAGCAGTTGAGCACATGAAGTAATTTGGAGTCTGTGGCCAGAGAGGACAGGATATTTTTTGATGATGACATAGAATGCATTTTGAATGCTTTAATGAGATGCCACAATACCCAACAGAGTAGGAAGAAAAGATGCCTGATCAAAGATGTACTCACATAATGTATTAAACAGAAAAAGCTGCTTGCTCATTTTCTGGTGCCAGGCATCCATGTGTGAAGGGCTGAGTACAGAAGAGAACAGCAACACACTTCTCTGTCTCAGTCACTCCCTGAGCCTCAGGTTACACATAGGCCATGAAGATTAATAGCTGTTGTTGCACCAATCTTCTGTTGGTTGAACTAATCCGTTTATAAACTGTATTTAAGACCTTCAGGCTCTGCAGCACCCTATATCGAGTACTCTTAGATCCTAACTGTATGCTGGGGGAAAAACTACTTCCTTTTGCTTGTTTTCATCCGATTCATAATTTCCTGGAACATCTTGCACCCCTTGTCTTACAAGAGATGGTAAATATCTGCTGCATGTTCATCTTTCTAATTACCAGGCTCATCATCTTCCTGTGCTCCCCCATGCTGTTATCATGCACAGCAACCTGATCCTTGCATCTAAATGACCCCTGTGCCTTCAAGGGCATCCTCATCCACCTGCCACTTTGCTGTTTCAATGCAGCTCCTATCCAGGTGTCTCCCAGGAACCTGAAGGCTCATGGATTTGGAGTGGGTGGACAAATACATAGAAACAGCCATTTTCCCAGACTTCTGGGTTGATTGCAGGCTCTGTTGTCAGTCTCACAAAAGGAGACAGGAAAAATCCCGACAAGATGCAAAGAAGCAAAGAAGATGAGGAGGCTCCATTTAGCAAAGCAAAAGCAAAAGCTCCTGACAACAGCACGTTTATAGGTTGTGGTCCCATTGCTGATCTGTGCCCTGCTCCGAGTTGTCATCAGGAATGAGGAGGCAAACAGTTTTCCAGACATTGTGCAGACAGTATCACAAGCATCTCTCAAACCATGTTTTTAGGTGACCAATCATTGCAACAAAGTCTAAAGCAATTCTCTGCCAGCAGTTGGCCAGAAAATAATTCCAATGAGGTCATACCAGAAGTTTTATTATGGTTCAAAAGGAAGTGGGAAATGACCATAAACTTTTTTTAGTTACTGAAAACCCACTGCCATGTTGGAAGGTACTGGGAATCCTTCTTGATCTGCCTTTCTTCTAAGATGCTGAAAACAGTCTCTGAACCATCAGCTATATACTCTGTCCCCTAAGCACCACTCCTGAGGGGCTGCTTGATCACTCTCCTGCACTACACTGAGACCCTGGCAAAACAGACAGCCCCAGTGAGTGGTAGGACTGGCACAGTCTTTACCAATCCAAATAAACACAGAGAGTCATTGAAAATTTTTGGTTTGCAGTTTTATGAACACATTTAGCTTTAAGTGACCTTGAGATTTTCTGAGGTAAATTCTTTTCAGACACAAAACAAAATGTTTTTTGTTTTTGTCTCAAAATGGACAGGTATTATAAACATTGTGGCTATTTTAAACTTTTGGATTGAGAGCAATTTTTTACAGCAACGTATTTACACTGGAGGATACTTTATCAGGGTGTGAAGGTGCTGGGGGAGAGAACTAGAGACAAGCCAACATCCTCTTTGAGTGCATAGGCTCCTCCAGCTCCCCCAGATGGGCAGTGCTTCCTTGGAAAACTGCTAAGGGCCAAGGAACCAGCAGGGGAAACAGCGGGGCTGTGCTTCTCACCGGCTGTTTTGAAATGAGTCCTTCAGCAAGGGACCTTGCAGGAGCCATCTGAGTGTGACATCTTCCAATATAAAGACACTTCAAAGGGATGCAGAGACGTTTTGCACCCTCATGAACACATCAGTGTGCCACAACTTCTCCAAACTGACTGCTGCCTTCCACCTTCCACCCACCAAAACATCCTCACTCATCCCTGCCTCAACACAAGACTCCCACAAGACTGGAAATCTGAGGGGAATGTTAAATGCTGGCACGGAATGCAGAGCAGGCTGGATGGCTGTGACTGCATAAATACTGAGGGCCATCCTGGTATGCTCTCAGTGGCTTCATACACAGCTCTGGAAAGGAAAGGGATGCACGGTGGTGGCACAGTCACCATCTGAAAGGTCAAGCAGGATCTCCAAGGGACAAAAGTTTCATGAGGCAGAGAAATCAGAGTTTCCCAAAGCAACCCAATACAACAGCTCAATTGGAACTATGGAGCTGGGGAAGCAAGACAGCAAACCTCGCAAGCTTCGTGAGAGAAAGCAGTGGAGAGTAATATTCTGACTGCTTCCACTTTCACCCTGTGGGATCACAGGCATTCATCAGCCATGAAGACAACAGCTTGGAAAACCTGCATAGAAACAGGAAAAGCAGCTGCAACCAAACTCTTCAGGATGGCCCTTATTGATCAGGAGAAGAGAGCCAGAGAGATATCAAACTCTGCCCCAAATCTTGCTCCCTAAGGAACTTTTCTGTGGGCCCCCAAACCCTGGTAGCCTTTGTACTCCAGCCCAAACCAGTCAGAAAACCACAGCCTTGTGACTTACGAGGCAAATCACTGCCCAGGTGAAACCTCCCATAAAGGATATCGGGCACTTCCAGTAAACTGCTTGGCACCTCTCCACAGAGTAAAATAAAGCCCATGAAAAATATTTTGTGGAATACATTCAGGTGATGAATTATGGAAACGAATTGGCTCATGAACGCTGCAAATGCAAATAGAGAGGCTAAATTTATCACACGAATTATCCATTTGATACTGGATTACTTGCTGAGGGCTAACTTATGACTCCTTTGCTCATGCAGAGAAATGCTCCAGCCTCAGTGCAGTCTGCCATAGTAAGCAGAGAGAGCGATGCCTCTCAATACCAGTACAGAAATTACAGCCCCTGCTTAGGAGTTTGCTCACGTATTAGTGCAGAGATTGGCCTTTTTAATACAAAGGCCTTCATTCACCCATTTAGACAGTTTCCAATTTGATTCCAAGCCTGGGAGATCTCTTAACAATGAATTTCCTCTGCAATTGTAATGTATTTGCACATTTTATGCACAAGCGGGATGCTGTGCACCCTTCTGAAGTGATAGGAGAATTATTATAAGGCAGTAGCTCTCATCCATATGGTTTGGGTAGGGGAAACAGTGTTTTCATCAACCAGGATGCAAGCAGAAAATGTATTAAATATCATGACCTGTAATAGAGGGGAGATGAAGTTTTCTCAAGATGAAGTAATCCCTCTCTCTTTTTCCTAACACCAACTGATAACGGCTAAAAAAAAAAAAAAAGCTCTTAGGATCAGTATCCTTTCATTAGCTCTAAAAGGACATGAGTCTAAAAGCATGCACCTTCCATTTGTCAACTGACCTAATGAAAGTGCAAATGTCCCTTCTTCAAAAATTTTTGCAATGTTTTACTGGAGTAATTTTGTTACTCTGTTTATAAGTAGCAAGAAGTAATATAACCTTGGATGCTGCAGCTTCACGGAACATCCCTTTTATAGCATTATTATTGTCTAAAAAACATTTTCAGAAAAAAATGTTTCTCCTCTCCAGTCCACTGGTAACAGGTGGTAGATTTAGGAATACTTTAAGCATTACAATTGAAGATAAACTGTTTATAATATTTGACAGCCACCACGAAAGAGAAGCATTTGCCAAAGGTCCTTACGAGATTATCTGTCTGACATATTAAGTAGCTTTGTGTACACAGAATACAGGAAGAAAAGAAAAAAGGTAACTTTGCTCCAGCTGGCAACTATTTACAAACGCTCTTATTTTTCCTCCTATGTATAGGATCCTAGAAGTATCACTCCAAAGTAAATGTTGGCAAATCGAGCTTTTCAAGGGAGGTTCCATCTTCTGGTAACTCTTATAAATATGTACAGTTAGCAAGAAAAGGAACGCCCAATGTCTGGACTCCATATAGAGTTCTATTAGAAGAAACAATGCATTCCAAAAGCAAAAATTATCTAAGTAGCAGCTCCTTTCCCAGAAAACTTACTCATCCTACTAATAGCAATGAATCCAGCAATGTAAGAACTACACATGTGAGCCAGAACTACAGGCAAAGATACTTTTTTTGCCTGAAAGACATTCTCTCAGTTTAAGCAGAGAGAGTGTTCCAACACAGGTGAAGGCAGAATATCTGGGCTATGTCATTGCACGAGGGGATAGGACTCAATTCATAAAAAGAAAAAAAACCACCACTGTGGCACTGTTTAATATATTAAAACAGTGATCCATCTTAAGGAGATAAAGTTGTTATTTCTAGTGCTCTTTTCTTACTAGAATATACAAAATCTTCTCAGCAAAACCCCAGAGGATCAACAGAAAATTCTGCCTTGACTAGGACCCTTTACTTAACCAAACCAGGACTTTTCTGAACAACATTGACTGAGAACCTATGTCTGAATTAAAGATAAGTGGTGCTCTGTTCTCCCTTGGAGCATGCTGGCTCGGGCTTGGGTTCTGTAATCACTGAGATTGAACCTGAAATGCTGAGACAGTTACAATTGCTCAGTTACTGCACAACTTTGCTACACTGCTAAGACATGACATTCCTTCGAGGTCTGTCTCTTCCTCCTATACATTTAAAGTTTGAAAATGACAAGGCTCTTGGCAATTGTCTTGATATCAATATTACTACTTGACTAATTCCTCTGGCATTCCACTTGCAAAATAGGCCTAATGATATGTTCAACTAATGGAACAATTTCTCTATATCTGTATTCCACTTACTCTAATGCACTGAGGTGTAATTCTAGCTTCATTTCATTATCACTTGACTGGCTCAAGCACTTGCATGTATTTTTGGATTTATTAATGCAGTGGGTTTAAAGTAATAACTATTTATGTATATAACTCCATGAATATATTCTCCTTTCTAAGCATTTTTGTCCACATCTATTAAAGTAGATATATTTCACGATGTTTCTGAATGCAAGATGCAGTTTTAAAATGCCTTGACGTTTTTTCTTTATGCTTAAAGCAATACTTTAGTGTTTTTCTCTCCTGTGAGTGTTTAGATAGTGTCCTATCAATTTAAATTTAGGGCAAGTCTATCCTTAAAGACTTTAATTTCACTAAATTAATAGATTTCCTTTAAAACAAAACAAACCCACCAGTTTCATTATTTTCTTCCACTGTAGAAATATCAGGAATTTACTGCCAAAGGCAGAGGTAGGTGCTAAGTCCTTTGCCATGTTAGCAAAGCCTTCTGTGCAGGAAACCAGTCCTGCAGAGCAATGGGCTATCTCTACAGTAAGGGAGCCTGCTGATAACTTGTCCAAGTCGGTTGTGTTAAATGTAGATGGCAACTCCCAAGACAGCTGAAAAAAAGAACAAAGGCAGGCAACTATGGTCATCTGGTGATCTCCATCCAGCCCTTCAGCTGCTGTTCTCACCAGGAGGCAGCTTGGTATGGGGCTGACTTCAGCTGCCATCCTGTGGGAGTGGTGGCACCCTGTGGAAAAGTGTCATTTCAAATGGGCAAAGAAAGCCTGAGACTGTACATTAATGGTGAGGGAACTCCAGAAGAGAGACCCAGATACTGACCATTTCTCCAGTCACACTCCAGGAGAGTCACTTGGGAAGAAAGTCCTGCCTCTCCCTGCCTCCTCACAAGCTGAACATCTAAAGACACTAAACATAAAACACTAAAATAAAAACTTCCTGGATCCCTGGCTGCTGACCCACCCAGAGGATCCTTCACTGCGTCAGGAATAAAGTGTTAGAGCTAAACTGGTTCCTTTTAAGGCTCTGGCTTATCAGACAGCCGATGCCCAGTAACATCAGGGCATATCAAAATCAGAATCATTAGTTGTGAGAAAATTGCAACCAGGAGTCTATCAAAATGGGTCCCAAGGCATTGTAATAATCTATACCTAATACTACAATAATCTATCTAAATTTCGGATACTGAGACCCAAACTTTCTCTGGACAGTTGTTAATTCTGGATGAACCTTTTGTATAGCCACATATGCAAAACACCACATTTAGAGGGTCCTTACGATGACCACCTGTCTATGGTCACATATCAGAATCCCAACTTTAGTTTGAGCAAAAAGAAATTATAAAACCTTTACCTGCATGAGAACAAACATATTTTTAAAACTATGCTATGGCAGATCATCTACATAATGTGGTGTAATGCAATTATATGTTTTTCTATAACATGAGACCCAGCTGCACAGCTTCTTTGTAGACAGGAGCTCAACAATTTCAGGTTTAAAACAAAACAAAACAAAAACAACCAAATGAAATGAATCTTCCCTTTGCTGTCTTTCTGACTTTGGGCTTGTCATGATACAGCTCTGAAGCATTTTCTTGTCTCTCAAACTTTCAAACCGGGGTGGATTTTACATTTATAGAAACAATACCAGGCTTTACACCACAATTTCCAAGGCCTTAGAGATGAAAGTGAGCATTAATAGTCTTGATTAGTTGACAAACTGATGCTATGTTCTCTTCTCACTTAATCTGAAGTAACACAGCCAGCAACAGTAGGCAGGGTACTGCCGCTTTATCCTTTGGGTTGGGTATGCTGACAAAGAAATAAAATCACTCAATGAATGGATTAGACATGAATGCAGCTTCTTGAAATGCATGTTCAGTGTGCTCCAGACAAAAATATTATTAAGTGGTTAGACATCATTCAATGCTACCTGAATAATTCAATAGGTCTTTAAGTTTCAGCTGCCAATCACTGCAAACTGGCAATTACGAAGTCAACTACAAAAAAAGCTTTGTTCTAGTGAGATGAGACAAAAATATCACAATTTCCATGCTACCAGACAAAGCAAAAGGCAAAAACCCACGGTGGCTACAGTGACAATACAGTCCTGTGAAATTAATTGGAATCTGAGCACACCAAAGCTCTGCTTCCTATTACTCCAGGGCCATTTCCACCAGACAGACAGCATGGGGAGTATCGGGAGATAAAACAAAACACTAAAATCTGGATCTTTTCACACGTAGTTGGACTGATGTAAGCACAAAGCAAAATAAAATGGGAGGAGTTTTAGGGCTGATAAAATTACAGAGAGCAGATTTCTAATGATGTACGATAACAATAAATTTCAGGTTTATAGGAGGAGGGGGATTAGCAAATTTACTATCCACCAGGTTTCCTTAAATCTAGAAAGCAACCTCCTGTGTGAAATCCAAGATGAATGGCTAACATTTCCCAAGTGCTCCAGTGAGAGCCATCTTTCTCCCATTCATTCTTACACAGGGACAGCTCAAGTTTAAAGTCCTCGTTCAGACACAGTTGGGCTCTAACCCCTGCGGTATCTTTTCAGACCCAGAGGAACCTTACCAGCATTGTTAATGAAAGACCAAAGTGTGTACAAAGTGGATGGAAAAGCAATATACACTAGGAGCTATTTACATCAGAGCAAATAATTTCCTTCTCAAGAGTCAAGAGAGCCAGCGCCGTGCACCAAGGTTTGGGAAAAGATACACATACAGCATGGAATGAAGAGATTAGCTGTACTGAGCACACAAAAGCAGCATTAAAGTACTTTAATGGTTCACACATTTTAAATGTCTGCATTTGTCCAGGATCAGAGCCTCTACGTGCAGCTGATCTTTAAAGGAAGTTCATATTTCAGTATTTGGCTTTGGAAAGAAGAAAAGGTGCCAACCATTGCATTTTTTCTGCATGTTTTTTTAAAGTCAGATGGTAGTAGATTACTATACTTACCTAGAGGGAAAAACTCGCCCATTTTCTTCTTGAAAATTTTGTAGTCAACCTCCAAAAAGACACAGAAGATGATACGATCCACCTGTAAGAAATAAAATGATTCACAGTGGAAGCATCACAATCATCCATATTTGCAACAACAGGCAGTAAAGGCAAAGAAACTTTTAAGACAACGTGCTTTTATGCTCCAGGCAAACAAGAAAACAGGGCTGCTTGTCTTGACTTTATTGTACATCTGTGTTGTAATTTATAATATAACCTTTGCAATCACAGCTCACAACTGTATTCTTTGTTAACTGCCTCCTGTTTATGCAAACTGCTCTCGAGCACAGTATAAATGACTTTGGCATTCCAGATGAGAACTGGGATGCAATGTTTGATGAAAAAGTCACATGGGAACCTCTAATAAGCATACAGAAGAGTAAATGGGTAAGCAAAGAGCTCTTTTTCCAATCCTTGTCCGACAAACCTATTTGCAAACCCATTTAGTATTTTAAAATGGATTTAAAAGGTTTCATGTGGTTTTAATTTACATGAAACCACTTATTCTCACTGTAATACAAACAGAATGGAGCAGAAACACAAAAGCTGATTAGATGACAGGTAGCACAGAGGGTAAATAAAACATTTAATATGCCATCTACTTAGCGAGGCTGAGCATATCAATGAAACCGCAGCCCATAATGTATGCACCACCCACCAATGAGTACAAATAAATTCTTTGGGAGATCACTGTGTGTGAAAAGCTTTTCTGAAACAGATCAAAAATAATAAAAAAGCTAAATAAAACAAAACCCAGAAATCTAAAGCCTTTAAGAGTGAAAAACACCCACACTGGACTTCAGCCTTGCAATACCTTTGTATAATTTATTTGCATTGCCCAGCACAAAATGCCTCTGTAGCCAAAACCCAGCTTGGAGGGGTGCTGTGGAAAACAAAAAGACCTTCTTACAGCTGAGCTGAGGGACCTGCAACCCAGTAATCATTTCTTTCTCTGAAGTGTTTAAGAACTTAACCACAAAGGGATGAAGCCCAAGTAACAGGAAATTTGGCATCTTATGCTGTCATGGTGTCTCCATGGGCAATAAGACAATCTGTCATAGCAGAACTCCTTGCATGTGCTAGAAAAGCCTCCCCCCTGCAGAAAAACAGCGAGAGGACTGCTCTCAAGATGTGAATTCTTTCCCTTCTCTTCAGTAGAAAATGCTGTCCTTTTGCTGCAGCTGCTCTTAGAAGTGAAGTCCAAGCCTCGGCTTCAAAGACACCATTATGCTGAACAGCTCAGGACATCATTTCTGAGCTCACTTCGGCTCAGCCCAGTAGAATACAGAACGGGATGAGAGCAGCAGGCACCGGTTATGCTGGAAAATGCCAGCAGCTACTCACAAGGACATCTTGGAATGAAAGGTGATGACACAACCTATGCTCAGACGAAGTACATAATATCACAGCTAGCAATAGTACAAAGGGTAATGGCCTCAAGTTCCACCAGGGGAGGATCAGGTTCAATATTTGGAAAAATTTCTTCATTGAAAGAGTGGTTAAGCACTAGAACAGGTTCCTCAGGGATGTGATGGAGTTCCCATCCCTAGAAATGATCAAAAAATTAATATATGTGGCACTTCGCAATATGGGTTAGCGGGAGAAGTGGAATTCACTCAACGGTTGAACGTGAAGACCTTGGAGATCTCCAGCCTTACTGGGTTAGCGGGAGAAGTGGAATTCACTCAACGGTTGAACGTGAAGACCTTGGAGATCTCCAGCCTTACTGATTCTATGACACTCTAGAAGACTGAAGGCACAAGGGAGAAGGAGGCTTGTGAGCAGGAGAGAAGGCAGCAGAGCAGAGCAGGGAAGCCTATCGGCAGATTTTTCAGCAAGAAAACTGCCTGCTGCCGTCTGTTCATATGATGCTTACAGAGCCAAGCTGTTCTGTGCATCCCTCGTAAACAAACCAGGCTGGGTCTTAAAAATATTCTGGACCATGGCATCAGCTACTCTTCAAAAGGGATATAATAAAAAACTCCAGTACTAGTTATGTGCTCAAGCCAAAAAGCCATTCTCATCTTCATACCCACAAATTCATAACGGAAATCATCATTGCCAAGAAGTGTTACATCTTATCTACATGAGATTTGACATGATCTCTAAGGTCCCTACCAATCCAAGCTATTCTATGATCCTGCCTAAGTTGGGTGTTTTCAGGAGGGAGGCAGGCTTTCATCAGCAAGAGCTTAAATTACATTTCTTATGAAAACTGGATTAAGATACTGCTGGGGTGTTGGTAGATTGTCATCTTCCCTCTGCCTTGCAGACATTCAAGCATTAAAAGTGATAGACCCAATGAACCAGAACAGACAAAAGAGCAAGGATGGAAATGTATAAAGCAGAGGAGGAAGGATATTCCCACACAGAGAGGTTTCTGAGTCTCTACACAGTCTCATATTCTATGCTGAAAATCCTACAGAAATTTGCCTTATTCTGTATAGTCCAACTTCTCAAGGTGCTCCCTTTACTTTTATTTATTCAGTACAGCTGGCAATGACAAAACTTCTCCATGAGAATTTCTACTACTTCTAATATAATTCCTTAATTTAAAAATAGAGAATCTCTCTAAAATTGGCAGACTATTTCAAAAATTCTAGCCTCCTGATTGTGCACATCCTATATATAAACCTGTTCCATTTCTTCTTGATGTGAGAAAAACTGCTCTATTTTCAAGTATGCATAAGCTATTGTGATGACAGCTGAAATCCTGTGTTTATCTGATTGAATGGCATGTGTTGGCAGATAGTGAATCTGAAATTAACCCCTATTCTATCGTTCTGCCAGGCATTGACTATTTTATCTAACATCTTCAGCTAAAATAACTTGAGATTAGGTAGGAAAGTAACCCTTGTCCTCACTATGCCCATTCCAGCTACAATAAGGAAAGGTTTCATCCAACTGACTATCCACCTACTTTGCCTGCTGGCCAAAAAGCTCAGCAGGATTTTTGGAGGCACAGTTAGAGAAGCCACTCATTCAACAAGGCAATCTCTCCTCTCATGTGGCCTGGAAATGCCAGCTTCATTAGAATGTCACAGCACCCCTTTAGAGAGGGTGAGGAACAGCCTCTGTGGATTCCCCTGACAGTGCCCAGACAACCCCAGCGCCTTCTGCAGATGCCCAGCTCCTCCACTGCTGACCAAGCACCACTCAACTGCAGCAGAACTGTAAAGGAGTTCCAGGCTGAAGGTATTAAAGCTCATCCCTGACTGACAGCTCTTATTTGAACTAAAATCAACCATGCCCTGTCAGAGCCCGATTAAATTCAGCTCCCTTTGCAGCTATGAATAGGAGGATCAAAGAACCCCAAAATCAAGAGCACTGCAGTACAGGAAGAAGGGAGTTAAAATGCATGAGCTGGTCATTTAGGCATCTTCACAGCTCAAGGCTGTGAGTACATTTGATTTTTTTTTGTTTTTTTTTTACCTTGTGGCCTGCTTTCATTGCCAAGCTTTATTTAATTTTCATGGGGATAGCTTCCAGGTGGTTTTGTTAGCAGCACCTGATAAGAATTAGTAAACTTCTGCAGGGTTTACAGGACTTAGGCTATTTTTTTAGAATCACAGAATGGTTTGGGTTGGAAGGGACCTCCAAGATAATCCAGTTCCAATTTCCCCATCATGGACAAGAACACCTTCCACTAGATCTGATTCCTCCAAGCTCCATTCAGACTGACCTTGGACACATTTTTTGCAATAGAATAGACTCTAACTCCAGGATTTTAGAAGGATACAGCCATATCTCCTGCACTGAAAACATCTCCACTGGTATTTTCAGTTTGTGAGATATGGGTATAGAAGCACAGTTGGTCTAATAGCAGCAGCACTGATTGTAGTGCAAAGAAAGTGGCAAAAATATTTTGTCCTGGTTTTTGATCTTTGCAGTTTTGTTAGTTGGTGCCATTGAGAGCACTTTGCATGTTGTGAGTTTTCAATTTCACTGACAGTCTGTGAGAGCTCCATGGAAGGCTGGGCAGGTGGGTGCTCAGGGACAAGCACAGGAAAGCTGCTGAGGGTCCCTCAAACTCATCCTAAAGGACCCTGCCCTATACTGCACCCTGTGGGAGCACGCTGCATTTTTACAAGCATGTCTCTGCATGCAGCTGCTGCTATAGTAGGAATTTACCACTGTGTCTATGTAAAAAAGAGAGTGATTTCTTACATGCACATATAGAGATAGGCTGAGGGGAATTGGTTTTAAACTAAGAGAAGAGATTAAGATGAGATGTGAGGAAGAAATTCCTTACAATGAAGGTGGTGAGGCCCTGGCACAGATTGCCCAGAGAAGGTGGGGATGTCCCATCCCTGGAAGTGTTTAAGAACAGGCTGGATGGAGCTCTGAGTATCCTGGTCAAGTGGAAGGTGCTCCTGGCCATGGCAGGGGGTTGGAATGAGATAACTTTAAGGTCCCTTCCAACCCAAGCCTGTCTGTGATTCTCTGTATATTTTAGCATCAAAAATATCTATGTTTTTATGTCAGCTCTTTTGCTGTGGTCTCGGACAGGTTGTGTGATTACCCTGGCTACATTTCCCTCTCTGCCTAGGGGTTACCTGGCTGTGCACCTCTGCATTGCTTCAAAGAGCTATTCCCAAGCACAATCCATGCCAAATGCTTTCAGAGGTGTAGCTGCCTGTATACCCAAGTGCCAAGCTGGGTATATCAAACACAGATCTGAAGCAGAGCACTGATCAAAAGGCTTTCTAGACTATTTCATATAATGAGTGTTTCCATGTCATTGCCACCCTGTGCCCTAACAAAATAACAGCTTGCAATGAAAACAAACCCAAGTGTGTTTCAGCACTCCCAAGTATTTCATGCATGACTCCAGCACCAAGACATTTATCTAGCAGGAAGTGACTGCTTTTTATATGCAATAAAAGGTTTCATCATCACTTAAATCTTACCACAAAATACACGATAGAAAAATAATGAGAGCTTGTAAAAAATGTTTCCCAATCCCAAACTGAATGAACGATAATACAGCACAAAAAGAAGGAAGCAGCTTTTTGCTCTTTGTACGTGTAGCAAATCCCTTTCATGAAACACTCCTGTCTGATCCCATTAGGACCTACTGTTATAAGGCAACAGTGAACACCAGAAGCTTGAGGAAACATCTTCAGTTTATCAAAATTCCGTGGATTTAATTCAAAACTCAGTGAGGCAAAACAGAGATTTTTTTTCATTGACTTCAGCATGCTTGGATTGGCACCTATGCTCTGTAGCACCGGACAGAACGTTTGCCTCCTCAAGAATTCAAATTCTTCTGATAGAGGCATTTCATTACCCTAAATGTTACATACTTTCTCAAAGATATTCCTAACAGTCACAGTTCAGAGCTGCCTGAAGCCATCAATATGCCTGGACTACACTGCCTGTAAGAAAGGAGCTCTGAACCTTCAAAGTTGTAAGGGGCTTTGAGCAACCTGGTCTAGTCAAAGACCCCCATGGCAGGGGGTTTGGAACGAGATGGTCTGTAAGGCTCCTCCCAACCCAAACCTTCTTATGATTCAACAATGTTGAACATTTTCCTGTGTTTGGACCGTGATTGCACGGGCAGTCCTGCTAGCTTTCATTCTTTTGTAGAGACCTGAGAGAACAAAGCAACCTAAGTCAGGTTTCCAGGGCCTGCTCTCACAGAATCAAAATCCCAGCTGTGAGAGGCTCAGAATAAGGAGATTTTTAGGACCAGACTATGAGTGCTCTAGCTGGTCCCTGCACATGATGTAAAACCTCTTCTGTTTCTGTGACAAGGGCTCTGTTCTGAAGCTCATACCTCCCTCTTGCTTATCTTTGGGTACCCTATCTGCCATTTCTTCTGTTTTTCTGAGAGTTCCTCTCTGCCTGTAACTGGGCTGATGCACTGAGCTGGCCACATGCAGAAGTACAGAGACAAACATCTCTGCCCTGCTGAAGAACTGGTAGATGCTCTCTCCTGATGCTGCCAAGTCTCCCCTTCGGCCTAGCCTCTGCCTGATGTGATCCTCTGGTAATCCTGTTGCAACCAACAGATGGAAATGCCAGCTTTGTAGGGTAACACAGCCATCTGCCATACACCTCCCTGCAGCTGTGATCCACTTTGCCAGAGATGCTGCCTTTCTCCAGCACCGTGAACATCTGGCCAGCTGTCCAGAAAGCAGCCTGCCTGTCCAAACAGAGCAGAGGGGACTGCATCTCCCCTTCGAGACCAGCAGGGTTGAGGCCAGAAGTTTTCACACATTTTCTGAAGTTGAATGCTTCGGGCCCCATAAATACTAATTTCATAGCACTGTAAATTAAAATTCAGCCTCCTGGTATTATTACTAATTTCACAGAAACCATTAGAGCATAAAGCCTAGCCGACTGTCTGCTCCTTTTGGCATGACATCATGGTCTATAACTGCAGAATTACTCCTGAAAAGAACCTCAGTCACATATTTATGGCAAATAAAAGGCTTTGGTGCTGCCTTCATCCTCGGAACAAGATTTAAGCAGGGCAGAGGTGTCAGACTGGTGATACGGTGAATTTGACAATCAACGAACTGTGTGATGATGTTCACAAAGCTATTCACCTAGCCTTAAGAGCATTTCTCTTGGCACAGCTTCAAATCCACTGCAGACCTGAGCCAAAACACCCTGTGTTTACTTGACCTTGCAATCATACAAATGAGTCCAGCTTCAGGCAAACAGGACATCTCTGGATTACCCTTCAATCCAGGGAGAAATGCACTCTCTCAGGACACTGCTCTCTGGTTTTCATGCCTTTGAATTTTGAGTCCCTTTGGAATCCAAAGCAAAAGCCTAAATAAAATTCACATTACTGCAAACCTCTTGCAAGTAATGGTATTAACAGAGAGTTATGACGTTGCATCAAGAGCAAATACCTGTGGAGGAGTAGCTGTGAAGAAGCAATTCTTAATTAAACCACCCTATTACTTAGTTAGCCATTAAAGAAAAAGATAATAAAAACTATCTGAATTATAAAATTATTTATGCCTATCACAGAGTGGAATGGTTTCTATGGTGGTACTACTATAGTTAAAAAACAGAATTAGAAAGTTATTATTAGTGCTTTAATATCCTAGTTTATGATGGAACACATGCTTAGCTTGGAATGAAAGATAATTAAAAGTCTAAGGGCAATTTTGAAAAAACAAACTGAAACCAACAAAAACCCCACCAGAAATTTACTACTAGCTTAAAACATTAATACAAATAATCCTAGTACCTAAGGCTTTGCAGCAATCTCTGCCCCAAAACCAAAATGAAGTGGCAACACATTTAACAGCAAAACTCAATAAAAATTCAAAATACGGCCAGAACGTCTCTGCCTGTCCTTTGGGTCTGGTCCTACAGCTCTGCTCATATTCCACAGCTGAGGGCTGCTGATACTCCCAGTATCATACAGGTACCAAACACACCAGTGCAGTCATCACTGTGGCCCAAGCCTATCTCCACATAACTGGAACAGATTAAAACCCACAAAACTTTGCAGTGGAGAACCACTTAAAGCTCCAGTGCTCAAGCACAGGTCAGCATGCCTGTTTTGTGATAGTTCTGGTAGATCCCTGCTGCCAAGTGAAGATTCGATGTGCCCAAGGTCACAGAGAAAAAAGAACAGCAGAAGTAGAGTAGAACCCTGGGGTTTTTTTCTCCTGCTCTCTTTTAACCAAAGATGCTACAGATGAAAAAAAAAAATCCCATCAATGGTCACATGCAAAGTTCACAAGCTTCACTGCACACCACTGCTTTTCCTCTGGTGGAAATATCTTTTCAATGCATCTATATATTCTGTGAATCAATACTGATAACTATTTTTCCCTCATACATTGATTGTTTTTTAGAAGTTACTTATTCTTTGTGAAAGAATTCACTCTGTGAATACCTTCAATACTTTTTTAATACACTGTATTATTCAAGGGCAGGTAGATCTTTCCCTTTTGGCCTTCTTTGTGCTAAGCTATTAAGTTTTTTTGTGTGTGTACAAAGCCATCTGCCTGACAAGCAAAATGATTGTCCTAAAGAACCAACCTGGATCTCAAACAAGAAATTATAACAGCATTTTTTTCACAGGATTTCACAATTTTGTTGTCAGCTATTTGTGTATGTCCCAGTTACTTACTGCACGATTATATGACAAGATGTGACAGTCCTGTAGTGGTAATATAACCACACACAGGCTATAAAATAACCTTAAAATTTCGCATGTGGTTTTGTTCTCAACCACAAAAAGTTTTTCATTTTCCTAAAGGTGAAAAAACCTGCAAAACCAGCCTAGGATCTAGGAGAACGTCTCAGTATATTTCTTTTGATGGTCACTAAAACTTGTCAGGGAAGGGCCAGGAGAGTAGTTTAAGAATGCATTTGTTTTTACCAAGATATCCATCAATCTGCACAATTCACTTGTGTGCCACACAAACACGATGACATAAAGCCCATTAATCTTTTCCAGCTTAATACCTACTGTCCTTTGGAGACACATGTTTGGAATATGTGAAGGCGACCTCCATTTTTCACAGTTCCCAGTCATAGGGCAGCTGACACAGCCAAGATAATCCTGTATTCAGCGAAACCGGGGGAATGAATGGATTCTGATGAATGTAATTTGCTATCTCAGTGACAAATGGCAAATGGGAAGAGAGGGTGTGCATGCAAATATAACTACATTAAATAAGGGCTTGTGAAGGATAGTGCTCTGAAAATATCTGATAGGCAGTTTTACAACAACCGTGCCTTATGGAGGAGATAAATCATCAGCTTACTTAGAGTTATCATTATATCCTCATTGTGGAGCTCCGCTGAATAAGATGGAATTGTGGCATACAATCAAGCAGGGTGTTGTGATCCCACAAGCCAAGTTTTTGCATCACATTTTACCCTATAACATCAGTTTTCCACTATCTTTTTAGTACAAGTTGGACTTAAATATCCCAAAGTTCCCTACGATTATGAGCATCCTAAACCTGTCTGGGCACTGAACCTGTGGTAGACTATTTCCCAGGACTGCTGTGCTCCAGCTCTTTGCTGGATGGAGGTGTTACTTTGGAAAAATCTCATGGTTTTGATGGTTTTTGCCAGTTTTGTTGCAGTACCACTGACAAAATTTCTACTCCTTCCCAGGGCCAGCCGGACAATCAGCACTACTTGCTCAGACTCCATCACTCAAAAATCAAAATGTGCTTGAACACAGAAATGTGATCACCTCCTTGCCATTATCCTAGTGGCTGCTGCAAGATTCTGAATACAAACAGCCCCAGGGCTTAAAACCATGAAGAGAGACCAAGGATTGGTACCTCCTACCCTTCAAACAGGTATGAGAATCAAAAAATCACAGGTTTAGGTTGGAAGAGACCTTAAGGATCATCTAGTTCCAATCTCCCTGCCACAGACAGGGATATCTCCACTAGATCAGGTTGATGAGGGCCCCATCCAGCCTTCCAGGGATGGGACATCCACAGTTTCTCCAGGCAAACTGTTCCAGTGGCTAAATTATGAGTGATTTAAGTTTGGATGCTAGAGCCAGAGCCAGGAGGAGGCAGCACTGCACAACACTGGGAACCAGCAGGAAAAGCAATGAGGATCCATTGTCCTGGAAAGCAAAGCTCCCTGTTCCTGTTGCTGAGGCTCCTGAAGGCTGCACAATAGTTGATCTGCAGAAAAAGGGCAGGAGAAACAATTCCTGGAAGATGATAATGGTTTAAACAACTTTTTAAGTGCACTCTTACAGGCAGAAGAAAACAGCAGTCATGCTAAACTCTGCAACAATTTGCTCACTGAGGCTGGGCAAAGGTTTCACCCCATCTCAGGGGCTGGGACACTTTCCAGCTGTTTCCACATTATTTTCTGAATTATTGACAAAGGAAAAAAAATCAGGCTGGATCTTATGAAGTTGGTTTAAAATTCAACTTTTTAAAGTATTTTTATCAAAAGAGGACAGATGACTCCCACATACAAAATTATATAAGCATCTAAAACCCAGAAGGTTTCACCTCAGAAAACTTTTCAAAATACATGATTTGATGAAGTCTCTCAAACCTAATGTAAATGAGAGCAGTCTAGAAGAAAACTCCCACTGAGTATTTCCCTTGTTTGCTATCACTTCTTTTATCATTCTCACCTTCATCCTCCAATAATGTTCACATTTGTCACTCTTTATCCAAAGGCTGATGATTTCACAGGGGTTTTGGGTCAGTGCAACCAAATGTTTCCCACCCTGCTGGGAAGATGACAGCAGCACTTGGACACCAATTTTGTCTAGGTTTCCAAAACTCAACAGATGTCAAAAAAACTGCACTTTTAGGGGATGAAAAGTGCTCACCTAACATGCAGCAATGTACTGCAAATTCTTCTCCCAGCACCTTCTGTTTGAGAAGAGCATGGGTGAAGATAACACTAGAGTAGAAAGTTAGTAATTCCTACCCAACAAGGTGATTAAAACTCCTGTTGTGGAAGCAAAGTGAAGGGGTAACAGATCTGCTTTCCCAAGAATAAATGCCATAAGGCATAACTTGAAACAGCTCTGAAACCCTCGCCCTTACTAAAAGCTGTACTGAATCTCATTTATGTAAATATTACCTAATCTCTCTCCTCGAAGAAAAATGTTTTATGATTAAGTTATTTGTCATTTAGAGATCAAATTAATCTCATTAATGCAAGCTATTAAAGACCATGTTCCAAGGACAAAGGCAGATTTTCTTAAATACTGTATGTATCTCATTCTAATGCTGGAGATAATGCTTTTGCCACCAGAAAAAGACAGAAACAGACAAAAAAGGATGCTGTTAAATTTACAGTACTGCTAGAAAAAGTACTTCCATTCCCAGGATGTTCACTCCAGTGTATCTTCCAAAAATAAGAGCAACTCATGACCATTTGCTCACTGCATGTCTGGAGTACACCCTATTTGTACCTGAAACACTCAGACAGGTACAAGGAAAAAAAAGCCATTTTTGTTAAATAGTGACTGTAGAACAATGAGTTATCTTTGTGAGATTTTGCCATGTTTTATTCCCAGCACCCTGAAAGAATCCATGCCAGGAGTCTGCATGACCTAAATGCAACCTCTGCATGTTTCTTGCTGATGAGAAGGGATGTCAGGAGGAACAATGAGCAGCAAGTCAGGCAAATCAGATGTAAAACACTTATTCCCAAGCACTCGAGAACTTGAGCTGGTGACTGGCTCACCTTGTGGAACGGCTGCAGGAAAGAGCCTACTTTGGGGATGTCTCTAGCTCCGAGAGGCTGGGACCAAAAGGGAAGATCTGTGCCTGAGAGCAGATATGATTACAGATTTGGCATTGTGAGCTGGGACAGCAATCCAGCTGAAAAGTCCTCTTGTAAAAGGTCATTAGGGAAGCTTGATACAATTGACACATGCCTTCCACAGAGGATATTGCAACTCTAATGCAGGCTGTTCAGAAAAAAGAAATAGCCAAACAATGGGATATAAATGCTGACAGCATGCCAGCACTTTTCATAAGGATCAATAGAGGAAAAATGAGATTTGTCTCTAAGGAATCACTCTTAAATTAATTTTAATAGATGGTAATAGGCTGAGAGTCCTCTGAAAACAGCCAGCAGATGTTCCAGCACTTTACCAAGTCCCTATGTCTAACACTGGGTATACCAATTCCATGAAATCCATCTTCTGGATGGAGCTCTGTTGCTGCAGTTAGAATACCAACGATGGCTCTCAGTGGGTTTTGACTTCCAGCAGTGTCTTTAGTTCTGCTGTGGATTGCTGAGCATGAGCAAGTGAGCAGATTTATGGTTTACTAGAAAGAACAAGAAGCTGCCTTTTTTATGGTACCTTGCAATCAACAGATAACCTTCGTCCCATCTATCTTGCTGATCATAAGGTAAAATGCATCTAAATTACTAAGGTACTTCTCAAATACAATTGAGAACACCACAACAATTTATACAAGGTACAAGCTGCTCAAATGCACTGATGCATATAAAGTCTCCAAAACCATTTATTGTCAAAATGTCAATGCTAAATGCATAAAAATGTAACTTATTTTATTCCATTAATTAAGTAATGTGTGCACAGCACTTTGAAGATGTAAAAGCACTTTGAGCACTGAGAGCTAAGCAGTATTATTTTCACTCATGTGGACACACTGTATGAATCATACATAATAATAATACATAATACTTCTTGTGGAAAGTATTTTTGGTTCACTGCCAAAACTTAACCTAGAGATTTGGCACTTCTGTTCAGTAAAACATCTTTAAATGGTCCTACTTGGATTCCAGCTGGAAATTTTCTGCAACACATTCATTACTGAGTCCTTCACAATATATACCGGGTACACAGTTCCTTCAGAACTCTCTAATTAACTTTGTATAGAGAGACTGTAAACATTTTATTGCATTCTCCTCATTTGCACAAAATATTTGAGAAGAATGGCTCCACTGGTGTTAGCCGGGATTCAACTCATTCTCTTGGACCTGCACAAGATGCAACAGGTGTAATGGGTGGAACACAGGACTGGATTCCCTTTCAGCTTTGGGAAAGCTGTAGATCTCAGATTATTTACTGATCTCCTGGTGAAAAGGAGTTCATGTGAAAAGGTGAGTATGTAAGAATTGATGGTATCACTCTCTATCCCTAACACTGCTGTGATTTGCTTCATTCTAATCCCCCTCTGACTGGACTTGGTTTTTCCTCCCCCTCTATCCTTTGTGACTGAGGAGATGCTATGAGCATGAGTTTTCCTTCCCTTTCTTTCTCTCTCTCTGAGAGCTTTCACAAGGGTCATGTTCTGTTCATAAAAGCACATTTGCTGCATCCGTCTTGAAAAAAATAAGCTTGGCTATCCCCGCCTTGCACAAAATTGCTTCTCCATGATCACATTCACAGGGGAAAGTCTAAAATAACCAGAAACCAATAAAACCACATCATTCTGATTAGTTAAGAGGAACAGTGATGACTTACAGCTGGCCTGAGTACCACCTGTGAGCAGGTCAGCCCCATGTTTCCAGCTTCCTGGCTGACCTGGTGGTAATACACTCTATCCTTGCTATAGCTCTCAAATCAGGAGATATTTTATGCATGCCTTATACACACGCCTATCCATAATATAAATTAGTCTTTGTGGGATTAACCTAGCCAAGAATTTCTCTGGTAAAAGTCTTTCCGGATGTTCAGATTTGAAGAGTTTTCAAGATCCTTGTCTGTAACACACTGCACCCATCTCTATTAACGATTCCCCTACCATACCCTTGATAACTGACAGGTATATTTATTCAGCATCATGTTTTATTCTCCAATTAATGGAGGAAGGAAAACCAGAGTGGGAAATATCTGATGTGGTCAACATTGCTCTGTAAAGTCTGGACCGATTTGCTCCACTTGAAACAGAGAAATTAATTTGGAGAGTTTTAAAAAAGAAGAAAAGAAAGGAAGGATATTTAAACTGACTGGCTTTGAACAGATGAAACCTTTTACAGGGTTTACTGTGTCAGCTCACAAACTTTTCTGAGGGGCAGCTAAACTGCATATCGTATCCACAAGGTAAACACAGGGTGATCCCATAGCAGCTCCCAGCATCATGTGGCTGTGCAGGACTTGCATGGCCAAGCTGAGCTTTGGGGGGGCCCCATGCTCAAAATGAAGGGTGCTCCGAGCCTGTCAAAACATTGCTCAGCTCCTGCTCTAATTCTGCCTGGCCCTGTGGCGAGCTCTCAGTCTTTCCCACTCAGAAAGCAACATCTTTATCTCATTTAAGCTAGCCAGAAAAGGGGAAAGAGTAGGGAAGGCAGAGGAGAGTCAGATGCTGTGACACAGTGGGCTGGGCTGGTGCAAGTCAGTGTGGCTCCTGGAGGGCTACAGCAATTTCCCACAGCAAAGCCTCTCCCCTGGCACCTCGCTTCCATGCAACTGCTTCAAAGGTTCAGTCATGCTTAGTGTTAAAAAATCCATGTGGCACTGTCAGGATTCCAGACAGATACATTATTCAATAATACTAACTTACAGAGTTCTGTAACACACTACCCTAGCTGTTTATCTGCTGCAGGTGCAGGGGGAACAAAAGGAAGAATAAAAGCATACCTCATGAAAATGCAGTAAATAAACCATTTAAATTCCAACAACCAACTCCCAGAAGAGACGTGAGTCTACCTGGCACCTTTTTTAAATAACTCCAATCTATTTCCTCTAGTCTCGGTTCTCTGCAGCCCTGAACACAGAGAGGACAGGAAGTTCTTGACTTACTAGTGGGTCAAGAGAAAAAAACACCCTTTTTTTCCTCACAGAAAGGATGATTTGTGGTCCTTTTCCACACCACACAGCAAGGACATGACTGTAACACCTGTGGAGTCAAGCAACTCCTTCCAGATTCCTTACTTCTGATTTCGCCTGTAAGCACTGGAGCATCCTGAGCATGCCTGGAGCATCCACAAAGCTGATCCAGGAGACAACTCCACCTGATTCAGTTTCTGACTCCAACCTTCCCTAGTCCCATGTTAAACCCCACACAGCATGTCCCTGCATTTACATCATTCATCACCATCAAAACCACGCTATTACTTGCTGTTGATCATGCCACACCCACCCAAAGCTCCACATTCTTGTGTCCGATAACTCACTCAAATTTCACTTCTGTAAGACTAATGTGCTGAGAGATAACTTGAACATGTCTAAATCTCTGAAAAGTCAAATCAATTTTCTCAAACATCTTCTCTTGTAAAAATATCTCCTCCGGGGCCGTGATTTTTACGCTGAGTGTCAAAGCACAGTGACTGTATATGGTTAAATTACAACTCTCTAAAAATGCCAGTTTTCAAGGGATGTCATCTGATGGTTTGAGCTGCCTCTTGATCCATGGTAAGCTGATACTATCTTGGGGGAGGAAGACTTTTTATTATTTTTCAGTGATTGTGCAGGATGAAGATGGCATCCTCCTCCTTAGAAGGCAGCTCTGCCTACTAGGGAGTTCTGTTGGAGTGACTGAATTTCTGTGGGACTAACACGGTATTCTGTGCATATTGCCTCATGCTGCCTGCAGAACTAAAACCATACTGTGGCTGTAAACACCATATTTACAGCCTTAATCATGATGACAGCTTAAAAAATCACAGCATTTCACAAACTAACAAATGTGGACATCTCTCCTGTGTTGTCATTTCTGAGCTTTTAGGAACTCAGGTCATGCTTTCACCTGTGTTCTCCAACTACAAAAGACTAGAACATATTAAAAACACACATGAAATAGCTTAAAAAAACCTTTGTCTTGTAAGCCTTCAAAACTCAAGCTTTCAGAGGAATATCAGGTATCCCAAGAGCTGGCAACAATAAGACTGCATTATCCATTCTTTAGAAGGTGAGGAACACCAGAGAAACAGCAAAGCAGAGGCAGGTGACCTGGTTGAAATGATTTGCAAGGTTGCTCTGGTTCACACTGAACTAAGTTTGGCTTCTTTAATTGTGAGGGGACTTGGGCCAGGCTGATCACCATTGCACACTTCTGCCTCCATGGAAAACAAGGCACTTCTCTCCTGCCATCACCTGTATGTAAATGTCTCTAAATGGACATTTTCTCTTTACTGCCCTGAAAAGGGAGGAGCCTTAATTTCTTTTCATTTTTGGTAGAATGGGTCATTTTCTCCTGGAATATTGAAGAAGCAGCTCTGATGATTTCGAAGCAGCAGCAGAAGGAACAGCTCTGGAAACAAGCTTTTTTTCTGCTGCACTTTTCTTGTGCTGCAGGATGCACTGCCACTTGGATCTGTGTTTCTAGGCTTCACTTCTCTGCAGAGCTCATTCACAGGAGCCTGGAATGCTGCACTGGGGAATAATGCCAGTGAAATGAAGAACCTGGTGCTGCAATGCTGCCAGGCATGGAGCAAGCCAAGGAGCTGCAGTCAGCTGGAGCTCCCAGCCACAAAGCTATCACTGTCCTACCTTTTCTTTCAATGGAAAAAAAGGCTCAAGAAAACTCAAAAATACTCTTGAGAGGATTTTTCCTGTAGTCTTGGAAGCCTTTGTGGGGCTTCCTATATATAAGGTTTCAACCTGACCTACTATCAGGGTTTATCTGGAAAGGTAATTACTTCAATCCTATTGCCAGCTCCTGGGAGTGTGAGCTGGTGAGGTGTTGCAGATAGGATTCCTTCAGTGACCATCAGTACTTGAAAAGAAAATGTTATTTTCAATAAGTAGTGCAGCCATGGACAACTTTTGGAGCCTGAAAGCTACAGAAAGTAGCCATTAAAAATATTTTTCAATCAGAAGAACCAAAAGGTGATTTCTGTTGAAATAAGACAAAGGTACAAATCAGAGTTTTTAGGAGTTTTTATGGGTTTTTTTATACCCCATCATAACTTTCAGAACAAGCTACTTCCTTTATTTTCAAGTTGTGTTTATTTAAAAAGTTCAATCTGCCTTAAATCGATGCTATCTTGATTGAATTTTTTTATTGTTCTTTTCTTTTTTGCCCTCTTCCTTTTCTTTTTTCCTCTTCTCCTGTTTTCTTTTTCCTTTATTCTTTTTTCTCTCCTGTGAAGCCACGCTACAGCAGCTCATCAAAACAAAGCAAGATGGCCTGAATTTTCTCTTACTTGTTATTGTGATGTATCTACAGTGGCAATCTGATCTCATCATGAAACAATTGCAGTAAAGATATCTAAGTGGATGTCACAGCTCTGCTGAAATACAATAAAGTGAAATGAACCAAAAAAAAGAAGAAAAAAAGTCAATACAAGTCACATAGTTGTAGTGAGTTCCAAACAGAATATGAGTACTGGAGGAGGGAGATAAATCCAGAAATGCCCGACTAACACTTTTACCTTATTTTTAACATATTTGGGGAGTGCATAATTAAGGGATTTACAACATTAAACCCCAGAGCTGTTGTGCAGCACTGCACTGAGACAATCAGTAAAAAGGGAAAGGGTGAATTACAGCACCTTCCACTGCAGTTTGAACTATTGTCTTGTAAGATAAACACTATTGATTGCTGCTAAGCCTCCTCTCTATTAGGAAGAGACTTCTAATTTTGGGAAATCAGTAACAACAGGTAGCAGGACACACAGAGCCCACATTCCTCCTCCTCCCCACGCCGCCGGCCCCCAGCCCCATTCTCTTCACACAGGCCTCCAAACAGGAAAGGGCAGAACCACACATTAAACTGGAGGAGCACTGCTGATGTGCAGGGTGGGGAATTTGCCCCTTGGGCCACGTTCTTCTTCAGTGCTGAATCTGCATCAGAATCAGCATCCATAGATTACTGTTTTAATTTTCTGACAGAAAAAAAATATCTTGCAATGCTTGTTTTAACATTTTTTTTATTTTTCATTTTTTGTACTTCAGCGGCCTTCAGTGCTGGAAAACCAACTCCTTAAGTAGTTTAACAAATATGTTTTCTTTTTTCAGAACAAAGGCTTTTGTCAGAGGCAAAAATAGCTTCAATTTTCAAGCTGTGGGGGCCTTTCTACTTCTTTTGTCTGGCTCCTGATTTTAGGGGCCAAAAGGCATCAATTTAACAGCAAAGGAATGGGTGGTGGTATTGAATTACCAAAGCTGGTGTGTTGGGAGGCTGCTTGGCTCTCTGCTTTCTGGTGGTTTGTCAGTTTTTGGTTTGTTTTTGTTTTTTTGAGGATGGCTGTTTTTCAAGGCCTGTACTATGAAAGCCTGACAGACAACGCCAAATCTCCAAGAACAGATATACACAAAACACTTCATAAAGCATATTTAGGCAGACATTGTGCATTATATACCACGTAAGATGCCCAGCCAGCCTTCCAAGAAAAACAGCAACAGTGACTGAACCCAGGCCAAGGATTTTCTCACTAGCATGAGCAGAGGTTAGGCAGGCATGCAGCTTTTCCCCGTCTGTTTCCATTTACAGAGGCAACCACTCCCAGGAATATTATACCTAATACACAGCTGGATAGTCTACAAAGGAATAGTTGTGTTTTTTCCCTGTCTTCTGCTGCTGAACTCCTGTCTGCTTGGTATTTACACAACTTCCCCTGAAAGTGTTGAGGTTTACCCTAATATGACACTGCTTTTTTTTACAGTCTGACAGGGAATGGTCATCCCAGGCTGGTATTCAAACCACAATTTCTCTGTTGACTCTCTTGTTAGAGCAACTACCTGTGGCCATTATCTGAATGCATCACTTGAGTCTTTGATGGCAAAATGTTTAAATAAATAAGAGGGAACAAAAATAGCTAGCAAATATCAGGAGATGATTATGTGGTTAAACCTATAAATGACAATGCTATTAGAACAGTCTGAGATATTTTTAATTAAGTAATCACAAACAGATATTAATCTTGGAAAGCAACAGAGGATTTTTCTCTTCCAAAGCAATGGGATTTTCAGCAGACTCTAACCAGTCCTCATCAAAGTGCAAATGTGCTTATCTATATCCATCTCCTCCGATGGCCTCCCTTCTCAACATAAAGGGAAATCAATAAGAGGACTTGTTATTGAGACAGGTCTCAAGAGTCACGCACTGTGATCACACCTATAATCCTGCAGGAATCTATTTCCAACAACTACACCATCTCCAATGCAACTGGCATACTGTTCAGAGCTGCTCTGCAAAGCCTGTGACATGGGGAAGGAAATAAAACCAGATATGGGTATCCATGCTGACCTCCTGCTGCCGGGTCTGACTCGGTACCAAAGGTTACCGCACTAAAATGATGGTTTTGATTGCTTGCATTTCTAGGATGGAGACCTCTGTTACCAGAGAAAACTCTTTGATTCTCTGCACAGTGCCTATGGATGGATTTCTCTTGTGGTCATCTGGATGACCAATTAAACAAACAAGGGCAGTAGAAGGGTTAAGCACTGATCCCTAGATTCCCTGGGCATGCCAGGGATCTGCTGCTAATAACACTGGTGGCAGTTTCCTGAGCAGTAACTCCCAGGGTGATAACAACTTCTGATCTGATGAAAATTCCTCTTTCACTGCAGCAAAACACCCCATCGTTTAGAAGTTTTGAATGTGCTAACAGCTAATTTATTAAAGGACTCCTGCCGTGGCCATGTTTACAGGGCTCAGGCTGCATACAAAGGAAAAGACTATTCCAGGCACATAAGGGGAGCAGAAGAGAGATATATTTTGGGAAAGGCAGCACAGTGTGCCAGAAGAAGGGCTGGACTGATGAAAAGAACAGCTATGATTTTTCCCTGGGACTTCTTTCAGGCCTGACTAAAAAGAGCAAAAATACAGATTGGAAAAGACTAATAAATGAGAATGAGTTGCATTTTACAAATAGTGAAATAAAATGAAACAGGTTCAGGCTACAAGTCTTGAGAAATGTGAAAGTTTCCTAGATACTTACATATGGTAAAGAAGGCAAATGTGCATTGTGGGCAGACAGATATTTAACCAGTGTCCTCCTGTAAAGTGTTGGCTCTTTTTAGGAAGGTTCATCCTATAAATCACTGTAAATCTCAAGGTAAAATTTCTCAGCCCAAAAAGTAGTCTCTACCCGCAAACCAGGGACATAAAAGGACCAAGGAGAAATGGAGGCTGCATCTTCCAAAGAATTCTGCTTTTAACTAAGAAAATAAGATACCTTCCACAAATTTTGAACGAATTTTGAACAAATCCTTCATCATCTGCACAAAAAATGCTGTAACAGACATTTTCAGCCATCTCCAATAACAATCACATTCCAGATGTCTCTCTCTGACAAGCTGTTGGAATGGCAAAGCCTGGAAATAGAAGTCCAAGAAAGAAGTGTCCTCCACATCTAACACCATCACCTCATCACCTGCAGGTAAATATTAGGCACAGCCTGAGTTTAGATAATAAGGTTAAATGCAAGGAGCACCTGGTTAACAGGCTAATAGGCTAAATAATTCTGTGCAATTTCCAGACACTAACACTTACACATTAAGATTTCCTCCTCCTGGCTGTGTTCTCCTTTCACTGAGAAGTATTCATAAAATAATAACAACTTTGGCCTATTTATGTAATTTAAAGATTTACACTTTGGCTTCCTTTTAAAATCCTATTGTTGTAAGCAAACCACTTGATGTGTAGTCAAGTGATACTCTAATGAGGACAGTTTCTAGTGGCCTTTAAGTAGCTGACAGGAAAGAAGTAAAAGCATGGACTGAACACCATGCTGAAGGTTTGTTTATCTTTTTAAGGTACATCTATCTTTTTAAGGTACTGTCTCCTCCCTCTGATGTATGCTTTATGAAAATACATGTTTCAATAATGACCTCCCATAAATGTGATGACATCACCTCTTCCTTACTTCACTCTGCCCATATTTGAAGCATCAATTTAAAATATATTTACAACATTTTTGGCTCTGTGAATAAATTTACACATTAAGTAGCATTAATTATAAGCAGCTCCTTCTGCTCCTTGCTGTGCACGGTCAATATGATCTACAGATGTCTAGATTTACAACTCCTTGCCCTTGTGGGAGCCCAAAACAAATGGCATGTGGTGATTCCAGCACAGCAGTGATGTGTGTCATGGGGCTGCCCTGTGCACAAGGTCTTCCTCATTCAACTTTACCTTTTACCTATCCCTTTCTTTCTGCCCTCCCCGCCAATCCTTGACTGTGCACTATGAGTAATCCTCTCTCTTTCAAGGAAGCTGCTCACAGCATTGCTCCCCCTCCTGAAGTCTTGTTCCATCCCCATTTGTCCAAGCTGCCACTGCCTTGTGACTCTCCTAACTTTTAAAGCACTCAGACCTCAGTGTGTTGGTTGCTTTCATCATCTGAAGTACTCCTAATATATCAATTTACCTCAAAATGCTTAACAGTCACCTTCCATCTACAATTTGCCTCCAAACAGGTTTATATCCACCAAGGACCCCTGAAGGTCTCCAGTCTCCTGAAGCTGGGCATCTTTCTAGTACTTTAGCTTTTTGACCCTAAGAGATGCCTGAACAACGTATTCTACTACCATTCTTCTCAAGGAGGCACAATGGAAGTTTTAAGAAGAACTTAATGTGGGGAGACAGACAGTGCTGAAGGCAATCTTACCCCAATGTGTTGCAGCTGTGTTAATCCCCACAGAGAGGGAACAGCCCTGCCCTCCCCGCTGTGGATGGTAGAGGTGAATTTGCTGCTTGGGGTCAGGTGGGCTCTGCTGGCCCTGCTGTGAGGAGGGAGGGACAGGGTGGGACATTGTGTGAGGGACAGACAGGGTTAGGTGGCCGTGCTGGGGACAGACAGGATGGGACATTGTGTGAGGGACAGACGGGGTTAGGTGGCCATGCTGGGGACAGACAGGGTTAGGTGGCTGTGCTGGGGACAGGAAGGAGCCAGCTGGAACTGCAGAAGGAAGAGAGAAAGACCCGGAGCTGTGTGGACCTGCCCGCGGGAGGCTTACAGAGAAAAGGTAAGAGAGACTTTTAGATAACGAGGTCTGATGTTTGGAGCCTTCTGAGGTTTTACTGAAGCACTCTGAGGGCCGTGGATGTCTCTAGAACCGCATTTTGTGACCAGTGCGGTGTCCGTGGGCTGCGGTGCAGCCGGAGACGGAGCCCGGCAGGGGCGGCTGCCGCTGGGCAGGGCCTGGTGTCATTTGACACCTGCGGGGCACGGGTGAGCTGCTGGGAACGGAACGAGGAGGGAAAGGAGAGAAATGGGGCTCGTGTATCAGGGGAGGAAAACTCCTGTCTGAAACAGCAGTGTACACGTTGTTTGGGTCACCTACAGTGCTGGGAAGTCTGCTTCTCTTTGGCTGTGTGCTTTAAAGCTGCTGGTTTCTCTCTTTGCACCTGAGAAATAAAGGATTTGGAATGCTTGTGAGTTGTACAGTTAATGAGTGGTTTGGAGGCCGTAAGTTCTCCCGATTTGTTCATTATTGTGAAGGATTCTGGAGGTACAGTCAGTGCCAGCAGCCCAGGGGCTGTCCATGCAGTGCTGGGCAGGCATCTATTGACAGGACAGGATGAGAATTCCATCCTTGCTGCTGTCCAGAACCCTTGGAAAATGTCTATTTGCAAAGAAAATAGATGAAGAGCCAGCAAGTGGATGGTTTCTGTAGCTATGACCTAGATAATAAAACCTCCCTCTGAACCCCTGNTAATGCTAGAGTGTGCTTTTCAGGGCTCTTTACCAGTAGCAAAGCAACACATCTGAAGAAGGAACAAATAATCAAAGCAGCAGATACAGAAGAAACTGAAGACAGATAAATTCTATTACTCAGTACTCAAATGTGTTTATTTGCTAGTCTGGTAAAACGTGTGTTGTATTTATATGTTATATCAATTTATCTGAACATGTTTTTCTATAAATATTCAACTTTATAATCAAAAAAAGAAAAGAGGAATTGTGGAGAGAGTGCTGAAGGCAATCCTGCCCCTGCTCTATTGCAGCTGTGTTAATCCCCACAGAGTGGGAACAGCCCTGCCCTCCCGCTGTGGGTGATAAAGGTGAATTTGCTGCTTGGGGTCTGCTGGGCTCTGCTGGCCCTGCTGTGAGGAGGGACGGACAGAAGGGGTGGGACATTGTGTGAGAGACAGACAGGGTGAGTGAGATATTATATGAGGGACAGACAGGGTTAGGTGGCTGTGCTGGGGCCTATGGTGATTTCACCTGATATTCAAAAGAGTCTGAATTATTTTAAAGCATCTTTCTGATGTGCTTTTAGGAATTCCAACTGCTCTACCAAGCTGCTTTTGGTGCTTTTGATTCTTTTTCCTAAGCTGCTGGAGGTTTGGGTGGCAGTCATGATCCAGTTTCCACAACCAATTTCAGTCCATAAAAGCAAATTAGGCAGAGAAGAATTCTCACAGCTTCTTGGTACTGCACTTCCCTGCTTGTCCAGTATGTTCCAGGAAATTCTGGTCATCCTCATATGGATCATAAAGGCTAAGACTGTCACCAAGTGAGGACATAGACATCCACCTCCAGTGTTAAGGAGCCATATTACCAAATCCAAACTGGTTAAAGGATGTTGGTGGGGTTTGTGGTTGTTGTTTCTTTTTTTAGATTTTTTTAAGTTCTAGCTTTTGTTACCCAAAAAAAGAAAAGAAAAGAGGAAGTCTCCAGTACTGATTAGTTATCTCCAAAAGTACATTTAACTTCAGGAGTCAAAGCACTGAAATGTATGTCTGCCTTTCCCCAGCAGTTAAAGAACATTTAAAAATCCATTGCTTATGCTCTCTCTAATCGCCTGCTCTGAGCCTGTGGCTGGGGACTAATTACAGTAACTAGTAAAAAACTCAAAATATACATCATGCTGTGCATTTTACTAAAAATATACTACAATGAATTTCAATTGGTAAAGAAAAATTTGGTATTTAAATTTCCTGCCAGAAATGTGGATTTATGAAAATAAGCCCCTAGGATAGGAAGAAAATAGTGGGACCTATATGCTAACAAGATTTCTGACATTTGTACTGCTGTGGATCAAATAACTGACCCCAAACTCCTCAGTTTTGGGATCACACTTGGTTTTTAACATGCAGGGAACTGTAGACTAGTTCCAGCCTGACAAGTGGTGTTCAAGGCCAGCCTGGATGGTGCTCTGAGCAATCTGATCTAGTGGAAATTGTCCCTGCCCAGGGCAGGGTGGTTGGAGCCAGATGAGCTTCAAGGTCTCTTCCAACCCAAACTATTCTCTGATTCTGTAAGTACAAGCTGGATGGAGTAATTATTCTCAGAGAATAAACAGTAACGATGAAGTTTCACACTGTTTTAGAGTACTCATGTGGGGATGGACAGGGGTTTTTAGTGTTTTCTCTATCTCTTTTTCATTCCATTTTTTTCCTCTTAAACAAAAGCAGGATGTATTCCTCCAGTTCCCCCAGTTTTAGGCAGCTATAGCCTTCTCATCAATGTGATGGAAGGAAAAGAACTTGTAATTCTTAACATATTGATGTCAAAATCTTCATATCATACCTGGCAGATGGCTCGATAAATAAACTAAGAACACCAATAAACACAGAAAAGAGCTGTTCTCCAAAGAGGGAAGGATGGTCCCCCTCTCAGCCAGCATACATTGTGCAGCTCTGGCATATGCCGAGGACACCTGTGAGATATTCCTGCCTGCTCCAGAGAGGAGCTTGGCTTGCTCACAGCTTACTTCCCTTACATCAACTCAGGTGTTCCCAGAGTAGATAAGAAGAAAAACTGTCATGAGACTGAGAGTTGCCTCCCTTTCCACACATGTGGACGTGTTCATGAAGGACTGGCTTGCATGTGGTCCCTGAAAGAGCTGGGGATTTGTTCTGCCCTTATTTCCCTATTCCACAGGGCAGCTTCTCTCCATAACCATGGTTACTGTGCTGCTTTTTGAGCACCAGAACAGCCCCAGCTTGTAAGGAACTTTGACCATGTACCCTGGGGAAAACCTCTTCCTCAACCTCTAATGCCAAGCTGCACAGAAAGGAAGGAAAATCTGCACCAGTCAGCCAGATGCAAAAGTGAAAAGACCAGGCAGTTCTGAATGGTGGATTTACAATCAGAAAATTCCCTCCTTTTACCTCATACATTAGAGAAAAAATAGAAAATCTGAGAATAAAGAAGGAATAATTTCTGCTTTCCTGCACAGAAGGGCAAAAAGCAGCTTCAGCTACCAACCTCATTATTTTTGCATCCTTCCAAATTACGGCTCAAACAAACTGCTCTCAGTTCTAACATTTGTTTCTGGTTTCAGACTAGTAGAAATCTAATTTCCTTCTCCCCAAGAGCAAATGTCAGCACAAGTGGGATCTGAAATTTGTTGCTTGACACCTGCAGCAAAGAGCTAAATTGAGAGTAATATTTCAAAGAGGTACTTGGGAGGTATGTGTTTAAATTTGCTTAAAAGGCAAGCAAGCTTGGGTATGGTCCTCCTGCACACTGCCTCTAAAACATATCCCCTGCCCCCCTGGACTGATCCAAGGCAAAGGAAAGGGAACTTTCCTGTTCCCTTTGATTAGAACCATGTGGACCAAATGTGGTGTTTTAGGAAACTTTGTGAGTCTGGCTCAAAAATAGGTATTATGATTTTACACTTCTGAACACGTGGGCCAAAAAGAGCCTGCCTAGCTTCTACACAGAACCAAATGGTTTGGGTTGGAAGGGATGTTAAAGAACATCCTGTTCCAGCTCCCCTGCCCTGGGCAGAAACACCTTCCACTAGACTGGGTTGATCACAGCTCCATCCAACAGAAAAAACAGCTGACAATTAAAATGAGTTTTTGATTCAGGGTCACTCCAAAATGAATTCCTGATAATGAGACACAAACAGCATCCTTAGTTTTCCTAGCCTTGCTTTGGTATCCAGATTCCTATGCCATTGCAAGCAATCTGCTTCTGACTTTTCCAAGAAGAAATCAGCATCCAGGCTGTGAGCTACTAAATGCAATCCAGGAAATTTCACGCCATCCTGTAAACTAGCATTTGGAGATTCTGTATGTAAATGTAGAAAGCCACAACGTTTCTGTAATGCTATTTATTGATACTGTAGTTCATCTGTAAAATGCACTGCCTTACCCCACAGCTGGGCAGTGGAACAGGTGAGCTGCCTGTAGTTTGGTACTCCAGGCTGAGAGAGCAGGCTAAATCCTGGCCAGTTCTGACTCCATGTAACAAAGCACACAAATTAAGTCTATTTTATCACTTAATTGATATGGCTTGTGTAATCCTTGTGGTACAATTGCTTGGCACAATTCTGAAATGTGCAGTGCGGTTTTCTCATTTTGAGAACAGGTCCCTGAGCTTTCAGTCACACTGGAAACTTCTGTTTTTAGATGTCAAAGTGCATTTTCAATTGTTGCCTCAACCTAAACAGACATGTATCTTATTAACATATAAACAAACACACAGTCAGGACAACTGAGTTATGGAAATGTAAGCAGAGAACCAGGTAAGATTAAAAATTAAATAAAAATCAAATTACTTTCTTTTTTGTCCCCTGCTACAATCACAAGAGTATAAGAATGTATATGGCATTTCAACTGAATAGAGCAGAAAATATGCAAATTAGCATTGCTTCCACAATGCAAAATGACAAAGCAAAACTAAAGCAATGCTACAGATTTTACATGGATCTAAACTGGCACAGTTCCATTAAGTCACTGGGATGAAGGTTGGAAGCCAGTTGTCTTCCATATGAAAATAGCAATATTTGGATAGTCTAAGAGTTATTAGAAATTCCACTGGCATGGAGTTGCTTTAATCTTCAAATCAAGCCATGTCTCAGAGGTTCTAACTGGAAGATTGCCATTACTTTCAGCACCCTCTTCTAAAGCCACTACAGAACTAATAATTAATGCAAAGGGCAGATGATGCACATGCAATAGTACAAACATATTAAAAGTTCTGGCTTCAATAAGAAAAAAAAAAAATTGCCTGTAACCTGCCACCCACAGGGGCCATTCTACTAGTTTTAAGTCAATTAGTGTAACTTGTCTCAAAAGTCAGCTCTCTCTATCCTCGTTAGTGGTGACGAACAGTTTACTGGACTAATTATTCTTTTAACAGCTCATTAGAACTGGAATTAATCAGTGCCAAAGAATCGAAAGGTCATTGATCATCAATTTCTTGAAACACAAAACAGAAGACAAAAGCCATCTCAAATATCCAGAAGGATTGCAATTACTGTAAATAGGATATATTAGGAAACAGAAATGCAGCAGCATCTGTATTTGTGGATCACTATTAAAGAGAAAATGGGAATCACTCTTTCCTAGCCCCTACAGGAGAAAGGCCAGTTTATATTTTCTCAGCTTTTAAAAGTGGAAACACATTCAAAATCCCTTAGTGTGATTCTCAGACATTGTATTGATGAGGAGCACGGATGTGCCAAGAGCAGGAAGCACCTGACCCACAGGTCCTATACGATACATAGCATACATATATATCAAAGTATCATATAGCACCTAAGTGTACTGTGTAGAAAAGCAGCATTTAGAAAATGCCATATTCATTATTAAATGTGGTTGTTTTTCAGGGTAATGACTGCACAGCTCTAGCAAATCTCCACAGAAACCACATATTTCATTACCACTCACTTGTACTGGTCTTTTGCAGAAATGTTGTATTATGATAAAAATTATCAGATGCATTTTAGGGAAAAATAGAAGTTAAGCATTCTGTATGAAAAATTAATAATTATGCATAATTACAACATAGAAATTACTGGATAAATAATCTCATCAATTCCTATAGGGAAGATGCCTCTAGATGCCTTTAGCTGAAACTAATTGAGTTGAATAGGAAAATAGTCTGAAAATATGAAGAATCTATCAGAGAATGACAAGCTCTTTATAGAGTTTTGAACCATCTTATACTTTCCATGCCATGGACATAACACTTTTCCCTTCATTTTTTAAAAAATACCTCTGCAGAAATATTACCCTTACTTATATTTGACAGTGATTTTTCATAATGGGAAATAGTTTCACATTTGGGGATATATACAGTACATTAAAAATACTTAAATGCATATGCATTAGTCTGGGAAAAAATAAATGAGATGTGTATTTTAAAAAAATGAGAATCAAAACAAATGGAAGTTCTTAAAGACATGGTGAACCAAAAATCCTGACTAAAATGGATCAAGGAACATTTTCCATAGCCCACACCTGAGAGGCTGCTAAAAATACTACTGAAATATAAATATTAAATATAGCTAAAATAAGCTATAAAGACTGGATAAAGACCCTTTTAGGCACACATGCAGACTACGTCCAGCCTTTTGCATCATGAATCCTGCCAAGGTCAGAAGGGAGACAGGCAAGGGAAGAATTCCAAATGGTGTGGCCTTGGAGGGTGTCACCATGTCCTGCTGAAGGCATCCTCTGCAGGTGAGAGGTGATTTACCAGTGAGTTCTTTTCAGTCATAAAACATGATGCATTTTGCTGAGGCTGGCATTTTACATTTTAAAACTTAGGTTAGAAGCTGAGAAAGGCGATCATGCTAATGCAAGTTAACAACTGCCACTCCTCACCTGAGCACAGCAACTCATCCCCCTTAGCACTAGAAATTTGTAAGTGAAATGGGAACTGGCAGCACAAGAATCCCATAACTTTTATTCAGCCCCACTTATTACACAGCATCATAAACCACTTAAAATGGAGCATTGTGGAAACACCAGCAATTTTTTCTATATGGACAATTCACCAGTGACAAAAGCTTCTAATCATACCTGAACCTAGGCAGATCAAAAAGACAGTTTATAAAAGTATTAATGCTTCAATAATCTGAATTAGTGTGGAGAAGTCTCAATTAGTCAGCACCTTTCTTTAGGGAAATCTCTCCTCTCTATGTTTGTTTTAATTAAATACCAAACAATGTCACTAAAACACATCCCTGGCTCTGTGTGGGAAGCAAGGTAGGTAAAACAATTATTTCCTCTTTGAGGATATAAAGACAAATGCATGGAGAAGGAGATAACTGCTTTTAAAATGCAGCACTGATATTCCCTATCTAACATAACAAATTGGAAAACACAAACACATCTAATCCATATTTATGAAAGGCATCATTTAACTGCTCTGTACCATTGTGAGTAGAACACCACGGAGGGTGTGTGCAGCTTCTGGAGGTGATTCTGCGTGTGCAAAGGTGCAGACACCTTTGGTCAGATGCTGGGTGTGAATCAACAAACCTCTCTGCTTGTTATGGAGCCACGATGAGCGATGGCAAAGGTCCCTGTGCCACCACCTGCTCTTGCACCCATGTGCACCCAACTCTCCGTGCTCAGCACCACACAGAGATAAGGCCATTAGTCCTCATCTCCTTCAGTATTCCCTTGAACTTCATTTAAAAAAGGAGCTTTTTGTTCTCAAAAATGGTTTGGAAAATCCCACTTCTCAAGACAAGTAGCATGAGACATTTCACAGGGCCCAAGTGTCCAGCATTATTAATGTTCTATAAGCTTTTTCATCATGTCATTATTAAATAAAACATCAGCTGAACCCTTCTAAAGCTCTGCAGATATGTGAGACAGTTGTTATATTTATATAGGACATTTCTGCCTTGCTGCTATAAACTATTCTGACCGTAGTAGACTCTGATTCAGCACTTTCAGGTGTAAAACTCATGCAAAAAGGAGATAGTACTTTTTAACTTCCTATGGAAGCAGTAAGGAAAGTAATCCTTAATTAACTCATGTGCAAACAGATTAATTTGGTAAGAGCACACATCCATACAGGAGAAATAGCTGTGCAGTGGTACCAGCCAATGTAACGAAAAAGAGAATCAACCCCCTCTTTCCATAAGGAGTATAATTTGTAATAGGAATCCCCTGTGGTTAAACCAAAATTACTGCAAGAGTTGCCAAGACAGTTACTACATGCTATATATAAGTGTATATACATGAACATATTTATTTTAAATAAAAATATTATGCATCTATGTTAAATATATTATATAAAATGCATTGTGTTTTATACTATTTATGCTTTACATAACATAAAATGTTTATATATTTTCATATACATAAAACTTCTCTCTCTCTTTTTCTCCCTCCCTAAATGCAGATGCTCGAGGAAATGATGATGATTCTGTGCTGAATAATGCACAGCTCCCATGTGGAGGGAATACCCAGACTGGATTTTGCCCAGAGTCCGGAATGGAGTTGGCTGGTTGTAGGGAAAACCTGGACCGGATCTCCTCCAGAGTCCAGACAGCTACTATATGCTATATATAAGCATATATATATGAATATGTTTACTTTAATGATAAAATATTATCCAACTATATTTAATGTATTATATAAAATGGATTTTATTGAATACTATTTATTTTACATAAAATAAAGTATTTATATGTTTCTATGTATAATATTTCTCTTTTTTCTCCCTCCCTAACTGTAGACGCTTGAGGAAATGAAGATGGTGATTCTGTGCTGAATAGTGCACAGCTCCGAGGTAGAGGGAAAACCCGTATTGGATTTCACTCAGAGTCCAGAATGGAGTTGCCTGGTTGTAGGGGAAACCCAGACCGGATTTTGCCCGGAGGCCAGAATGGACAGCTAGTGTATGATATGTATAAGTATATATACATGAATATGATTATTTTAAACATAAAATATTATGCATTTGTATTTAATATATGACATAAAATGCATTGTATTTTATACAACCTATATTTAACATACTATAAAAGTGTATATACATGTTGTATATATAAAATTCAACCTTCAAGACTTAATTTTTGAGAATAAGGTTACAGGATAACATCGTTGGAATGGACCTGGTTGGAGGGAAAACCCAGACTGGATTCTGGCCGGAACCCAAAATGGAGTCAGTTGGAGGGAAAACCCGGACCGGATTACTGCCGGAACCCAGAATGGAGTCGGTTGGAGGGAAAGCCTGGACCGGATTTCTGCCAGAACCCAAAATAGAGTAGGTTAGAAGGGAAACCCGAACCGGATTATGGCCTGAACCCGGAATGGAGTCAGTTGGAGGGAAAACCCGGACCGGATTACTGCCGGAACCCAGAATGGAGTCGGTTGGAGGGAAACCCTGGGCCGGATTCTGGCCGGAACCCGGAATGGAGTCAGTTGGAGGGAAAACCCGGACCGGATTACTGCCGGAACCCAGAATGGAGTCGGTTGGAGGGAAACCCTGGGCCGGATTCTGGCCGGAACCCGGAATGGAGTCAGTTGGAGGGAAAACCCGGACCGGATTACTGCCGGAACCCAGAATGGAGTCGGTTGGAGGGAAACCCTGGGCCGGATTCTGGCCGGAACCCGGAATGGAGTCAGTTGGAGGGAAAACCCGGACCGGATTACTGCCGGAACCCAGAATGGAGTCGGTTGGAGGGAAACCCTGGGCCGGATTCTGGCCGGAACCCGGAATGGAGTCAGTTGGAGGGAAAACCCGGACCGGATTACTGCCGGAACCCAGAATGGAGTCGGTTGGAGGGAAACCCTGGGCCGGATTCTGGCCGGAACCCGGAATGGAGTCAGTTGGAGGGAAAACCCGGACCGGATTACTGCCGGAACCCAGAATGGAGTCGGTTGGAGGGAAACCCTGGGCCGGATTCTGGCCGGAACCCGGAATGGAGTCAGTTGGAGGGAAAACCCGGACCGGATTACTGCCGGAACCCAGAATGGAGTCGGTTGGAGGGAAAACGTGGGCAGGATTTCTGACATAACCCGGAATGGAGTTGGTTGGAGGAAAAACCCGAAGCGGATTTCTGCCAGAACTCGGAATGGAGTCGGTTGGAGGGAAAACCCAGACTGGATTTGTGCTGGAACCCGGAATGGAGTCGGTTGGAGGGAAAGCCTGGACCGGATTCTGGCCGGAACCCGAAATGGAGTCGGTTGGAGGGAAAACCTGGACCGGATTCTGGCCGGAACCCAAAATTGAGTCGGTTGGAGGGAAACCCCGGACCGGATTACTGCCGTACCCGGAATGGAGTAGGTTGGAGGGAAAGCCTGAACTGGATTTCTGCCAGAACCCGGAATGGAGTCGGTTGGAGGGAAAACCCGGAATGGAGTCGGTTGGAGGGAAAACACGGACCAGCTTCTGGCCGGAACCCGGAATGGAGTCGGTTGGAGGGAAAACCTGGACCGGATTTCTGCCAGAATCTGGAATGGAGTCGGTTGGAGGGAAAACACAAACCGGATTGTGGTGGCAGTCAGGAATGAAGTCTCCTGGTTGGAGGGAAAACCCAGACCGGATTTCTGCCAGAACCCGGAATGGAGTCGGTTGGAGGGAAAACACGGACCAGCTTCTGGCCGGAACCCGGAATGGACTCGGTTGGAGGGAAAACCTGGACCGGATTTCGGCCCGAATCCGGAATGGAGTCAGTTGGAGGGAGAACCCGGACCGGATTCTGCCCAGAACCCAGAATGAACTCAGTTGGAGGGTAAACCTGGACCGGATTCCAGCCAGAGTCCGGAATGGAGTTGCCTTGTTGGAGGGAAATGCAGTCTTCCAGTTGGAGTTAAAACCTTGACTGGATTCAGGCCAGAACCTGGAATGGACTTGGAGGAAAAACCCAGAGCGGATTCCGGACAGAACCCGGAATGGAGTTTGGGAAAAGAACGTCTCCTGCTTTGGAGAGCGTATTCCCAGGTTTGGTGGATGGAGTAAAGATCTCTTTCAGGTGAGAAGATACTTCTTAGTCTCTGCAGATGGGCGAAAGAGGGAAAAACAAAATTAACAAAGGCTTTATGAGTGACATAAGGACTGGGAGAAATATTTCAAGGCAGAACAGGCTCAATTTTAGCTGCAAAGTGATTTTATTACTGACATAATCAGAAGAGGATAATGAGGAGTAAAATGAACTGTTAAAACACTTTCTCCCACTCAGCCCTTCTCTCCTTTCCACCAATGGCGCAGGGAGACAAGGTGTGGGGGGTTTTGGTCAGTTCATCACTGAGATTTTCTTCCTCTGCTCCAGGAGATGAGTCCTTCCCCTGTGAGACTTTGTGGTCCCTCCCACAGGAGACAGTTCTCTGGGAACTTCCCCTGCATCATTCCAATCTCATGAGAGCAGTCCTCCTTGAACTGCTGTAGTGTGAGTCCCTCCCTGAACTGCTGTGACGTGGCTCTGTTCCCACAGGGTACAGCCCTCCAAGGTCAGGCTGCTCCAGCCTGGAAGCAGGACCCTCTCTCTCCACGTTTCCCACTGGATCACAGCCCCCTCCAGGCATCCACCTGCTCTGGCATAGGCATTTCCTCCGTGGGCTGTGCATGGATCTCTGCATGTTCCGTCGATCTCCATGGGCTGTGGGGGGATCTCTGCATCTCCCATGGATCCCCAGGGGCTGTGGGTGGATCTCTGCCTCCCCTGTGGATCCCCAAGGGCTGTGGGTGGATCTCTGCCTCCCCCATGGATCTCTATGGGCTGTGTGTGGATCTCTGCATCCCCCATGGATCCCCAGGGGCTGCGGGGGCACAGCTGCTTCACCATGGTCTCACCACGGCCTGCAGAGCAATCTTGGCTCAGCCACCTGGAGCACCTCCTGCCCCTCCTTCTGCACTGACCTTGGTGTCTCTATGTTGTTTCTGTCACATGTTTTCACCTCCTCCTCTTCTCTGGCTAGAAGAAACCCCCTGTGTTTTTTTTTTATATTTTCTTCTTAAGTATGTCATATCACAGAGGCATTACCAGCCTCTCTTACTGGCCCAGCCTTGGCCAGCAGCATGCCCATCTTCAGAGCCATCAGGGATTTGCTCTGCCCGACATGGTGGAAGCTTTCAGCGCCTTCTCAAAGGAGCCACCTCTCTGTGTCTCCTCTGCTACCAAAAACCAGGCTGTACCAGACCAATACCTGTACCCACTGCTGTGACCAGCAGTGCTCCAGCAATCAGGGCTGGAATCAGCCCCACATTCTCTCTGCTATCGCCGAGCTGCTGCCAGACAGCTCTAAGGCCTGTGGTGGACACTGGGAGCTCAGCCCTACATTCATCTTGCTGGAGCAAGGTCACTACACAACAGACCTGGGTGGATGGGGCAGGAATTCCATTCCTGAATGCTCATCACACACAGAGACTGTGCCACAGCCTTTGCAGCAGGGCTGAGCAGCACCGTAGCCTACAGGGTAAGAGTGAGAGGCTTACAAGCAAGGAAATATCTTATTTGCCCTTCCCCATGGTTCTTGCAACAACAACAGTAAAAATGAAGGCACTCCAAAGTACAAAAGAGCCACATAAAGTCTCTTCTCCAAGCCTGTAGATAGATACCAGAGGAACATAAGACACCACATTCCACATGTTACCGATTTCTTTGCTGTATCTGAAACCTGATAGCCAAAAAAATATGAAAAGATCCCATCAAAATCTCAACCTCTTCTGAAACACTGAAAGAATTACCAGCATGACTGGCCTGTGTAAATCTCCATGCCCATTGATGCCCCACTATACACAGAGTCTGCCTGCTAAGTGCAGCAAAATGTAACATTTGTGACAGAGGTTTACAATAAATCAATTCATTGATCTTTCCATTTTTTAACCAATATATATCCCCATACCACTTCAATTAGCCTCTTGAAAAAAGTGACACCTGGCAAACAGAACCATAAATTACCCTTTGATGTTATCACATCCTAAGCCAAAGAACACAGGGGGTGTTTATTTTACTAGCTGGTCCGCGTTCCTAGATAGACTTTACAAGGAAAAAAGGCACAATTAACACCTTTGTCTAAGGGCTAATTCTACAGCTGTTAAAAAGTCTCTAGCCCTTTCTTCCATAGGAAAAAAGAGAGCCATAAGGAGGTGCCACCTGAAAAGCCTGCCACTGGAAGAGGTGTGGCAAATATTCTAACATTATAAAATAACAGCCAGTAAGACAGTGCTGAGATGTTTTAGTCAGCAAATACATAATGAGATGCAAAATTACACCCCCCCAAAACTCAAACAAACAAAACCACAAGAAAACAACATAAAAACCCAACCAACCAAACCCCACCCCCAAACCCCACAACCCAACAAAAAAAGCTGAATGAGGAGCATTAGAACTGATGAAAGGCAATGAAGCATGATAGCCAGGAGAGTCCTGGATTCCACCACTAAATTCCACCACTACTGTTTCCTGGGGAAAACAGTACTTAAACGTCCATCTCTTTTTTCTGCAAACTCTCATAATAGGAATTTGATTGAGTTTGAAGTAAATCACTAATACTCAAGAGATATAAACTTCCCTAAGAATGTGAAGTAATCCTATAAAATATCACAGTTGCACAAACAAATCAATTACCGGAGTGAGGCAGAACAGCCAAGGACTGAGTTGGAGGGATGAGAAATGGAAGTCCAACACAATGAAATAAAATGTTCTACTGCTGTTTCTGGAGTTCTTATGTTCTGACAAACAATGGCCCAGAAGGTATAAAAGTTGGGAATTGACTTTTGAGGCTTTCACACTGAACGCTAAGCAAGCGAACAAGTGACAAAGCTGTGACTCAACTTTTACAGAGTTTCATCTATGTTGAGCACTCTCAAACTTGTTTCCCTAAATCATGCATGGAGACTGCTCCCTAGCCAACATTTTGTACCATAAAGTCATTTGGAGCAATTTTTAAAAAAGCATTGAACTGTTAGAAATTCCTGACCTCCAGACTTTTGTCCTCCTGCTTTGTTTTGTCAAGTTCACTCCCAAGGAGCCTGAGACATCAGGGATCCCCATCAGAATCTGGATACCCTGGCTAGATTTTCAGTTTTTCCCTCTCAATCAAAACATACTCTGGCGTAGTTCAGCATTAGATTAAGTGTATCTCGTAAGATAAACATAATGCACTCACTAATTGATAGCGTGTTATGCTAAATTTGTTAAAAGAAAAACAAGCAACTAAGGCATTAAACCCCACAATACACATTCAAGATGAATAAACAGAATAATTACCAGCATACTCTGCTGGTTATATTCCAAGTTTAATCAACCCAGGGGACAAAGTAACAGATACAGTATTTCACCCACACTTCTGAACCGGAATTTCTCCTCCAGTGCAGCATGTTCTGCAAAACTCTGTGCTGGTGAGAAGTATAACCTTCCTGGCTTTAAAGACCTGAGCTTGTTTTTGAAAGCCCAACTCTCTTTCGGCTTCCAGCTGAAATGGGGCAGAGCAGTCCCTCAGCTGCACTTGATCAGTGTGGCTCCACCAGAATCAACAAATCTGTGCTATTTAACACCAGTCTAAGAAGTGACCCTGTGTTATTTCCCAGCATACTGTCCTCAGCTGAGACTGCAGATATAATTATTTTGGTTCTGGCATCTGAAATATTTCATCAACAGTGAGTTAATTAGGTTACTGCAGCGGAGTGGTGTAAACTCCCATAATTTTTGATGTTTGCTAAAACAATACATATTCTGCAGCTGAGTAAATATTTCTTGGGAGAACATAATGTAGGAATTGGTTCTCACTCCAGATGTCGACTGCATTTATAGAAATCTGCACTGTGGCTTCGATTTGAATTCACTCATCCCCTGGTCTGTGACAACTGAATGCCTGCAGACTCACAGCTGTATCAGTGGAGATATTCCAAACTTCTGCAGTGCCCTTCTCTATTTAGTCCTTTACTCCCATTAATGAGCTAAGCCACAAGGATCCCCCTGGGGTAAGAATGATTCTATTCATTTTACTTATGGGGAATTTATGATGAGAAAGCTGAAGCCACTTGCCAGGGTTGTGTGAGAAACCTGGAGTAAAGCTAGAGAGAAGTGCAATCAATACACATGAAAAGTTCCAGTCTTACTGAACAGGAATAAACGTTTGCAGAATTCAAGCCACATTTTAAAAATATTGTGAGGTAGGCAAGTATAATCCAATAAAATAGACTCCCCCCCGCAACACACATCATTTTGTTGAATGATAACTACATGCTCTGCATATTTCCTTGAGAAGTTCTGGAGCTTTTTTCTCTCCAGGAAATCATTTTCCTAAGTTTTCAGCTTATATATATTGGAATTTCCTTCACGGGGGAAAAAGTATTCCTCACTGCATTCAGCAATAAAATAGCACAAGAAATAATGATTCTGGGTGGAACTTGCTGGCATTCATTAACAGCATTGGCTCAGATGTGCAAGTACTGGAAAAACAGAGGAGTGTTTCAATCCTGACTTCCCTGACATCAAAGGTAGACAGGTTCTGAGCTATTTTCATAATTCTGCTTTCTGTTTTGACATGTTGAAGAACAACAAAAGCATGCTTCACCAACTGCCCCATGAGAAATAATATTCCTTTGCTCAGATTGCATTTTCAAGTTAAATCGTGCAAAAGAATTGCCCACAGATGTTTAAGAGAATTCCACAGGTCATGCAGCTCAAGTCAGACAATGCCTTCAAATAACAATGATTAAATTGACAGTAAGACAAATAACTGCATTAATGGCTGCAGCAGCAGGATGAAATGCTGGGGCACCAAACAACCCCTGACTCTGGCATGGCCCTGACTTCAGAGATGAGTATTAGAGTGTTTGAGAATTGCTTCGGAAAGGACTATCCTATCATTAGCCACACAGCCATTATAAGCATGGCAATGAATCAGGAAAATTTCCTCTTTCAGGAGAGGGGAAAAAACCATGTCACTGTTAAAAACAATGGACTTCATCCTGTACCTTTAAGGAGCTTTTGGTAGGGGTGCAGGAGGTGCCTACGTCCATGTTCTAAGAGAACAGAGTAAAGAACAGAAGAAAATGACCACACCATTTATTTAGGGAGCAATGAGATAGAGCAAAATGGACTTTCTAACAATTTTCTTGGTCTGCTATACACAAAACCTCCTCTCTGTAGATCAGGTTGAAATAAAAAATCATTGAACATTATAATTACTAGATAATATTCTCTCTCTAGTATGGAACTCTCTTTTTCCCTTGCTGACATTCTCTATTTCCAGTGGAAATATGAGAATTTATTGAAAATGAGATTCTGGTCTTGTCCATTTTCATATTTCAGAAGTCAATTTGCATACTGATCTTGCCCCTCTTCCACATTCCACAATGGAAACAAGCTCATTCACAAAACAGTACAAACTGACAAGGCACAACACCTTCTATTGAAAGTACAAACACACGAGCACTGTCAAGTTACAGCTCAAAGCAGAACTTCCTTTCTGGCAATGGTAATTTGAAAATATGGTAGTGACAGGACTTCTGGAATTCATGGAGCAGATGGGATTCAGAAGAGGAAAAATCTGTAAAGTGGAGGAATAAAGATGCTAGACACCACTACAAAACAGGGAATGGCACAGTGAGAAAAAGATGGAGAGAAACAAGAAGTGGAAGGATGCATGTTCCATGGAGAGATCAAATGAAAGTGGAATGGGATCAGAAACAAGCCTGATGCTAAGCACAGAAGAAAGTATCTCAGAAATAAAAGCTATTTTTTGGCTGCTAAATTTTGCTGTTGGGCAGATCCAAATAATTTGCCAACACTGCCTGCTCCATAAATAACTACTTTCGTTTATGTATTTATTTTCACTAGCTCTTCTACTGGTGGTAAACACTGGATAAACACTGGCTTTGCTGATGCTCTCAAAAGAAAGAGAGGAAGAGAGAGAGAGAGAAAGAAAGAGAAAGGTAGAGAGAGAGAAAGAGAGAAAGAGAGAGAGAGAGAAAGAGAAAGGAAGAGAGAGAGAAAGAGAGAAAGAGAGAGAGAGAGAAAGAGAGAGAGAGAGAAAGAGAGAAAGAAAGAGAGAAGGAGAGAAGGAGAGAAAGAGAGAAGGAGAGAAAGAGAGATCTTTACTCCTTCTTCAGGGATGAACAAAAAGACTAACTGCTCATAAAATGCAAAAAAAGAAAGCATGGCAGGAGAATTCCTGCATGGCTGAAAATAAAACCTAAAATCACATCAAAATTGTTGGCCCAGAGTAATTTTCAGCGAACCACAACTGTTATTTCTCCTGCCAGCTGGGAACATAAAGAGACCTTATTAATGCACGATTTCTGCGTTTACCTCATATTTCTAACTTGGAATAAATTAGAAACAGACTGAAGGCCCCATTCGGCAGGATGAAGTAAACAAATGTGTTTTACTGTATATGCTTTTCAGAATGAATTAAATTCACGCAGCATTTGTTCAGCTTGCTCACAGCAGAGAGCTTTCACTCTGCACCACAGGCTGTACGAACAGACAGTCCAGGGAAGGCTGCACTTCACCTTCAGACAACAGCAGCCCCATCCAGTTCTGCCTCCTCCCCACCACTGCTGTGTCACTGCACTGGACAGCAAAGGAGCTAAGCAGATTTTGAAACAGTAAATGCAAATGTCTGTGACTGCCACCTGAAAATACAACTTCTATTCAGCATGGTGCTGCCAGGCAAGAACACTGACATCCCAAAATCTGAAGCCGGAAGGGAGACCAGAACTTAGACTTCATTCTGATTCCTACCAAAAGGGATGCTGTGAACAGAAGCAGCATGAACCTTGGGATGCAGTGGCTCTGGAAGGCTGCTGGCTGCACACAGCTGCTTCCAGCTCACCCTGAAGTTCCTCTCAAGGCTTGCTCCCAGAAGGGCCAACCCAGGGATCAATAGACCATATCTGATATATCAACAGCACCTAACCAGAAGAGCTTCCACTTCCACCTGACTTTTTTTCTTTTGGTCTTTTTCTAAGTTTAAGAAAAAGACTTAAAAAGAACACTGGTGTTCCCAAACCAAGCTAGTCAGTTTTTTTTGTTTGCTTTTTTGTTTGTTTGTTTTTGTTTTTAGGGGAACACCAAATTCTGCTCCAAATCCAACCCCATGGTTCTGAGGTTGAACAGATAAGATCAAAAAGTTGGGTCAAGGTTAGGCTGAGGCCTTTGCTTTGCAGAGAACCCAAAGAATCCCTGCATGAGATCCTCAGGCCACTTTTAGCAGCCTAAAGACTCACTGTGAGACAAGTGCTGCATGAAAGCATAGCTCAGGAATGAAACAACCACTTTAAAATACCATCTGAATTGCTTCTGTGAATGAAAACAGCAGGTTATGCTACATCAACTATATTTTTCCCAGCTCAGACTTTCAACACATATTTCTGTCAGAGACTAAATGATGATGCCAACCTCTCACTGCAATCAAAAGCAACCACTGCAGTTCATATGCACAGAACATCTAGCTAGCAATCAGGTAAATAACTGGAAAAAAAATCTCACCATCAGAATGGAGTCTGGATTAAACCTTTCAAAGTGAACTAGCAAATCATTGCTGTACACAACATTTTGGGATTTCTGCTGAATAGAACTTCACTATTCCAAAACACCCCAAAAAGTCAATAAAGCTGAACTAAACAATTAAAAAAAATAAACTGATAATCTCACAGCTGGGCCAGCACTACCAAGGCTAAATAATGTCTCTGGAATGTTGTTTACTTGAAAAGAGAGGCTAAAAGCACCACTGATGCTCAATTCTTTTCCCATTTGGTGTGGTGGATACCTGAAGCGTCTTGGTCTCTAATGACTGTAAATGTAAGAATACTCTTACTTCAGCTAGGCTTGAGAATTAGTTTAAACTCATAATTTCCCCATTAATTTATAGTTTACCCTGGGACCTTAAGAATATGTGCAATGAACAATATGTTGCTTATATGGCAGTGACTATGACAGGCAAAAATGTATAGAAGAATTAATTCTGAGAAACAGTGGTGTTTGAAGTTAAATGTATAAGCAGTCCTTACAAAAGATATTTTCCAAGCTGTTTTTATGGCATTTTTCTCAGTCATTTGGGTGTTTTAGTGGCACAAGCACAGATTTCCATAAAGGACTTTTTACTCATCAGATTTACTGTGTCTTCATTTCTGTTTCATATCAGCTTTTAATATCGATGAAATTAATCTGGCTGTGCTGGTAAAAGACTGGGTTCATACTCTGGAGAGTCTCAAGGAGGGTTATTAATTTATTGTCAGCGATTTATGTTCAAAGGAGAAACACAACACATAATAAACATAATAAAATAAGACAAAACATTAAATCTTGGGTTAGTTCTTCTGCAGTAAATATATTCATCATTCTGAATGATTAAGGAATTGGATCACACATATAAATCTCTCATTTCCTGAGTGGAGTGTCTGCTTGGGTCCCGTGTATGCTGCATTTATGGGTAAGGGTTGTCCATCTTGTCCCTCCACACTGTGTCCAGCCTGGTTTTTTCAGGGACAGGGTTTCTAGCCGTAATGAAAATAAGATACATCCCAAACCCAAAAGCAAACAGAGAATAAAACTCCATCCATGAGCACAAATGGAAAGAGCAAGAATCACCTGTTTAGCAGGCGCATCTTAAGGTTACTGAATTTGTGTGGTAAGAAAATATTTTGAATAAACTCACATTATCCTGTTGCTCATGTCCCTCCTGGTCATCTCGACACCGGCAGGCTCCTAGGAAAGTTTAACTCACCTGCCCATCACTACTGGAAGTACTGTGAAAGTCTAACTCCACTCATTCTGCAACCCATTCCAATCAACACCAGTTCCCTTACACTTCACAGGCAGCACCATTAGTCCTGGAGGAGAGGGGATGGCATCCTGCAGGTGTACATAACCTTTGACAGCTGTGTTCACTAAAACAACCTGCTCAGCAGTGCAATTTTATTAGTGAAGTGCTGTCAATCAGAGAACACGGCTGTATACAACCTGGGGGCAGGAGCAACACGGGGTTTGGGTACAAACCCTGGCTCCTGTTCAGCACAGCACTTTAGCAAACCCCTGAGCTAAGCACTGAGGGTCTTTAAAGCCAGCAGACCATAAGCAAATGCTTAATTACAGAATTAAATACGGTCAGAATTGAGTCGAAACAGCTTGATCTTGCAGTAGATAAACACCATCAGCTGCCATTATACTGAGAGTTGCTAATGCTTGGTGCTGAGGTCACTGAAAAGTTTGGATGTGCACATCCCAGCCAGAATCCATGTCTCCAGCAGTAAGGAAGAGAGGCAAACCTGTGCTAAAGCTTAACATCACTTGTTCTTCTTCCTTTAAAACAAATTCAGCGCTTTGGGATATGGTACATCCCTTTTTTTTTTTTAATCCCATGAAGAAAGAAAAATGAATGACCTTGAGGTTATATTGCATATATAATATATAATTATTTTAAACATACAGAAAGATGAAAAACTCAGACAGAAATCCATAAAATGAGGAAAAGAAGTTTAGGATGGCAAAGTACACTTAAAACATTATTCTCCATGGCCAGGGTACTTTGTCGAGGGCGACTTCTGCAAGCAAAGTGGATTTTAAGTGTTTTAAGTGAATTCTAATGAAAGACTCCTTTTCATCCCTACTTTGCTAAAAAGCAGCACTATTTCTTCCTTATTAGCATTCAAGTTTATTAATTACCCATTGCCTTAAAAGTATTTTTGGGAAGTGATAATAGCAGCACACTCTGTGATGGAGGGTAGACTTTGCTGGCACTTAGGCACTTGAAATGTGTGAAGTGGTTTGAGGGTGAAGGAACTTGAGCCCTGGGTGAAAGTGTAAGTAGATTTCAGAATATCTGACGAGGGATTCTGAGGCACAAGTGTAACGAGTTTACGCTAATGCAGCTGAGTGTCAGAACAGAAAGGAGATCTGTCACTCTCAAAATGGCACATTATTTTTTTTAAAACTGCTTGAGACTTTAAGAATGCACACTTGATTGCTCATTAGAGCAATTATTATCATAGTTTCTTAAGCGTATTATACTGCATCTTTGTGAGATTTTTCCACCCAAGCCGTTTAACTCTCTTTGTTTCCTGTTGAAAAATCACATTTAAATTATTTAATAGAGAATTGGTGCGGTCTGGTGAGCAAAAGTTAAAAAAACCCAAGCAGAACTTCTAATGAATAAATTGTGAAAGCAATTTGAAAATTGCAGGGCCTAAAAGACATCACAAGTCTCATCTGAGGAAAAAAAACCTCCTCAAAGAATACTNAGAACTCACAACTCGTGAGACTGCTACAGATAAGAATTAATAAACAACTGAGTCCGAACACGAAACTGCGTCTCCCGAGCATTTAATCCTGGCTCTAACAGAAGAAAAAAAGATAAGAAACCCCACATTTTCCCTGAAGAGTGCTGGCTCCAACCCCAGCTGCAAACAGCAAGGCATCTACACTCAGCCTTTCGCTTGGCAATACCTGCAATCCGGGCAGCTTTGAAGGAATGAAGAAGACTTGCCTAGCCACAATCTGGCCTTCTCTTTCTTCATGCCATGCACTGCACAACAATAGCAGTTTTCACCATCAGGTGCCCTCAGTCAGGCCTTAAACCTTCTCAGATACCAGCAAATCTTCCACTTCCACGGGAGCTGCAGCAGCCAGAAAAGCTGCTGAACGTTTTTACACTTTTCCTGACATGAGCTCATGAACACCACCTGAAGCTGCTCGTGTGTGTTTGAAAGAATGCTGCATCCCACTGCCCACTCCCCATCCCAGTGCCTGCAGAACGGCCAGCTCTGACACCGACCACACACACAGCAGGCAGGGGGTCACAAACAGCCCCCATTCGTTGTCTCCCTTTTCATTTCCAGCTCTTAAATTCAAGCAAGGGATTTAAACTTGAGGTGACTCTGTTGTTCTTGCTTGGAGGAACCTGTATTTTAGAACCAGGGAATAATCAAAAGTGGTTGTCGCCTTGTTATTGCTGTTTGCTTTTTTTTTTTTTTGCTGGTACCTGGGTTTGCCTTCTGTACAACAATATCAGCTGTAGAAAAAATCACAGCACTTACAGGCTCCTTTACTCTCCCTGGACATGAATACACACTAATGGCTTAAAAGCTCTCAGATCCTAGATAAACCTGAGTCCTTGGAGCAGCCTCCTGTGCTCCTACCTCTGGTCCATACCGTGGCTGAAATACTCCTCAAAGCAGGTACAACACCCCTCCACTACAACGCATTTGTGCTGCTTTTAAAAGTGGTTTATGTCACCTGGTGATGATGGGATGGTGGGTGAGATTATGAGACTGACAGGACAATCAAGCAAGCCACAAAAAATACAGCTTCGAAGGAAAGTTAACACCTTACAAAATCTACAACAACTTGTAAGAGAAATAAACTAGATCAGATGAATCTTAGGAGTTACCAATGATGAACTTGCTCCAATTTTTTATCTACTCCGAGGAGACTCTAATACCCTCTTTCAGTTACCACTGGGAATGTTTTTCATTTGTGAAGATTGAGCCTAGCCTGCTATTCCAGTACACATCAGAAGTAAACCACATAGCTTAAGAAAGCTTACTCTACTAACACCCAGTGCAAAAATACCTGCTATCACAAGACATAGAAGAAAAAAAGATATATCCATCAACGTAGTCCAAATTGCAAAGATGATTTCCAGGCATGGAGTTTCAGGAAAAGGTTTTCAGCATCTGCTAAGCAATCTACAAACGTCATACAGAACTCTGATGTTCTTTGCTTTATTTCTGTATATCCTGGCATGGCAGCTAAGCTCCTTCCCAGGGACTGCAGCTGACCCAGGCTGTGCTTCTAGGTAAGTTAGCTCTGCTACAACTGCACATCAAGAACTGGAAAGTAACAAAAGCACAATTAAAAAATTAGGAGAAGTTAGCATTTGCACCAATTGAAGTTCTCCATAATGGCAGCCTCAGTTAACAATGCCAGGATGGTCACATAGAGAGACCCAGGACTTGCCAGCCCACAGAGCAGGTTTAAAATGCCTGGGGATGCCCAAACCCACACACCTGAAGCCCAGCAGGGCTGCCTCCTGCCTTCAGCTCTCTAGGAAGAGCAAATTGCAGAGGGTGTGCTTTAGGGCAGGGGGTCTCACCTCACTCCTTTGGCCCTGCACGCTCCCCCTAGCAGCAACGCTGATTCTGTTTCTCCTGGGTAATGAGGACAGAGAGATTGTTAGAAGTTGAGAGGGAAGGGAGGAATACACACGTGTTATTATCAAGCTCTATTTAGCAGTAAAGAGCTGAGTAAATCTGAAGGGTTTATGCAGCTTTAAAGCCAACCCTGGTGTCCTCCATGGGCCAACAGTGGTCTTTAAAACGCAGTTACAATATACCTATACATCACCTCTCTGTTGATCCATCTGAATCGTTAATGCCACAATGAAGAAAACAGTCTTACCTCCTAGGTAATTGCTGTACATCTATTAAAATGAATTAGCTCTCTATTGAAAAGGCTTGTTTGTTCCATATCCATCCTGCTAATGTGCATCTTTTCCTTCATTATATCTGGTAAACTGTCGAGCCTGCTATGTTGGGGAAATCAATAATTAAAGAGCTTTACAGTAATTACTCCAATAACACACGTTCTTGCCACTTAAAATACAAATTAAATCCACTGAATTAAAATTTACACTGTCAACAGACAAAGATGGGTATGTCAAGCACTAGCCCTCAAAGAGTTTCAACGCTGCTCAGAAAGTCATTACATTGAGCAGCAAAAGCCTCCTGCAGAATATTTTGCAGAGTATTTTATTTGCTCATCGGTGTTTATCGCCAGCGCGTTTCAAGATATGAGATGTGAGTCAATAAGAGAGCCAGAGCAAGCAGGGAAAACACCCTGCTCTCCTCATGCAGCACAAACAAATTAGTGTTGTTTGCAGGCAGTGGCAGCGTAGCTGACCTCCCTGCATCTGAATGCTATTTTAAATATATACATACAATTAAATACTGCCATGTATTTGTTTGTAAGTGTTTACTCATGATTTGATTACATGTATGTTCAGATGCATAAGAAAACAGGCATTTTTCTCATTTCAGGAGGGTTCTTTTAAAATGAACTGAATACGGGTAATTTCATTATTTTCTGATCCGAAAGTTATTATTTTGGTGTATTCTAATACAAAAACTCCAACATGTACAAACATGCAGATGGGGACATGCAGGCAGGTTCATCCCAAATTACATTTAATGCTCAAATTGCAATAGCTAACTTCACATTATTAATCCCTAATAATTGGGGAGACTGATGACAATTTTTTAATAATGTGGCTTCATGGATATGAGAATTGCACAGCTAAAATAAGAGAGCCTGTCCTCTCACACCCACCCCATGTGCTTCCCTACTCTTGAACCAATTCCACCCTGACACAACCTCATTGTTGTTCAGATACAAACATTTCTTACTTTAGGTTCTTATTTTAGAATAATCACTATTTTCATTTTACCTACCTCAGGAGAAACAGGCTGGGGTTTTTTCCTAGAAGGGGAAAATATAAGCAATCCTAACCCCATCTGAAGTCATGACATAGGCAAAAATCCTGAAATTACTTAAAAAAAAGGGAAATAATCTGACATGAATATAGGTAAACCTTGGCTCATTTTAAGTATCACTTCTTCATAGTTTGTAACAGGTGTCTGTGCCCCACAGGTGGAATTAACCAGCAAATCCCAAATTTCCAATGGCACTGCATTATTTATTAATACAATCTTAATTTTCCTGTTATCATATGCACAGAATAATTTTCTTTACTGGACATCACTGGTCAGGCTTGAGTGATGGTGCAGTGACTTCGAGGTCCCTGTTTGGAGCCCTGTTCCTCTATGACAAGCTTTGTGATGTGCTCCTACAAGGATCTGGAGATCAGGGTCCACGGAATTATTTAGGCTTTCCTCTCATTTATGGAAAAGATGAGATTCTCCTGTATTTTTTTTTTCCAGCTAAGCCACCAATATTCAATCTTTGCTGAGATAATCGCTTGACATTTCACAAAATATCACAGTATTCCTCCTTACAAAACAAGCCTTAGGTAAAGGAAATGGATGTACTGGAGCAGTGTTGCTCTCTAAGACTAAAACCTTCAGCTCATGCACTTTCTGGGAGGCAGCCCCAACTCCCTCCAGTCTTACTGACATGACTCCTGATTTTATTGCCTGAGCTTTCACCACTGATGACTGAGTTAATTTCAAGGCCACTGGTTTACCCAAGCACATGCAAGATTATTTTAGACGTTGACAGGAAAAAGCTTTAGGTGAGATGGAGAGGGACACAGAGGGAGCAGGCAGAGCTGCTGTCTTATCAAAGAACCATAAAACAGTTTGTTGAAATGGATCTTTGAGACCATCTCATTCCAACCCCTCTTGCCATGGACATTCCACCAGACCAGGCTGCTCAGACCTCCACCCAACCTGGCCTTGAACATTTCCAGGGGTGGGGAGGGAACCCACAACTTCTCTGAGCAACCTGTGCCAGGGCCTCACCACCCTCCCAGTAAGGGATTTCCTTTTCATACCCCAACCAAAACCACTCCCTTTCAGTTTGAAGCCCTCTTGTGTCTTGCCCTGCCCTGGCTCTCCTCTGGGCTTCAGTTTTCCCTCTGCTCCTTTTTAAGGAGCGTGTTTTGACAGCAGGGAAGCGATTCCAGGGAAGAGCCTGAGCACGACCTGTGCTGCCACTGAAGCTGAGGCTTCAGTGATGGTGCAGTGACTCTGAGGTCCCTGTTCTGCTCTGCAGCAGGGTGAGGGAACTTGAGACGAGGGCATTCCACACGCTTACTGCACTTTCAGTATCCACAGGGCAGGAAAGGCTAAGAGGTGTGCAAGGGACCGGGGAGGGAGCAAAGTGTAATCACAGGGAGAAAGGGGGGAAAAAAACCAGCAGCAAAAAGATCAGCTGTGAAAAAAGCTGATGCTTGACACAGCTGTCACACAGAACACTGCTCCCGTATTTTTTGTAATACATACATTTTTTTTTGCTTCGTATGCTTCTATTTATATTTAACAAGACCTTTTCTTCACCCTCTCTGCACCCAAATAATAAAAACAAAAAACCAGAAAGCGAGCCCCACTGGGACTCTAAGCCAACGCTTCCACACCTCTGATGGCAGCAAGAAGAGAGCGGCCCCGTTGTGATCTCCTGACCCACATGGGAATCACTGCCATGGTGCTGAGGCAGCACAGAAGGAGAGCAAAGCTTTCCCATCAAACAGCTGTGAAATAATGCAGACTCTGCTGTGTGCTAAGTGAGCAGCTACCGCTGCTCTGCCAAGCGCTGGAGTGCTCTTCCCCCACGCGCTGCTTCAGGAAATAAAAACTTCAAAATCCAAGAAAACACTTGAAATAGAGCTGAAGTTGATTTTTTTTCCCTGCCTTTTCAGTTTTGATGCCAGATATGTGTTTGACATCTCCCTTGACTCCATCTGTGCTCCTCCAATTCATTATTCTCACCCGGATTCTCGGCTAGGTGAATATTATTAATTAAGTGGATGTGGCAGCAGCTTCTGAACTGATGCCCTGCTTGTATTACATCTGGGAAATGGGATTGTATCAGCCTTCAAGAAATATGAATAGTGTGTGAGATTTGTAGGTTGTGACTTAGCCTTGCCTACTAAATTAACAACAGACAAATGAAGTGTACCATTTCACCATATTAATCCAAAACCCTAAAACAAGGAAAAAAAATTGCCACGCTGCCATTAGTTGCACGAATTTCAAAACAAAGCCTGGGTGTCTGATATTTCTCTCACATCATGATACTTGTGAGCTATCTGACATTTTGTGTCATGCTCTCCCCAGACTGGAATCTCCTCTGCCCTCTCTGCTTATCCTCCACAGAATGTTCATTACTTCAGGAAGGTGAAATACCAATTTTAATAATTTTAATTTAGTATTTCTGGCAGAAACAGGTAAAGACAACAATTGTAGCTCATTAGCTCATTACCACAGAGCTGGGAATAAAGATGTTTGTCAGCCCATTTCCCTACCTGGTACTGAAATCTCAACCACTGTCACTGAATGCTAGACACTACAGTGCACCTCCTCTTTTTGGCTGAAAAGAACTTTTCCTAGCAGTTTCTAAAAATACTATGAAAGCTATACCAAAAATGAATATGCCTTGATATATGGAACAGGGAAGTGAATGTGAAACTTCTTATTAAAAAAAATATTTCCAGATTTTCTGTGAGCTTATTTAGGGTGTGGACTTTCCAGGTGCCAAATCAAACACTAAATATTAATATTTATTAAACACTGTGATGATGCTGCAAGACATAACAAATACCAATACCTGACATGCTCTCAGTTTTTATATTGGTAAAAAGCAATTCATTTTTAAATTACACTGTGTTGTTTATTTTAGTTACAAAAAAAGAAAAGAATACTGGGTGCTCACAGAGGCACACCACATTTATACATTTTCAGATCCTGAGCTGCTGGTTAGGGCAGGTTCACAACAAAGGGAATTTGTGGGGTGATAGCCTCCCCAGCCACAATGCACAGCTCATAAAGACCAGTGAAAGAAATTCTTTCTTCAAGCCAGTTCTTAAAAGTTATGGTTATAAAAAATGCAACCTTGCTTTTTTACATTATTAAGCGGTCCCTTCAAGCAGTGAGATGGAGCTGTAATTTTTGCTAATTAAGATATCATTATTACCCTATGCATACTGCTCAAAGGAGCTTGAGAACGTTAAGGTCTCTGAAGAGAATCTCTTTACTCCTTCTGCCTACTTACTTTTTCTGTCTGCCTGCCTTCCTTTTATATAAATCAGCAGCAAACACTGAGGGTTTGTTCAGTCCTGGTGAGCAGCAGGCTTACACTGACTATCCAATTTTTATAATTGTGTGAGTATCTGGTAATAGAGTTTGTCTGAAGCCAAATTAGAAATCAAATAAATGATAATATGACATGCAATCATTTTCAGTGTCTGATAGCTTAATAGTAAGGACCCATTTTAAAGCTATGCTAACTCCATAATCCCAAAAATTGAACACATTGAAATGCATACCTCTTCTATTATGTTTAGTTAGTAACTTGCTAATATTATTCATCTGTTTCAGTATTTCCCTAAAAGCCTTTGCTTGGAACAGGGTATTATTTTATGATTGAAAAATCAGCAAAAATAAAATGAGCAGCTGTTAACCTCGGCAATCACAGACCACATCCAACTATAAATGCATAAAGCGCTCATTTTTCAAAAGCTGTGCTTTTTTCTCCTCTCCATTTGTTGAAATCCAGGTTTGGATGCACCGAGATGTTGCCAATTAATCTCAAACACGCAGCAGAACGATCACTTAGCTCTGAGCAAATTGTTCCTATTGCACATTACATCCCTGCTCACATTCCCTTTACAGCTTTACATTTGGACACAGCTGATCACCTCCTCGGTAGTGTTAACTGCTCCCAGTTTATTTTATCCATTTATTTATTATTTTATTTAGAAATCCAGATCAAGCAGGATGGACTGCAGTGAGAATCCACAGAAACACCAGCAGGCTTCACGCTTCCACCATCAAATCTCTGCCAAGAATGTCACTCCAAAAATGTTGGTTATTGAAGGATTAGCTATTGTCTGAGTCACTGCCATGTAAGGGATCCTAAAATAACGACTTGCCTCTCATTTTAAAGAGTGATTACAAAAAAAAAATTGATGCTGAGAAACTAGAATACAATGTGGAAAATGGGTCCACGAAAGAGGAGGGGGGAGGCAGATCTGTCAGGATAGCACTGGCCTTGCTCTGCATAAAAGGGTAAATGTGAACTGGGAGAGGAGAAAACAGACTGGTATCATTGGAACTGGGTGAAAAACATGAGGCTGGGGAACAAGACCATGAAGAGAGTTGGGAGCCTCTCTAGCAAAGACTTGGCTTCATTGGGCATCAGGAGAAACAACAGGACAGGAGTTGTCAGGTGACACCAAAAATGAGCAGCGGGGGACTGGGCAGTTTCTCCCACAGGGTGCCTGGAGGAGGAGCCACCTCCTGCCACGCTGAATTCCAGCTCACATCCCCCAGAGGCTCCGTGGTCCCCTCAGGGCCAGCAGCTCCTGCCACCAGCCAAGGACAGAGGGCCCTGGTCAGTGACAGAAGACACCCAGCAGATGCAGAATCACAATTTCTCCTTTGAAATCACAGGCAGCTGCCACCCAAGGCCTGCATAAAAGAATGCCAGGAGGGCTGGCACTGCTAGGGAGTTAAGAAATAGATGAAATAAAAAGCTCATAAACCCTTCCTCCTCCACATGGAGATGTAGCAACCCAGATCAGCAGCCACTCAGGGCAACAGGACCCACACTGGACAAACACTTCCAAAACTACCATCTTGTAATTTTTGACTGCTTTGCAACCAGAAAAATTTGCTTCTTTTAACACTTAGTACCATTTTTATGTTCTTTACTAGGGGTCTTCTGAATGCCATAATTACAGTGGGGCACGTTCTCTGTACCTGCTCTCGGAGGATCAGTATTGAAATTGAACCCCCTTAAGATCACTGACTTTTTGTTCAATGTATGTAATCTTTTCTAATATGAACTTACACGTAGGTTTTGCAGCACAGAATTCCTTCAGGCACACGCTAATGCTTTTTCCTCCTGGACTAAATGGTTGGAATGAGCTGCTTTGAAAGCTGTCACCATGACATAAAACACTCTATCTGCCCCTTCCTTCCCTGCCAGCAGGCAATATTATTTCATAAACAATCTACTTCTGGGCTGATGTTGCCCACAGTTAAAAAAAAAGAAAAAGAAAAAGCTACAAAGCCAAAAGGTAATCTTTTCAAAACATACATTTTAAGCATCCCATAAGGTCTAACCATATGTACAGTGTCACATAAAAAGAAATGGGAATATTTCCACACTACAAATTAAGTAGCTGGTGGAAGCAGAGGAGAAACAGTGGCAGAACAGTTATGGCATCTTGCTGGACATGCAGAGGGTTTTTCCAGACTCTTAACTAAATTTTAAACTTCCCCACTGATGCAGCTGTAATGGATACATGTCCATGGCCTCATGGAAATTGCAGCTAAACCCTTTGAGATGATCTAACATCTGAGGCTTTGGCCTTGATCACCAATGCACTCAGGGACCATTTCTATTTCAGATGGCACCCATCCTCAAGTCAGAAAAATAATTTTATGCCAATTCAATGCTTCTCTGAAAGTAACTGCTTTGCAGATTTGCTCTGCTTGTTATGAAAAAGATTCTGCTGATAGCAGAGTCAACCCAAACCAGCCATGAAGCTCTGGCCACTCCATCACCTCAGGGGAGGAACTGCTCATCATCTCCTCATCTCCCTCTTTTTTCTCTGGACTCCCAAACCAGAACAGAGCAGCCCTGGCACCCCAGGATATTCAATTTTTTTTTCTAGGATGCTATTAAAACCATGAGGCTATGGTATACTGAGGCATCTGAAGGAAAGTTATGATCAGTGAATTTTCAGTTATCATCAGTGAATTTTCTAACACAAAGCCTTTTTCTCCAGAGAAAAGGAACAAAGGAAGAATATAAACACGACCAAATAATATATTTTACCATCCATTTTTCTAGCCTTAAAGACTCTGATTCTATACTTTCACAATAACTTCTACATGTGGATCCTTACCCAGAGCATCTGAAATGGCAAATCACAACTCAACTTTGAGAGTACCTTTATGGTAATACACCTATCTCTGACCTCTTGCTTATCAATACAATATCTGCCTGCCTGCAATTCCACAGAAAAAACTTAAAAAGCCAGCAATATCTTGATCCTGCTTTACCCAAATATCTGCTGCAATTGAAAGCAAAGTCAGAGGTAGATGAAAACCTATTTTCACTAATGCAATAACAATAATTCCATAAACATATTAACAATTTCCTGCCTCACTCTTAATTTTATTTCCCCTCCATTATATTCATTTAGGAAGATAATGATACCATTTGTTATACTGCCTGATCTTTGTTAAGCATCCAGGCTAGGAGCAAGACAAATGAGGTTGTTGGCATTTAGACAAAAAGGCAAATACTGTGGGATATAATTTGGGTATAACAAATTATTAGGCAGGTATGTACCTGTAATTGGTGCTTAGTTCTGCAGGTTTATTACGAATATGGCACACATTTAATGGGCCCACAATGTGCTTCCAGCTATTACTTGAGAGAGTAAATGCTGCTGAGGCAAGTTCAACAAGACTCAGGGCAAATCCTCAACGATGAAATCTTGCAGAAGCCAGTGCTGCATAAACTGGGATTGATCAATATGTTCAGTGTAACTTATGGGGGTTTCTTTGTTTGTTTATTTTGGATTGGTGCTTGTTTTGTTGGGTTTAGTTTGTTTGTTTGCTTTAGCTTCATTGCTTCAAATTAAATTTATCTCTAATTTCATTTTGTAGAAAGTGGAGACAAACCATTAAACCAGCACGATTTCAAATAAACTCTAATTACATACAAGTGCAAATGCATCAACAGGGCTTGGACATGCAATTAGATAGCTAATTATTATTAAAAAAAGAGTACTCCAGATCTCTGAACACTCTGTCATACGCCCTGCATTCAGAAAATCCCGTATCATCTTAAGCAGCTGGGGTGGAAGCTTCTGCTGTTTTTCTTGGGCTATGAATGATGGATGGAGTCACCAAGGGGATTCACAAGAGCCTGACACGGTAGGAGGTGCTGATGTGTCACCTCACACTCTCCTGGCAAATGGCAGCACTGGGAGCTTGGTTAGAAACATTCCCAAGCTGGGGCTTTCTCCTGGGAGCTGACAGCTGAACCTGGGCTCCCCCAGGAGCAACAGCGAGATCATGAGAACTGGACAAGAGAGAAATTTACCTGTTCCACCCTTTCAGGATTCTCTTAGCTGAGGGGTTTTGAATGAGGAGTTCCACTAAAATCAATGTATTTTTATAGCTCTGCTTGTCTGACTTCTCCATGAAATCCTTCCTGTGCAAGTCTTATCCAAGTCTGTCCATAATCCTTTGAAACCTGATGTCTCTTACAAGCCCAGCATGGAGGCACCACTCCAACAATCACCCAACAGGAGCAGAGCTGGGAGAAAGGGAAACCAAAGTGCTCCTGGAAAAATTTCCATCCCTAGGCTGCTAAAGGGGCAGAGAACTCACACAAAGAAAATAAAGAAGAAACCTTCTCTGCACGAGCCACCAATCAGTAGAATCTGATCAGTCCAAGATCATGATAAAAACAGATTGGCCCAAGAAAAGATCTGGAAGAAGCAGGAATTTGCTAATGATACACCTCACGAGCTTCCCCCTTGGTGATGTGAAGGACCTCTTAATCCTCCAAGAAAAATCACCAGAGTTTAACAAAAAGCTGTGTTAATATTTTTTAAGGCATTTTCCTGTTGATAATGTCTCCATGTTTCCAGATATTTTGAAGACTTTATATATCATGGCTGTGGTAGCAATTAAAAGAATGCAAAATGAATCCATCTGACAGAGGTAATCTTTCTGTACCAGGATTTTGCCACATAGTATCTCCAGCTGCATTCTTTTCAAAATGCTATTACTGCTCGCAGAAAATACTTTCAGTCTTTATATTCTTTTTTGTGTTTGTGAAGAAAAAAAGTAAATGACAGATTTCCATGGCCCGGGTGGCACTCCATGTACCTGACTCTGCTTCTGCCCTTTGGGATGTTTTTTAAAAGCACTCTCTGTATTTTCTTCGCATATAGAAACCCTTCACAATCTACTTACCTTTTTAGGGCTGTGCTTTGGGGCAGCTACTCCAAACAAATAACATCCTACAATGTGAGCAGCTCTGCTGTGAGCAAGGACACCATTCCTAAGCTGAAGTGACCACAGGGATGAAAGGATCCAGGCACTTTCTCTTTACTCAGCACTTCCTTTTTTTCCCCCCAGGTATACAGTACCATGGTTACCCTAACCACCATCTGAAATACTTTTCCTCTCAACAGCTCCTTCTGTTTCCCCTTTTTTCTCACTCACATACTTGTGCATTATTTCTGTTTTCTCAAAGCTTAGCTTGGCTGTAAGACTAACTTCTGCTCTTCAATATTCTGGGGACTCGTACTGTTTTTCTTTTTCAACAAAGGAACAAAGTCAAGCCATTCCAACTGCAGACATCAAAAACATCGACTAGGAAAATTCCTATAGTCAGGAGCCACAAGGAAAAAAAACCCTCAAACTGCTTAAATGTTATATGGACTAGATACACACACTGTACACCCAGTGTCCTACTCCTGCTGATTTCTGATTGTTTAGGCAACAGTCTATGTCAAAATCCATTTTGACAACACCCTGAGTGGCACAGCAGCTTTCTCTCATTTAGTAGATTCCATTGCTGCTTGCTGATGGAAGGCAGAACTCACAGCTCAAGCTGCCACTTACGGTACATTTCTCTTGTGGCTGTAATGTTTTTATCACTTACAATCTTTTGGACAGGATTCCATATCTTGCTCAACGTGTCATGGAAAGGGAAAACAAACATGAGGCAGCAGCAACAGCTTTGTCACATCTTTACTGAACTGATTAATCAATATTTGTACCATTAGTGAACCAAAAACTAGGCTGGACAGCAAAAAGGCCACAACAGTGCCCGCAGCCTTGGGCCTTTTTTCCCTCCAACACAAATAATATGCTTGTATTCCATATTTCTAGAAGTCACATCCATTATTCAATTATTCAAAATACTTCAGCATAATTCACATTTTATGAGCCCAGAGTAAAACCAGGTTAATTGGTTTGTGTCAGATTATAAATCTAATCTGGGTACTCAAAGCACTCGGGTCAGATTAGCAGCATTTCATTCTTTTCTCAGAAAAACCCATTACGTTGAAAAGTCCTCATCATGTACAGTTGAAAAGTGTGGGAAAACTGTCATTAAATGAATGAAGACACTTTCAAATTATAAGACCCATCCAATCTTTTTTGCATGACGAAAGAAATATATATAATCAAAAGCAACATGAGTGTTTCACATATCTCTTTTCCTACCAAAGAAAAACCAACATAAAAATATCTGGGAAACACTCTTGTGTAACAGAAAAGATTCATTTTCAGAGTTCTTCAGGGTTATATATATATTTCTGGCTGGGTAAGTAGATTATCTGAACTAATTTTCTTTCCCTGCACATTCTGTACGCCGAATTGAGGAGCAAGGAGACGTGGCAAGGTTTTTGCAGTGAGAAACATTTGCTGGAGGAATTCCCTCCGATGTGTTTATCTGATGTGTTATTGACAACATTAACTAATGACTATTCATTAAACCCAGTGAACACCTTTACAGCTTGCTCCCGGTCTGCTGAAAAGAGCAACAACAAAGCCGTTAAGGAGGATCTGAAAATCCTGCAAGGATTCCCCGTGGCAGGACGTTCCCTCCTCACCCCTCAGCCAGCTGGTGCACTGGATGAGATAATAACCCAGGGGACAGGGGCCTGACAGGGGGGTTATCTCTGGCACCCCCAGCTAAGAATAAACATCTTTGTCAGGAGAGCGAGGTGTAGAGAGGGATAAAAAATGAGATAGCACTGACTGAAATACCCTGCGTTACGCCATAAAAGAGACAGAGATTTTCACAGAGACAGAAGCCTCCTGAACACACCCTGGAAATGTGCAGGACTTCTCCCATGAAGTTTGGATACATCTCTGTGAACACTCTTCCAGAAACTGGAAGAAAGGACCATATGTATGTCCTATCAGAAATTAGATGCTAAGATACAGTGACTCCTAATCTATACCATTTCTTCACTAGCTATAAAAGTATAGGTACCTCATTCATGCTCTGAATTATCTGCTAGTAGTGCTTCTCTTGCTTACCCTGTGTGCTAAATAATCTGTTAGAGTCTTATGCCTGTTTTCCTTGGTCTATTCCACAAATAATTCAAGTTGTAATAAACCTTATTGGCCATTATAAAGAACCTGAAGAGCCAGGGTGGGTTTTGGGCCTCAGTAAAGTTGCTGTCCACTGCCAGAGGCCTGGGCAGAGACAGGGACTTGTCCAAACACTCCTCCCTCCATTTCAACATACCCTTTCTGGAAAGCCCCAAATAATCCTCTCTTCCCAGATAATCCCCTCATTTCACACAGGGAAAGGCCCTGATTCTAAGAGGTGTTAAACACTGCATCAATCAATAAAATTTCATCTGTAGGCTCCAAACTGAGAACTCCTTTTGCAAAACTAGTAAAACTCCATAATATTCAGTCTGCAAAGATCACTTTTCTCGTTACCACATTATATCTTCAATTTCCATGGCAAGAATGCAAACAATACATAAAGGGCACAATGGATTTAGGGCATATCTTCCAAGGATGCTACCTGGCAGGAAAATGCAGAGTTGGATACTGCTTTTCATTGAGTGTTCACAGTGGCTGTGGTTTGCTTCCTTCAACCTCCCCTTTCCAACTTCAGCTCAGCTGTGATTTGCCCTTTTTGCAGCTGATTTCTTGCTTACCTATTACATTGCCTATGTCCTCTGCACTAAGGTTGTAGGAGCCAAATAAGAGATGTTTCAAAGAAATTGTCTTCAATTTTGTCTTGCAAGGACGAGAACTCCCTGTTCACTCTGCATAAAGACTGTGAATGCTTTGTCTTGGAGGAACTAGAAAGACTTTGAAATTCCACAAGAAGATATCAGACTCTCATTGCTGCTGTGAACCTTATTCAGACCCAGATTTAGATAAGCAATTAAACTAGAAACAGCAGTTACTGCCATCAGCTTTTCTACTCACACTCAAGGCAAAATTCATTGGATCACTGATGATCCTCAGTATCCTCATCTCTTAACCTGACTTTCAATGACTGAAATTACTTGTGCACATAATCAGAAGTCTTAGGGAATATTATTTATTACTATTTAATCAACTGTACCTGACTTGATATCATCTTCACAGAGCAGGTAAACCAAATAATAAGTTCACATCAAAGGCAGATGGTCATGAAGGAACAACCACTTCCAAACAGAATTTCCCATCATCACTTACATTGTTAATTGGCATGAACGAAAACAAGACCAAATGCTTGAGGTACAGCCACTCTTCCAGAAAGGAAACAACAGCAGGATCTTGCCATCCTTGCATTTTGGTGATGCCAGATGGAAGGGGACAAGCACCCAGTACCAGCCAACCACACCCCCTGTGTTTGCTGTCAGTAAATCACCGGCCTGCAGACGCGACGCACCAAAATCAGTGAGTGCACCCGTAGGGATTCTGTAATTTACCCTGCTGCAAGGCTGGGAGCACAGGGCAACTGCTCATCCACAAAGGGGGTGATTACCCAGCATGGAAAGGAATTTCTAGACCTTGCAGTGCCCTCTCCTTGATAACCACTTGCTCCGTGTGTTCAGCAGTTCACGGCTGCAAACTCCACCACAGAGTTAATAAACAGTTTTCCAGGAAATCTCTTCCAAAGCACCAAGTGACTACACATTTCTGTGTATACAGATGACCTCTACGTAATAGTGAATTCTCAGGTGGTATCCAAAAGTGATGGACCCATCTGTAAAATTATCCTTTCATCAATTTAAATGTCTGACAGCATCCAGCAGATTTAACTCTCAGGTGAGCAGAGCTATAGTAACTTACTCCATTTTCAGCAGTCTGAAATTTGAAGGTGAACACAGGTTAATTATCTCTTTTCTTAAGCCATTGCCATTTTTAAGATAGAGCTTCAGCTATCTAGCAGAGAACATGCCTATAAAGTAAGGATTAAACAAACTCAGAATTGAGTAATGGTTTGTTTGAGATCAAAAGATAGGCAGGTGTCAAAATGCATCTTTGATAACACACCATCCATCAGCTTTGATTCTCCTAAAGTATCTGTTTCTCTTTCCAGTGCTGCAGTAATGACATTTCACACAGCACATCATGCCACACTTTATATTCTCCTATAAAGGTGATTTTCATTCTTGTTTCTAAGCTTGTACCCAAGCTTAACTCGAGCTTTGCATTTCTGAAAAAGTAAATAATATAAAAATATAATTGGCAAAAATGCATGATTTTCTATTTTAGACTCCCCAGTGACTACTAGCAAAAGTCTCTGCACACCCCATTCAGAGGCATTATGCTTCAGTGTACAAACTTTCCTCCTAATGGCTTGTTCTTTCAGAGTAAGATTACCTCATTAGCATGGTGGAATGAGTTTGGTAAATGAATGGTACCTGTATTGTCAGTAAAGCTGAAATGCTGTTACAGTCCTACTTCTCTAGGGAGATTCAGGTAAGACCTAAATCAATTCACTGCACATTTTTTATTATATAAGAAGGGGAAGAAAACTGGTACATCTGGTGTGAGCTGACCTTCCCTCAGGACACGAAACTATTGATCCTGCTTTCTTCAGCATTTGCTAGACGTCATGGTAAATGCAATTAAATATGTGGTGTGCCGTAACTCTCGTTTGTCATGCTTTCCTGCAGGTAGAGAGAACCTTTCCAAATTCTAACATTTTACCCTTACAGTATGTGAGCCCACTGTCAAGTAACAACAGCTGGACCTGACTAATCACGAGGTAAGTTCACTTTACATTCCCTCCTGCACTCAGACCTGTGATGTTTTTCTAATGAACAGGTGACAAGTTCCTCTTTTCTTCATTATCTGATTTCTTTATGGTGTACAGGCCACCATCTACTACATATATAATATCACAAGAGAAATTTCAATAAACAAAGCACTTTAACACAGAGAAATTATGTTATTAATACGTTGGAAGAACATCTGCATGCACTGGTAATTCATTCGCTGCCTTTCTGGATTTAAAATAGACTTGGTATATCACAGATCCAAATGATTTTAAATGCAAACTTTGCCTCAGTAACCAATTCAATGATGTGTGCATTATACAGATAACAGCTGGTCTTTTATCCGTGTTCCAAACAGGGATCATGCACCAGGTAACTTCTTCATTATCAGCCAACAATATCCACTGAGCTTCCTATCTTTTTTGCACAGAGGGAAGACTGAGACCTGTGCTATACATCCATGGCATTCAGAGACCATCACCTCCACTCATTCATGGACCTCACTCCCTCCTTAATGCTTGGCAGCTCTACAGTCCTGAATGGACCAAAAATCGGCCGATACTTTTCCTGTGCCAGCCACTTCATGACAAATTAATAAGACAGATTTTTAATAAATGTCTTTGTTTTTGGGTTATTTTGGGTGCAATTTTGAAGTCATCCACATAAACAGTAGAAAATCAAGTCAGTAGAAGGGAGCATTAGAAGAATCAGAGTCTGCTCAGTTTTTGAAAGAGTTACTAGTCATCTTGAAGAACTGGTGCTCAGAAAAATGTTTTAAATTAAAAAAAAACCTAAGTTTTTTGGTCTATGTAACAAACATACCATTTCCATGAGGTTTTTAGCAATATCTTCACTGCATATTCATATTATATTCAATTATGAATCAAAATTCAATATTCAATTAATATTATGACTGCAGTAATTACAAAGCAATTGCTTTTACAGGTGACTTGCTTAAGATTTTGACTAAAAACTGCCAAAGAATTCCTCCTGCAAGCCCCTAGCCTCAGAAATTTCTTTACAGACAGCCTATCCTTTGGTACCAGTATGCACTACAGCATTGTAAGCCAAAAAACAAACTCTGCTAAACCACAGCAACCCACCTCTGCAATTCCATCATGAGCCTCAATCTGCATTTCTGCAAGCACTGGGATGAAGGGGGAAAAGCCTGGCCACATAGCAATCTTCAAAAACACCCTGACTTGCTCTAGGGCAACCTTCAAGTAAAACATCAGAACTCTTTAACAGCAAGAGCTGTTATTCACAACAGCTCTGCTCAACTTCAGGATGAACTTCCAGAGAGATTTTTACCTACATAGAAAAATTTACAGATTTACCTATAGAGACAAAAAGCCAGACTTCAGCATAAAAATTCCAGTTCCCAGACATGCACCTATCCTTCATCTTTTACTAGGACCTCAGAGAGATTTAAATCTCAGACAGACTGCTGAATGACTGCACGTGAAACACAGCACCACACAGCAGGAACACAGCTCTGACACTGAGCAATCTGTATTGTAAAAACTCTCAGACTTTGCAGCTTTTTACTAAATCTTCAACCTAAACTACTTTGTTCTCAGAGCTACAGAGAGATTAATACTGCCTTAGAGCCCTGGAGCCACCTTAATTGGGTACTATAATCTGTGCTGGTTAGTTAAATGGGTTTCTGTAGAGCTTTTTTGTTTCCCATCCCCTGCAGATGCTCCGACCACCATGGGAACCTGAGCAGGATGACTACTTCTGCCCATCCAAAGTGCAGAAAGCCACTGCATTTCTTTTTGTGGACGTGAAATTAAAGTTCACCACAATTAGGAAGAAATACATCAGTTAGGGAGTGAGAAAAAGAGAGAGAGACATTTCACAAACATAAAAAAACCCACTTTTATATTATGTAAAATATAAATAGTAAAAACTACAAAGCGTTTTATACAATGTATTAAATACACATGCAAAATATTTAAAGTTCAAAATAAACATATGCATGTATATATACCTATATACAGCATATAGTAGCTGTCCATTCTGGACTGCAGGTGAAAGCTGGTCTGGGTTTTCCCTCTAACCAGGAGACTCCATTCTGGAGTCTGGATGGAATCCAGTCTGGGTTTTCCCTCCAACCAGGAGACTCCATTCCAGACTCGGGTGGAATCCAGTCTGGGTTTTCCCTCCAACCAGGAGACTCCATTCCAGACTGCAGGTGGAAACTGGCCTGGGTTTTCCCTCCATCCAGGAGACTCCATTCCAGACTCGGGTGGAATCCGGTCTGGGTTTTCCCTCCATCCAGGAGACTCCATTCCGGACTCGGGCGGAATCCGGTCTGGGTTTTCCCTGCAAACGGGCGAGGTTAGCCCAGCGGCTCCCCAAGCGGGAAACAAGTGAGGAACTCCTCAGGACAGTGAACTCTGTGTTTAAAAACCAGACCTGACTGCAAACCCTGGGGATCCTGATCAAAGCCGGCCACCTGCCTTTGCCAACAGAACATCTGATCTCCATTTCATATCGGCCATAGATGAACTGACAAACCAGCCACAAGTCCAACATAATAAAGGCAAAATGCTGTCAGCCTACAAGAACTTACCTTTAGGCTACAAGGCAACATCTTTGAATGTTTTCTGGCATTACTTGATCTGTCTCACCCAATTAATACTAATACACTGCCCAGCTAATACAAGGACTTCAAGGATTTGTTGCCCGTCATCATGATGAAGCATTCAGCACAAGACAAGAGTTGTAAGGTAGTTTTGTTCTGGTTTTAAAAATATATTCAGTGAAGTAAATTCCAGTATTATGTTGCATTACACTTTTATCAGGCGGAAGTTTATAAATTCTTCTCCAGAATTCTGTGGCTCAAAGCTTCTTAAAAATGTTATTAAAAATATCAAAAACTCAGCTGTCATTCAATTCCTTTTTTAGGAAATTGAGTTTCAGATACACACACACATATATATTAATACATAAAAGAATATACCTATAATTATGTATTCAAATGGTTTCTAATTGCCAATATTTCCATCAGCACTAATTCAAGTAAGGTGTTCTAAACAGACTCTTTCTGGAAAGAAAAAGAGATATTTTTTCTTCTGCGTGAGAGAATGTGAGGTTTTCAAACTTCGTCAGAAACTTGCATGCTACATTGGCCTAAAGGTTCATTTATCTTGATGAAAACCAGGATAGGGAAATTTAAGCAGAGCCTCCACACACTTCCAGGGTTAAACAGCTCCCCTAAAGCTTTTATCTAGACTGAACTCCCACTGGGAGTGTCAACACACCTTGATCTCTCTGTGCTCTATTCCCCATCTATAAAATGAGGATTAGCCTATGCCAAAAAGGAGCTCTGCAATATATTAGTGTGTGGCAGGTTCTTCCATCACATGAACCACAAATTCCCAAGTACCACTGCAAATAAGCTCACTTGAGACCATTGCAAAAGAGGTTTGGGCTTTAATTCAGTGTGATATTTTAACATCTCTTTTTAAAAGACAAAATCATCTCCTCTGCAGAATCTGAACAAAAATAATCTCCTGAACTAGCTGCAATCTCAGCATAGTAATTACTCTTTTAGCACCTGATTTTAAAAAGTACCCTTACTGAGAAAGGAAATATGTGATTCCCTGCACTTGGCAGTACCATGAACTAAGTAAGAAATAGTGATAAGAAGTCTACAAATGCATTTTAAGGCCAGAAAACAACATATTCCAGACAAGATTATCTTATTTTGCAAATCTCTACACACTGGATATAGAGATCTGTCATAAATGATCTTCACTGCCAGTTAACCTTTGATTTTAGCAGGCAGCCCGCGCCCGACATTTAATTAGTAACCCAATTAAATATTTTGCTGTTCTCAGCTTATTTTATCATTTAGAAGCTACAGAAAGAAATCAAGACAGACTTCCACGAGGAAGAATTTACAAGTGTCTTTATTAGCTGTTAGGACAGTCGTTCTGGCAGTGTAATGAGATAAGGACTTGGACCATTTCCTTAATATTGAGATGTTTGTCTTAGATCCTTAAAACCATTCCCAGGGATTCTTTCAGTAGTTTTATGAGAATGGTATGATTGTGAAAAAGAGAAGTATTAACGTTTTATGTGCTGGGTGTAATACTACAACAATATTAACATGTGGTTCTCCTGCCAAGGTGTGATGGAAAGATGCTCTTGGAGACAATGGGCTGCAGTGAATGGATGCTGAGAACCAAAGGAATGATCTGTAGAATTTTGTGTCTTTTCTGAAGTTGAATTTTACCCACCCTGCAATGATTTCACCATTAGCTACTTACATGTTGTGAAGTTGTTAAGGCACCTGGTCAGGGCGGCTTCATTATGTGGTTAACTAATGACCCTGCATATCGGAAAAATTATTAAGCTCCTTTCCCTCTTCCCAGCCCAGGAGAGGTTACTTTTTTGTCCAGCTTTTCTTGTTTGAGATAACTTTTCCATGGTTTTGTTTCTGCAAAATGCTCCCATAGAAAATAAAGGTTTCTGGAAGTTAGAACTTTCATGGAGAAGGTGCCGATGCAATCCCTATCTTGCCTGCCTGTCACCTGCTGGCTGACTGCTCTTTGGACAGTCTGGAGAATCACTCCAGGCAAACAAGCAAAATGAAGCCTAATTCCATTAAATCTCTCCAAGTGTTACTGTTTTGTACTATGCTGTGTATCATCCTCTATAAGGATTCCCTCAGGTTTTCCTCAAAATGCAGCAAACATCAGAGACCTCCAGGAATTGAAACCTATCCACATTTTTGGGCCAGTGGGGGCAAACTGAAGTTCCCCAAGTCAAATTAGAAATTTCAGCAGGCTGCACTCCAGTTTAGTGTGCATCAGGAATGTTCACACGACAGCTAAAGCAGAGCAGAGAATGTTCTGTGTTAAATCCCACCCTGAATTACTGCACACAACCGTCCTGTGCTGACCAACCTGATTAAGGACATCTGAAATCAATAATCCTCTCTTGGTAGCATGGATCTGGGATATGAGACTGATGCGCATCTTCAGCAGGAAGGAAATCCAGGCAGGAAAACTTTGCAGCCAATGCCACTAACTTCAGGTTTTATTTATGCCATTGTATTTATTTTAAAATCATAAAGGATTTTCTTTCCTTTAATAAGTAATTATGGAATTGTTGAGGCGACAGCCTGAAATGTCATTAGTTAAAGTCTCTTCTAAGGGTGCCTTATTAGAGGATCTGTTTATAGATTTTTGAAAATTATTTATCATTCTTTAAATCAATTTGAAAATGACTAGCGCCACAATTTTCTATTTGCACTAATTACAAGTAAAGAGCAATATCAGGATGAGATGGTTATAAATAAAGCTTGTTGAGCAGTGTATCGACGTTATTTTGTAAAGCTTAAGTTGTGCCAAGCTAATAATGGAACTTGGGCCACGTGTAAAGAAACAGGTTTGATTAACCCTTGCTGTGCTATTAGCTGAAGACCATTTCTATTTCATTTAAAAAGTACTGTATTAGTACAGCATATTTATGTATACATCCATAAATAAATTAGTATTTCCATCATTCTTTTGCTGGTGGTCAAGGAGTTAACAAACATCTGGAATGTGCCTTTTAAAAGAACAGGAACACACTCAAACTACTTTTCTCTTGGAGTGATTTGATGTATCTGATCTTCTGTGGTATGAAACTGGAGGGGCTGTCACATACAGTACCCAAGCAGTTTGAAGGGAAAAACATTTCCAGCTGTACCATACAACAGCTTCCAAAGAACTCGAAATACATTTAGTAAAGGATCTTTTCATGAGAAAGGGGCTAAGCTGTATCACAGAATTGAAGGAGAGTCAATAAATATACACTAAAACTAGGATTTTAAATTTATTATTGAGTATTTGACAACTGGGTTTTCTGAATTATGAGCTCTGTCCTCCAATTACTGAACTAACTCCTTTTCTTTCTATATCTCGAGCAGTAATAAAGTTTGAGTTCGAGTGGAAGACTTTTGTTTGATTAGTTCCTCTGTTGCCAACACCACCTAATACTGACTATGCTTTGGGCACATTCCAACAGGCTAGATGATGGTGAATTCACCTACACAAGTTAATAAAATCTGAGGAAAGCACAAGGGTCCAGCACTGAAATGAGCTGAATGGTGCAGAAATACGTCAGTACATTCACAGCACTGCAGCACTTCAGCCTAAGCCCAGTGAAGCTCTGGCTGACAGATTTCCCTGTGGGTTCAACACTGCAGTCTTTGACAAGAAATGTTGACTTCCTATTGGTGGTCCATGCACACACCTCCTTTGCCTACCAGGCACATTTACAATCTACAGCTGAGCTGCAAAACCAGTAAATTACTTTCTTCTCATCATTCAGTTTCTCACACTTGCACAGTGACACACATCTGCCAGTCCCAGTCCTGCCTCTTGCTCCAGTGCTGTTGCCCGAACTTCCCTCCCTTTCTCAGATGCTTCCTGCAGACCAACAGAGCCCACTTATAACTCCAACTCTCAGAGAAAAAAAAAAATCTTCAATTCAAAATTAGTGTATCTATTACATGAATTAAATAATTGTTCCTTAGCTATCATTACCCATTAAGCCTTGAGTTGAATTACTGCAAACTTCATATCCAGACACCAGAAACTATACTCATTGATCTTCTAGAAGTTTACTCCATCTCCCTCCTGCTTACTTAGGACTTAATCTTTCCCTTTCTTTTTCCTTTGAGGAGGGAGCAAAAGAAGGGAGGCAGCCTGACAGTCCCTCTGTGATGGGAAATGATCTGCCACGTGTTTTTGTTTTCTGAAGCTCTGCTCTGTCAACCAGGCACCGAGTGAGCCATGAAACCCCAAGGTAGCAGCTGCCATAACTAGAGAGCATCCTTCTCCAGCAGACATGGACAACAAGCTTGCCAGCCCACTGGAGTATTGAAAAACAAAAAAACCCAAAACTTGAGTATGTTTCGTCCCATGCTGTCTAATAATTAAAGTCATGGTACACTTTCCCATTTGCCTTCCATGATGATTAAGAAAGAAGCAGTATCCTGTGCTAGTTCACAAGGCTGAAAGATGCACAGGGAGGAAATACTAACTCCATCTTATCTGCTGTAAAACCAGCATTTTTACCCTTAATTCCTCACTGAAGGTGAGGAATATTCTGTCAAACAGAAGATCTCTGTACTCCATACACACAGAACTGACATGCAAATGAGTTCCCTACACAATCCAGATGGGCAGAGCAAAGAGGGTCTCTGTCCCCACCAGTCTGCCAACACCAAAAAAAACCTTTCCATGTTTTAATTTTAATTGAAAAATTTGAACAATCCGCAGGCTTATTCCAAAACTCTTTTAAAGAACTACAAAATGTATCTGCAAAGGTTATTTGTTTTCAAAACACTCCATAACAACCAAAAGTAGCTTAAATCTATGCATGAAATTAACATTCCCTGACAAATGAAATACAAAGAAATAGTTAATTTTTCAAAGAGTTCCCATTTCTGGCTGGTCTGATTTCTAAATGGTGCTTGTACCAGAGATGCCTTTCACTCTCTAAATTTGGGCACAAAAAAATCTCTGGCTATTCCCAGAGACCAGCTGGCTCATGGGGCCTGTGTGACTTTCTTCTACAGCCTTGGGAAACATTTCTCAGTGGTCAAATTTCTCCCCTTTCTTCCCAATTATCACAGAGATACCAAAGCTAAGTCAAGGCCCTTAGTTTTAAGGATACTTGAAGTTATAATGTCCCACAATAACAAATTGTTTTCTTGAGGTAACAGCAATGCTGTCACAAATGGGCATCTTTAACTCTATTTGGAACATCTTAGAGGTACTGAGGAACTTTAAACTGAGACAGTCTAAAATAAGCATAAAAAGAAAGTAAATTATTATCCAACATCAAATGCCATGGACAAGAGAGTCACTCATTATATGCTTACACTGCAGTTCTTTAGGTCAATTTTGCACCTATAATATTGACACAATTAACTTTGGGAAAAGCCAAGATAAAAATGACATTTAATTTACATTAAAAAAATAACTGAAGGGCTTGGATTAGTTAAGCATTTTCTAAACATCTGCTTGTAAGGGATTGACCACAAACCATCTGAAGGCAGACAGTGCCAAGAGATAGTACTATTCTCTTCTGGGATATACTTGATGAACTTGTCAGATGTCACAATCAATAAGATACCTTTTGTTTTAATATATTACACACAAGTGCTTACAAATGTCATCTTTTACTGACTCTCTGGAAAGAGACTTGACAGAGGAAGCATTGCACCATAACGCAGAAAACAGAGTAAGTCTCCAGATCCAGCTGAAATGAAAACACTGGGAAAAATATCCTTTGAAAACAAAAAGCAATGTGCAAGTTCACCCACAAGAAAACACCCAAAAACCAAACAAAAAGCCCTCAAATGCCTTATTGTCTTTAGAAAGAACAGCAAGCGTGCATACACAAAGCTAATGAAAGGGCTGCTCACTTTCTCCGAGCAGAAGTGCTTTAAAACCTTGCTAGAACGTGCGGATACTCATTAAACCCTGCGAGCTGCTCACAGGCAAACGGGCACAACTTTCTCCCAGGGGAACGAGCAGCAGATGATGGAGGACAAGCAACGTGGAATAAAACTGGCTAATGTGGCAGTGGAGGCTGGAAGGATTTGCTGAGATAAGGAATGGTTGGTTCTCAGCGTTCTGGCAAGGGTATTGTTGTCAGACGTTCTGCGATTTCCATTTACAGAGAGTTTCACTGCTCTTTTTTGTTTCCAGAATTAGCATATCAGAAGATGCAGCCTGGAGCTTTTTTCCCCTCTTTTTGGCTTATTAACTACTCAAAAGCGTGTTTCTATACCTTTTGATTTAGAGTACAAAGGAAAAATTAAGAATAGAATTCTATCCATCCTTCAAATTTCTTGCCTCCCTGAAAAATACTTAGAGGCTATCTTGGTTGATGAAATTACAAAGACACTGCTCAGATCATCGGAGATAGTGCAATGGTGAGCACCAAGTAAATTTAATTTCAAAAATTTGAAAAATTCTGAAAGACTGTACAAAGATAAATTCAGCATTAGATATGAACAGGATAAATAAAAATAGATTGATTGCATTTAAAATTCTTGAGTGCCTTCACAGAAATGATCTAGACATGGTTATTTCCATTGTACAAAGAAAATAACCTGTAATAGTCTGAGGCTTCTTAAGAAAAGTGATTTCACCAAAAATGTTTATGTACCAAGAAACAACGAATAGGGAGACTGAATAAAAACAATGTTGGTAATTAAAAGCTTCAAATATAGAACCAACTGCCTCATAACTCACAATCAAGAAAGATGGCTATCAATACACAGGAAAAAACTGTGACAAGGAAGAAGGAAAGCAGCTCTCCATGAGTGAACAGGCACATGTGCTCAGTGAATGGCTTCAGCAGTGAAAAAAGGGATGGCTGTTAAAACCTGGAAGGAAAAACAAAGATTCTGTCCATGGATATGCATCACCCTGCAATGTAAATGTGTGGAGACCAGCACAGAAATAAATCCCTTTCCTTTTTGTATCAGTAAAGCACTTAACACAAATGGTGGTGCACTGCAAGTAGAACAAAACAGAAGGGAAGAGGAGGCAGAAGAAAAGTGGCAATCAGTGGTAAGGAGTAACAAAAGGGTGTTTCTTTAAAACTGTGTAGGGAACACAACGAGTCACAGCAATTTTTCTTGTTGATTAGTGAACAAAAGTGACTAGTTGTTAATAATGCTGTAAAAGGTAGGAGCAGTCAATAAACCTCTCTCCTGTATCTGGGAAATAAGTCAGTAGATATGTCACACCACTTAATGATGATAACATTTATCCTTCATTCAAAAAGTAGCCAAGGGTGATGTTTAAATGAAGCTTCTAGATTTAGACCTTTTTAAAGCAGCAGGCCTGCATAAGCTTCAGGGCAACACCTTCAAAGAGGAGTTTTCAAGGAGCAATTTTTACCATCAACATCAATTTTGAATAACTCTTTGAACAGCACAGGAATTCAAGAGGTTTGGAAAAAAGCAAACACGCTATTATAGCAAAAAGTAAGTAGGTAGAGACCTGTCACCTGAAATCAAGCCTGGGAAAATTATGGAATAAGCAACACAACTGTTTTTGAAGCAATTAAAGGAGGACTATACAAGTTAAAAGTGTTTATGGTCTTGTCAATCTAACTCAAGATCTGTGGCAATGACATTACACACTGTAAGGTTAATAAAGTTAAAGGTGCTGAGATGAAAAATATCCCTGAGGTATGCAAGTCAGTGCCAAGTAATATTTTGTTTAAGAAATAGGAAAACTAGGAATTTAATGCAATACATTAAATATATCAAAGCTCAGCTAACTGACAGGTTTTAAAATTGAATTGGATGTCTTCCAAGCAGAGGGCAGAAAGGACCAACCATCTACCCAACTGCTACTGAACATAAATCCAGAAACACAGTAAAAAGACCTTATTTAAGGAGCAAGGACTGTATCCTAGAAAGCAGCAAGTGCAAAGGACATGCTGCTCATGATGAATAAGGGTGTTGGGCAGCCACTTGATGCTACTGCATCTTCAAGAACTTCTGACAACTGTCTCCTTGTCCAAGAAGGGAGAAGGGGCTGTTACAAGAAACAACGGGCCAGTCAAGCTCACCTCATTTCCTGGGGAAATGATGGGGAAAATTCCCCCAAAGCCACCCTCATGCGCATAAAGGACAAGAAGGGGATGGGAAAAATCTCCAGGGAAGCACCAAGGTCAAATCCTGTCTGACAAACCTGTGGTCTTCCATGATTTGGAGGATAAAGGAAGACTAGAAAGAGGACTGGTGACCTCCATCTCAGTAAAGCTGTACTCATTGTAGTACCCTGTATAATAGGATAAATGATTTATAACACAGGATCTTGAACCTTGGAGAGATTCAAAACCCAACTGGACACCGCCACAGCTTTGAGCAAGGATATTGGAGAACATGTCTCCAGAGCTCCTTCCTAATCTGAATTACTCTGATTCAGCTCTATAGTCAACCAAGCATAAGCTCCTAATGCAACATTACAGAGTCTTTAACCTTGCAGATTAAAGAAAATGGGTAAAAAAAGAAGTTCTCTAAATTCAGGCTAGAAATGAGGGGCAAAAGTCAACAGCAATGTAACTAGAACTTCAGTGGCCTTACCAGTGATGGATTGCCTAAGATGTACTTAAAAATTAAGACATTAAAGTCAGAGCACTTTGATATCTTGTGTGTTCCACAAAGCCTACGAGTTCATCACCATCCTCCTCCTCATAATTTCTGCATCTGTGACAAAAAAGCCATGGCTTTTCCCCCTATCCTTATCCTTAGGAGAACTATACTCTATTATCCCATAGATGGAAGGAAAACAGAATAAGGGAGGGTGAAAAAAACTGCAGAGCAAATAAACCAAGAGTAATGTTCCAGCGTTCAGGAATTCAAACACTGAAATTAGTCCCAGCAGAACGTTCAATCACTGCTCCAGGATGCCATCAGAAGTATAAAGCTGGGTAAACGATTAGGAACTCTACAATTACAAGCATCACTTGGGGAGAAATTGTGACAGAAAGAAGTGATAGACACATCACGTTGTGAGTATACAGCATTACTTCTTAAATGTTTATGTGCCCATAGTGTTTAGAAAACAAATGCTTTGTGCATAAAGTGCCATAATAAGAATTTCTTTCTACTTCACGAGACCTCATTTTTAGGGAAAATATTTTTCCCTATAAACGTTTGATGTACACATCTTCTAGAGCCAAAAAAGTTAGAGACTTTAAAAAAAAGTCACTAGTAAAAAAACCTGAAAAACACACAGAATGTAGTCAGAGCATAAAATTTTGCCTGTAACATTTATACAGACCCAAAATGACAAGATTTACAGGATTCCTTTTGCAACCTTCTCCAGTGAAAACAATATTTTGAAAATTTTATTTTTGATTACGATGCTATTCAATGCACTGAACTGCATAGATGCAATTTCAAAATAAAATTAATTACGGTTGGTCACAGCATCACGGGCAATTTGAAGAAGTTAATTACACATTCAAAGTGCTTCTGTCTTCAAATTAAAAAGAGAACTGACACCAGCATTACTGAACGTAATTATATCCTCTTACGTATTTTGACCAGTGTGTAAGCGAGTTCCTGCCATCAGGGCAGTTCCACTGTAAGATTCTGTTGGTTCTTTCCCCAAATAACAAATGCTAAGACCAATGGATTTGAGGTAAAAAATGCCCAAGATGTTGCCAGATGTTGAGAAAAGAGTCCACAACAGCTTCAGCAGTTCACCCCTATTTGGATCTGCCCTCTCACACACTTGGCACTTAGGGACACACATTTCCCACTTAAATACAGGTACAGATTCAGCTGCCACTTGCAGTTATCTTTTATCTTCTCTCTGCCATCAGATCCTGCTTCCATTTCTGACTGCCCACGCAGCCTCATGGTTTGAATTTCAGTGAACAGACATCCTGTGATGTCCACAACACATGCAGTTCTTGCCATATGCACTTCTGTCACCGCTTTTTGAGGACTTTTCCAACACCACCTCGTGACAACAGGGCCAAATGTTTCCCCATCCACAGAGGAAAATGATGAGGGGATGGGAGAAAATCCCCTTCTTTTATTGAAGGGAAACGATCTCCCTGTATCGAATTGTGAACTGGGCAAACACAACAGGTGATAAGGTGTGTAAGATAAGGTGGATAAGGTGATAAGATTCCACATTTTCCACCTTCAAACCAAAGGTGGAAAATGTGGGCTGGAGTTGCACACATCTGGAATTCCAGAGAGGAAAACACACCTGCCATTATGCCTTAGTCCTCATGTGAGCATGAACGAGTACCGCTGCTGACACCCACAAAACATGCCAAACATGCCAAGTCTTCCACACATTAACACACAGAGTAACACTGCTGAAATTTCAACTTTAGAAATGTATTTCCCAGATCCCTTTTCTGGTTACTTGGTTGTTTGGTTTTGTTTGTTTGTTTGGTTTTTGGCGGTTTGTTTGTTTGCCTTATGGGGGGTGGTGGTTTTTGCTCATTTTTTGTTTTGTTTTGCGTTTAGTTTTTCGTTTTCCTAGATTTTCTTTTCTTCCATACTTGTAGAAAGAGAAGTGCTAAGGCAACAAATAAGGGGTGTCTTCTACATAAATACCACTGGATTTTCCTGACTATCATGCAGAGTGAACAGCAGCTACTCTGTGGTCAGAGTTCCTGGGTTATGAGCCTGACAGCGATCCTACATTCTGGTAGGAGGATATAAAATGATGTAAGGAAAGATGAAGTAAAAAAGGAACTTGTAAATACATTGGGAGCAACAAAAGGAAGGGAAGGAGAAGAGGAAAGGGAAAGGGAAGAGGAAGGAGAAATCCTTTACTTTTAAGTGGAGAAAAGGACACAAGTGATGCATTCAATGCCTTTTGGCTTCACTCGTCACAAAAATGTTCCATTGTGAACAAACCCTTAAGCATAATGAAGTCCAACAAAGAGAAAGGATGAAAGAAACCTGAGAAAGAGTGCATTTGGACATATGTAGGTTAAAAATAAATCACACAGAAGCCCGTTGAAATCACTCCAGAGACTCCAGGGGAATATTGACCATTCTCCTGAAAAATTCATGACTGATGGGAGAAATCCCAAAGGATAGGTAGGAAATAAGTAAGGGAAAACTCGAAAGAATGGGGATTTAGGAAATTACAGAGCAATACATTACATTAGAAAGGTTCTACTCTAGAAAATACATTTAACCATCCCCAAGTAAACATCCAGAGGATCACGGCATGCCTGAGTACGGCCAGCACAGAGCTGCTGAAGAGAAATGCTGTCAAACCAACTTAACTTCCTCAAGTGGACTAGAGAGAAAGCATTGAAAGGGCTCTACCTTGGCTTCACTCCTGTTCCTGACATATTCCACATGACATGAGGCTCTGAAGCAAACCACAGAAATGCAGGTCAGCACGAAACCACAACAGAACAGACACAGGTCCATCTGAACACACGCTCCCAGGGACAATTACCAGTGATTTCCTGGCAAAACTAGAAAATGTATCACAACAGGCATCAGTGGTGCTGTTATGGGCTCTGATGCTTGACTTGATATCACTAATGATGGAATGAACAGACACATAGAACTGGCCAGTGACAAAACAGACAAGAAGAGCAATTTGAGTATGAAGTTAGAAACCAAGCCTTGATGAAAGGAAGAAGCAGTGAGATCACAGACAATGAGAAGCACTACACCTAGAACACACAAGTCACAAACACAAATGGGCAGTGCCAGCCTATGAAAACAGGACTTGAGAAATTGGACGTGCATCACAGGATATGTGACAAAACATTGTGATGCAAAAATTGCCACAAAGGATGAAAATCATGGTTCTAGGAATGCACTAAAAGGAGTGTCACCTGTAATGGCCAGAGCAACTGCTCCATTGCTACCACCAGTTCAAAAACAATGAGGTGCCATGTAGAGTATGAAACAGGTAAACCGGTGAAAGCCCAGAGAAGACCACAAAGGAAATGTTTAGAAAAGTGTTTTTAGAAAGGCTTGGAGAAAAGAAAAAAAAACAAAACAAAACATCAGACTATAAAAGATAACTGAAGAACACACTGAGACATGGCTGAGGGGACAGTGACCATCAAATGCTCCATGCACCTGGCTGGGGAAACAAGAGCTCATGAACTTGGAGCAACACAAATTTAAGGTACTAGAGTGAATTACCTCACTGTACACTCAGTTAAGCACTGAAACAGAGCAAGAAACAGCAGAATCCACATAGAGGGGGCTGTTTCAAGATAAGGTTAGATATGAGCCTCAGGATTAAGTGCCATTAGTCAAGACGAGCTAGGACTCAGTATTTACCAATATGGTGTTTCTTCTTAAGCTGACACAGACAGAGCAGCTGGGATGTCCCAGCTTATTCCCTGCTTCAGTGGGGCAAACACATTAATCACAACACAGACTGGGCAAGAGGTCAGCATCAGCAAGGCTGACCAAGAGAAAAAACTCTGTGGAGAAGATGCGGGGCTGTCAGTGTGAGTGTGTGACAGTAACACGAGATGCTTCAGCTTTTCCAGTTTGAGTCACAAACTGAGGCAGCAAAATCAGTGTACCGATAGCCCATCTTCTAAGGGTGAGTTTGTAAACTCTGCCTGCTTGGGCTAAAGGCAACAATATAGACTAATGCTTTTTTCTGCTCAAAACTTTCTATGGCTCCTTGGTTTTTGGCCTTTTATTTATTTATTTATTTTTTAAATTGCAGAACTACAAAGCTAAAATGAGCACGTGCCTAAAGCAAATACAGAAATAGGATCTCTCAACCACCAATTTATATTACACCAACCTTCTGCAAGGGATGTAAACAAAATATAAAGTGCTATTTTAGCATACAGGCAGCCTCTAGGGTTTGTTTGTAAAATGTGCTGGACCAGATTTTCAGTATCAGATGCAAAAGTTATGCCAGGAAAAAAAAACCTGAATGCAAAGCAGACTTCATTGCATGGAGCTGTCCCTTCCAGGCAGGAAGTGGATCCTGGTGCATGCAGTGACCTATCTTCAGCATGTCACTCTCTGTTTCTCACAATTAGCAGGGCATAAGGCCAAAAAAAACCCATAAAAATATGAGCCTCATCCCATTGCCTTTGTATTGTCATATATTTGGCTGGTGAATTTGAAAATCCTCATGCTTAATTCCAAGTACATGCTGCAATAGATAACCTGGCTAAAGAATAAAACGCAAAGTGAAACCCTCCTCGAACAGCAGAAATGACAAGGGGCACACTGACTTTAGGTTTCCAAAAGAAGAGCAATTATAATTAATTTCTCTTCCTCCATGAAAAATTATGTTTGAACTGATCCAAAACACCAGACACCTGATCTTCACAATCATTTGTGAGACAGGTAAATACCCCAGTTCTTTTTATGGAAGCAAGTGCAGACAGCTCAAGGTCCAGGTTGGAAGCATTTCAGCCCCCTGGAATGATTGCACTGCTTCAGTACTAATTCTGTGAAATAGCTGCTCTGATAGGGAAGGAAAGGTTCACAAGTGGGCTTTAAAGGAATTCTCTCAGGTTCACAGTGCAAATCATTATCAGGAACTCAATTTTATCACAGGTGTTTTATATGCTCAGATCATTACATTAAGCTACTGTGAGGAGCAACGATAAGGCAATAAAGGAGCACCTGAAAAACTTATTAAATGTGCTTTGTTCATTACAGACACCCGCAGAGATGACTGAGTTTTTCAAAATCACGGCATTCCACAGACTGCTTTACACAGACAGGGTCACAAGTGCACTCCAGCCCTTTAGCTTTTTGTCTGTAAACAATTTGAAGTGAAAGGTTTCGTTCTAGTATTGTGGTCATCAGGGATGGGGCTATGCAGAGCGACTATCAGGCTCTCAGAAAGCAAACAAAGGAAATGCCACGTGTGAGGGACACCAGCTGCAAACACACAGGGAAGGGGCAGGCTCATGGAGCCCACAGGATGTGCACAACCCTTATGGGGTCCATTTGGGAAACAGAGCAGGCTACAGCGAGGGCAAATTGTAGCAGGCGGGGAAGGAGATAGGAGAAGGCTCAGGGCCCAAAGAAAATTCAGACATAATTCTTGTGCTAGCATTTAGATGAGAGGTAATGGTTCAGAAAAGCCTGAGGAGGTACCTAACAACCTCCCCAGCCTTCAGTGCTTCTGCTGGGGAGGGCAAGTGTTGGCCTCACTTTTAATATCATCCCCATATTAATTTCAGCTTATTACATCCTGGCATGTGTTCAAAACCAAGAGCCTGGGTAAGCAGCCAAGGTAATAGTTCCTGAGAGCCACCCACGTCCCCAGGTATGTGTAAATGTATTTTTTTCTGCTAGGAAACCTGCTATTTCTCTTTGGATGTAGCTCTTTGACAACACTGCTGCACCTGAGAGAGCCGCTCTTATCAGGCTGTGTGATACCAACCAAATGGAAACGGCGGCCAACAATTTACCCAATTTTGCTTAAAACAATCAGCTACAAAGTTATTAAACAAGAATCACTACAACTCACGTAGAAAACGTTGTAAACGGTGGTTTACAACATGCTGTTTCACACCCTCTCAGGGGAGCTATTTTCTGTGTCACAGCTTTGAGAAGCATTAGAAGTACCTGAATTTATACCTGCAGTAGGATCTCAGGACCACATTCAGTCTTTTTCAGCAGCTAGGATATTCTCTCACAGAGAAGAAATCTGCAGAAGTGCTCAGGGCAGGTCCTTGCTCTGAACCACCACAAAAACCCCTCAACCTTCTAAAAAAAGTGCCTGGGGCACAGGGCAGGCAGGAGAGCACTGTTAACAATCTATATGTTCACATTTCCAGCCTGACTCTCTTTACACCCCTAAGCAGAACAAAAAAGCTTTTAGGGAAATAAAAGTCCCTCACAGAAGGAGGATTTAAATTTTTTCTTGTGGCTTGATGTCTCACTTTTATCATGCCGTATTGTCTTTGCTGCACATACCTCTCCAAAGGCACCCACAATATTTAAGTCTTGTAAAAAAAGCTGTGAAACAGGGATTCCAGATGTTATTATTTCTTCAATCCTTGGCAGCACACTCTCCCCCACCTTTTGCACATTTCATTCTCGAGTTATTTACGCACTAAAACAACTTCTTAAATCTGTTGCCAACCATTACCATACAAACTTACTCTCAGAGAAGCTCTACACTTTATGATAAATGCTGGGAGGAGATGAAGTGCCCCTGCAGCAACACTCCTGAAAAATCATGGAGAAAACCATCAATTTATTCTTGTCATTGCAACTAATGCTTATCCATGGTGTTCAATAAATTCAATACTAGTTTTCAAGGCAAGTGAAGCCACTGACTTCTAAATATTATACAACCTAGCAATTAAAATATTGTGGATAATCTGTTCATTAATTGCAAGTTTCATTTATTATATCTTCAGAACCAATTAATTTTTGTCAGCACTGGTCACTTTTAGAAGGAAAGCTACAATAGGTTAGCAATAGGGCATCAAAACAAGAAACCACTGATTTTTGGGCTTTAAATAAGAGGAATAATGTGAATTAGCACCAGGGCTTAGAACAGCTGGCAATGGCAGAGCTCACAAAATTTAATGCCTCTCAATTTAGATGTGCCATTACCAAATAATGATCTCTCCCAAACACATCACTAGATATGATGGCCAACACACCCTCTGCCACACAGACTCCACTGACACAGCCTGGGGAGGCTGCAGAAGAGAGATTTCTGACTGCAAAACATGATGAGCAAAAGTTTCAGCTTATTGTTTACAGCAGCTCAGAACTATCATGTGGGGTGAAGTCCTGGTGGAATAAATGAGACATCAGTCCTTGGACTACAAACAGCAAAGGTCCGACAGGCACTTGCAGCTTCTTACAAACAGGCTGCAGGTGAAGACACCTTAGAGAATCCAGACAGGTCCTTTTGCTGTGCTGCAGTGCTAGACCTGTATGTGTATGTTCTTGAGTTTCATCCCACATGAATACAAAAGATTCATACAATTTGATGGATCTGGAAGCGTTATGCTGGACTAAATCTTAATATGGCTTCCTAAAACAGACTGTGAGACACTGTTTTAACTCTTGGGAATGCCAAGCTGAGAAAGTAACAGACTTTCTGTTGTGAAAATGTCAAAACCCCAAAACAGACACGATTCCCCTCTGTCATTAATATAACTGGTCTGTCTGCATGAGTCACACAGAATGAGGTTTTATTAGTTTTCCTTATTTCTTATCTTCCCCCAGCAAAACTAGTGCATTCACATGCCTGTAAAAAATATTTGTCTCAATTCCAAATAATTTTCTGATTATTTTGTACTTTTCTGTATTTACCCATCTTTACTTAAAAGAAAGTAAAGCTATGATTTCCAGTGCTTGTGCCCTGGGAACCTTTGGAAGGGAGGCATGGGTTGAAAACATTATTTTTGTGATACAAATCATTGCTGCAAACTATTGTCAGTTATTTTCCCTCTCCTCCCTTTCTTCAAACTGCAGTTAATCCTCCAAATCATTTCCTACATCCATCCATTCCCTCTTCCTGCCCTGGGGACAAATGTCTCAATCTCCTTCTAATCATTCATCATCAAACTCCTTCGCCTGGCTATTTTGTACCAAACCATCCCCTGCACAAAATTATTTTATTCAATTTTTCACTCTTACTCAAGACTTTATAGACACTGACTGCTATTTAATCTATCTGTATTTTATAGGCTCAAGTAAAGCTATGAACAGTAAAAAATTAAATTCTGTTTTGTCCGATCAATTTCCTACCCAAAATGGAGACCAGAACTTTGAAGAGAGCGAATTCCATAGGTTGTTGTTTTTTTCCTCCCCCTCCATCTCTAATATCTCTGCCAGTGCCAGAAATGTTGGCAGACACCCATGTAGGGGGAAAATCAGGGAAAAATACAAGCAGTGCAGTTTTAGAAGGAATGATAAGGGATGGAGAGATGAGAATTAGCAAATGTGACTCATTACCTTTTATTTGCTCTGTTTCAGATGCTCAATGACTATGGAACAACTTCAGACAGCACAGTATTTTTCATATAAACCATGCCCATGACCAATTCATTGAATTAATATAAACCAATGATCAACCCCCAGCCCTACACAAATTGCAGAGAACAGCAGAAAGACACATGGCCATACCATGGCAATGATTTTTAAAATAAACTCCCATTTGGAGTCAATAATGAAATATGCTTAAAAATCAATTACATGCCTACTATGTGGCAATTAAATCTGGAAAATGAAGAAAATCCATTAAAACTTTGATACTTAAACACTCCCAAGTCACTCACATCTCTGTTTCTGAAATTCAATTGCATGCCAAGACAATACATTTGACTCAAATGCAGCAGTAAGAATTCATTTACAAGTCTCAACAATTCCCCAAAGCAATTTTACCAAAAGCTGCAACACAGAAAGGCAGTGTACAAGTGGCCTCAAAGTGCCTCAAGGCTACCATTCATACTTCAAAGGCAAATTCTTGTTGTGATGTTAAAATGCAAGGGCAGATGATGTCTGTGCTGATTTCTCAGGCTGAAACTGCTGACTGCTTAATATAAGTTGCATCTCTCTTGTCTAATCATCCATTTTCGATTTCATCATAACAAAAATTCACAGCAACCTTCAGCTTTCCCCCCAGGACGCTGTGAGTACAAATTGGTGATGTTAGACTGAAATGGCACACGAAAACCTTGTCACTGAGAACAAAACCCAACAAGCAGGTCCTGGCTACACCACCTGTAGGAAAGCAGCACTGAGAAACACTGGCTGCTAGCCAAGGTTAGGGATCAAGTGATTATTTTGCACCGAGGTCCTGGTGTTTTAAAAGAGAAACAACCTTGAGTTTCAGGTTATGCAGCTGTCAGGGATGACAGTGAGACTGTTGCTTTGGTGCAGATGGCAATCTCTGTCCCTGTGGTCTTCAGAGCATCACTGAAAATGAAACTGCATTGTTCTCTTCTTAACAAAACCTCAGGAAAAAGCATGGCACAACAGTGATTTACTGTACACAAGCGTACAGCAACCCTTAATTACCACTACCACTGCTTCTTGCAGGTGCAGTCAGTAGCAAAAGAACCATTCTCAATTATCCTTGGATTCCTCCGGATAAGGTAAATGCCACCACCCAGGTCCCCACCCAGAAATACGGGAAACCTTGATAATTTCCCTCGAGCAAGCACTATAGGAAACATTTCTTTCCTGAATTGAAGGGTTGCTTTATTGAGCTGCAGGGTTCAAACCACTGAGAATTCTGCTGGTATGTGGGAAAGGAAGAAACGTGAGGAAAAAGAGAGGAAAATTGGCAAGCAGTAAATCAGCAAAAGACTTTTAAGTGAGATTCTGGGGAGTCTGGCAATTGCCTTTAGCTTCAGCTATCCTCCCATGACTTTGGGCGGTTGATGATGAAAAAATGACCAGTGTTACCCACTTGTCACCATTTTTTCCATGCCCAGGTGTACCTACAGGTTGGAAGAAGCTGAGACTGTTTGAGAAGCCCAGAATTGCAGCAGATAACCCTGGCCCCAAGGGATGTGCAGCTCAGGCAGCTCCTTTACCACGTCACCTAGGGAGTGAACTACAGGACTGAGCAGCCCACGCCAGAACAGCTCAGTCATACCTGTTTCTAGATCTAACCATATCCTTCAGAGAATATTTTACTCGGAACTCCAAGCTACCTCAACATTTTGCCCTCTCCTGCCAGGACTGAAAACATGGAAGTTTCTGGGAAAAAAATGCAAAGGTGAAAGCACCAATAGTGGGAGCCTCTGCCCCCATGGAAACCATAAAATATAATAAAAACATGCATGCTTTCAGTCAGTCATTTTCTTGCCATCCTCCTGACTTGAAGTGGTTACAGTCATGAGCATCCAGCCTTGGATCTTCACCTATCAATGCTTCATACTCTCTACTTTGATGCTTCCATTTGATCTTGAATCTGCTCCACTGAGAACTTCAGAAAATGATTCTGCACTTACAGACCCATTGAATCCTTTCCAGGTCATACGCAATTGAAGACAGACAGAAAATAAAGCCCTGGGTTAAGCTTCATTCAAACACAACAGATTTTTGTATCGCTGTAAACGTGACATTCTTAAACAACAGACACCAAACCCCAAAATATTGCCATCATAAAGCACAACTTGACTTGGCTATAATGGTTTCTATGCATGTTGCTTGAAAAGAAAAGATAGCCTGTATTCTACAGAGTATTTCTATGTGTTCACAGTGACTGGCTCATTGGGGACTGGAACTAGATGATCTTAAAGGTCCCTTCAAGCCCAAACCATGCTACGTTTTTAAGATCTTCTCTTCAACAATTTTAAAGTGATAGAACGGAATAGTCTTTCCTCAGGTTTGCCACAAAGCAGTGCATCAGGAGAGGGGTGTTTACCTCTTTAACTGATTTTATCCCCCTGTTAACCTGTTTGCATCATAACCATCTAACAGCATCTAGAGAAACCACAGCAACTGGGATGCAGTCTCAAGAAAATAAGAAAACCTGCTTAAATCCAAGCTGTGGCTAATGGCTTGCATAAAGCTTGAAGTGTTTGTGTAAAAGTGCCATGTACAGGTACCAAACAATGGATTCACATCCCCCTCTTCCAGTCACCAGACACACCTACTTACCACTGGGGGCCCTGAAAAGACAGGGGCATTTGCAAGGTGCCCCCAAGGTCAATGTATACATAACAATGTGTTTTTTTAATATATATATGGATAGATTACACTGTTATACATATAAACATTGTTTTATATATATATAAAACATTGTTTATATGTATGTAAATAAAACAAATTATAGATAACATTTAAATTACAAATAGCATGCTGTACAATGAGCTGTTAAAGCATTTCCTCCCCATTTAGTCTCCTGACTTAGTTTAAATAACATTTGAGGTCTCTAATGTTAAAACATACATAAATGTTAAAGCATTCAAAACTCTGTTAACACCAAACTCTGGGGTTGGCAGTGATACTGTGTTTTCACTTGGACAGCTATAAAAGCATGCCACAAACTAATAATTCAATTATGCAAACGCTGAGTAGAGGTGTTTTTATATTTATATATTTTATATTTAAGGTACTTTACCCCTCATCTTTTTCAGATAGATATATATTTAATATGTATCAGCTGACTAGAAAAACATCCAAAGTTAAGCAATTTTGTTGGCATTAACCAGAAAGATTGGGTAAATTATAGAACCAATAAAACTGCCAAGATTTGTACTTTTCTAAACTAGTTGCTGCATTCCTGATTAATTAGTGAGAACTTCAAAAGTTTTTCATAAAGATAAATAAAAGAACATGGACAGGAGCATAATACACAGACTCGACAGCTCTAGAATGAACTGTTTGCAGTGAACAAGGAGAGAGCAACATTTCAGGTCACACTTTATATCTAGCAGAGCAAAAAATCGGAACTCATATGACTGATAACCCCTGAGAAGAGTGCAAACTCATTTTCCTAAAGATGGAAAACCTTTAGATACAGCTGACCGGTGTCCAGCTGTACAAAATTAATGTCCCCTGAGATGTCAGACCTTTCTCAACAGAAACCAACAACCCTTTTGGGAGTGGGAAGAAAGCAAGATCTCTCTCTTGCAGTATGACAACCAGAATGTAAAAATGTAAAAAGTAGGACAGCAAACTGATTAGGAGGATTTGTGCATCATTAAAATAATGCCCCTGGGCTGTCACCTCAGTAAATACAGGACAACAAAGATGATGATGCTTGATCTTTCAAAAACCTGTGACTCATATGCTGGAATAGACAGTACTTGGAGAGCTGTGAGGGCAGGGAACAGACACACACAACAGGAGAGGCAGCTCAGCCAAGTTTCCTCCACGAAGGGCAGCATGAGCACGGGTGGTGGCTTACAAATGACATTCAGGCAGCCTGGTGAGGTCAGTGCCAGCTCTGCCATTCAATTTGCTGCGGTCAGTCCTCCGCCATGTCCCATCACATCATTTCTTGGCCATACGTGCCAAACTCTTTTCCACTTTGAGGATTGAGCTGTCATTTTTCACTTTGTTACCCTGCCCTTTAACTGCCACTAAAGTGACACTGATGTATATCCCAGGAAAGGGAAAGACAACCCTTTAAATCATCATGTGCCAGGAACTCATTCCCTTTTAAATATTACAGTTGCTGAGTTGCTGTTGCCTAGTACCTTATTAAGGCTAAAACTGACAATGGTGGTGGGTACACTCATTAACTGGTTCTGCAGTTAGGGCATCTCAAGTTAGTATCTAATTGCCTGGAAACACTTCTTTCTAATTCAAGTTCTACTCTAGTCATTCTACACATACTTAAAAAAGAGTATGTTCAGCATCTATAAGCTGTTTCACAAGCATGAGCTTTTGAGTTTGTTTGTTTTTTTAATCACTGTGAGCAATTAACAGGGGATATATAAATCAGTACTGAATATTACAATTAAATTAAATTAAAATTAAAAGTTAAATTTCACCAAACTTAAAAAAAAAAAACCTCAAGAAACACATCTTTGATATAACAGAAGAACTACTGCTAAATACAGTGAAGCCTTGGCATGCCAGGAGTTGATTTCTAGATAGAAATAATAAACAATACTAATAGATACTAATAGAAATAATAAACAATATTATAAATATTAAAAACCACTGTCAGAAAAACCACATATTAATTAATTTAGGGGAGGTTTACCCTTTCAGGGCTCAGATTCCAAGCAGGGACAGCCTTGTCTGGGGAGCAGAGTGTGTGTGGGCAGTTGGGATGGGTGGGGATGGCAAGGACAGCAGATGGTGGCGACTGCAGGCAGCACCTGCACGGACCTTTTGTTTTGTATCCACACAAACCAAGACCTTCTCCAGCTCTTTAAGATCAATTCCCAGTTAGCCATCCCCTGCCAGGTGTCTAACACCGTTAACAGTGATGTTAATGAGGCAGCAAAGGTCAGATCCCACAATTCACGCTCTAGGGGATCTGACCTCTAAGCTCCTTGGCAGCACACTTGGTGTTTTCGTGGAGAACAGTGCTCCCTACCTGCTTTTAGGAATCAGTAAAGCCTACCACACCTCTGACAGAAGGATGAACATCTGCCAACAGCTTGGTGGTATTTCTAACAACATTTTCGTTCTCTCTTTCTGTGTCCCTAGTTTCCAAACTGCTTACTTGTCCTTTCTCTTAATCTTATAACCGGATTCTTCAGGATGAGAGGAAACAGTCTTGAGCTGAAACAGGGGATGTTTGGATTGGATATTAGGGAAAATTTCCTTACTGAAAGGGTGGTCAGGCACTGAAACAGGCTGCACAGGGAAGTGGTGGAATCACCATCCCTGGAAGTGTTCAGCAAGTGTGCAGATGTGGCACTTTGGGCCATGGTTTCGTGGTGGACTTGGCAGGGCTGGATTAACGGGTGGACTGGATGATCTTAGAAGCATTTTCCAGCCTTGACGATTCCAGGATTCCATGACATAACCTCAATGCTTCATGCAGGAACAATTTTCACACCCTCTATTGCTGTACATCAGCCAAAAACCTGGTGTGGCGAGCTCTCTCAGCAGTGGTCAGAGAGCTCCTGTGCTCATGGACTTTCAGCCTGTGTGGCACAGCACAGGGAAAATCAGGCTCCAGTCACGACCCTGGGGGGGAGGGATTCTTTCAGCTCCTCCAGCCAGAGCCACAGAATGAGGATGTGCCCACAGAAGTTGAGAACATTCCTGGGGAAATTCAGTCCCTCCCATACTGCAGGCACCAAGGGCTCACTGAGGAGTGATGCTCCCTCTGGCTCCCTCCTCTTCATTTACCCCTCATATCAAGTACATTTTGAGCTCTAGAAAGGAAAATTGACTTCCTGGCTACAACCTGTGTTCTAACAGTTCATTTCAACATCAATTTTGAAAATTCACAAGGAGATTTGGAATCCACTTCTGCACACTTCCTATATGCCCTGTATTTTAGTCTAATGGGAACTTCAAAGAAAAAAAAGAACAAAACACAAAAAACCCAACAAAAAACCAAAAATAAAAACCAAAAAAAGCTTTTAGTGGCTGTTTTATTTGAATAATGATGGAAACGGCATGCCATCATTCTGGGTAATATTTGGAATGAATAATGGTGCATTCACTTGGCCAGAACCTCACCATAACCCAAAGATCTGATGTTTTCAAATTTCAGAGTCCATAAATATGTGCAGATGCTCTCAAAGGCTGCTCCAATAGCCAGGCTGAGCTCATGGTGGGAACAAAAGCCAAAGATCAAAAAGTTTTATGTAACTGTTCAAATACTAAAAACCATATAAAGTCCCACAAATTTCTTTTAGAATAATGCCTCAATTTGAAAAGTTTTCCCTATTACAAATTCAGAGAAAAAAAAATCCAAAAAACCAACAAAGTAAAAAAAGATTGTCTTCTATCTCTTAGTCTTGCTTTTATTCCCCTCCTTTTCCTACATCCTTTTAAAATGTCACTACTCAGAAAAGCCAAGTTAATGGTCCCAGACCCTGAAATCTGCCCAAACCTTCTAAAAAGGCCATCAACTTTCAGACCAAAGAAAGCTATCAGATTTTCTGCCCATTTTGCCACTGACCTCTGTCAAATCCATTAGGGAAACAGGAAAGCAGGAAAAAGCTTGTGCTCACTCCCCAACAGACTGTTCACTTCATAAAATTGGCCATCCAACAAGAAAACAATTTTCTGCCTGCACTCAAGTTCAAGTGGTCGAGCCTAAAGCCTCTAAACTTTTAGTATTTCCCCTGCATGTCTAAGACTAAACATACCATATAACCCAAACTTTTAGAATTTAGATAATCTTTGGCTGCGAACATAATAAAACAAAACAAATATTTCCTGAGCAACCCTGACAGAGCAACATTCCAAACTGAAGCTTTATTTCAAAAGCTGAAGTATCTCTTAGCAATTTTTTTCATGGAAGAGTGAACATTCAGTGGTTGGTTCTTTGCTACCGTAAAATTAACACTCTCCAGAAATGGCAAGTTTGCCTCTAAGCAGTCTGAGATGCTCTGTAACACAGAACAATGTGTTGCTCCAACCTGAATGCTGCACAGAGGGCTACAGATAATTTAGAAAAAGCAGGAAAGGAACTGAATTAGACAAAAGAACACACGTAGGCAGTGAGGAAATCCATTGCTGGGAAGCCAGGATAAGAAATAACAAAACTGTAGTCACATCTAAACTTCTAACAGAATCCTAATGCTTTATTTCTTGATATGTAGCACAATATTCTCTGGCTTATTCCACTCAGAATAAGCCAGAAACAGAAGCAACAGAAGAAACCAACCCTTGGTAATTGCAGAGGAGCCCTATATAATTTTCTCCTGTGGCTCTGTGCTCAGGTAATGCAGTGGGATGACACAAGGATGGTTTCCTGCCCGTCACTATGCCTGAGCAATGCTTTGTTCCTTTAATGGCTAATGCACCTGTGTCCCTAAATAAAGTCAATATGCTCATTGGAGAAATGTATATTTTTTTGAAATTGAGCCAGTTTGCTGTCTCTCAACCTTACAAACTGTATCATTAGTTATTTTCAAATACACAGGATGAAGAGATTTAGGTAACTTGGAGGAACTTGAACTAGACATGATGCGTTTCAGGGAATTTCCTGCTATGCTGTCCTCCCCTTGGTAAGCAATACTCATAAAAGCTCCATTTCATGTCATGTCAAGCACATTCCCTCTGGTAACCTGGAAGATTGAAATTCTACCCAAATATCCAATTCTCAGCCAAAAATTATGCTCTGCCCTGAAGATAAATATAGTGAAAATATGATATGAAGATGTTGCAAAAAATTTATTAACATATCATCAGCTACAGATGCCAAGGGCACTTTTGGTCAGCTGACTTTGGATTCAGCTGAACCTAAAGATTTACTTGTTACCTCCTTCCACAGCAATCCTACCACAGTCTGCTGGGATGTCACAGAATCAAGCTGCCCATGCAAATTAGCACATCCTAATTGGCAGCAGTTGAGCTTAACTCCTAATGAGCCCCTCCAATTGTACAAATCAATGTCAGCTGGGGCTGAGCACTGGTACTAATAGCATTTGGAGTTTGGGTGAGGTGTTTGCCTTCCCCTGCCCAGAGAGAAATTTAAGATAGCCTCAGAGTAAGCAACATCAGCTCAATTTGGCTACAAGCTGTTTCATCATTAACCTTGATATTAGAAACATTTCATTTATATATTTCTACATGCCGATTTACGTATACATGAAAGAGAACAACCACGTGGGAGCACTTTATAATTACATATGTAAAACACACTAATGCTCTTCTCAAGAATCATTCATTCTTACAACCAAATCAACTATTTGTGCTTGGTCACGATCTATCTCATTCTTTATGGAAAAGGTTAAAAAAAGCATCAAATTTCTGTCCTCTATGCAATAGCCCACAGTCCAGCCTGGCCTACAGCATGTGGCTTCTGTACCCAATGGCACTGCTGTGAATGAAGCAATTACTACCCTTTGTGTCAGCTTCAGCCTCTTAACCTGTATTAACCAGCTCAGAGTGGAAACAGTCTTCAGCACAAAGTGAGAACTGCTTCTCCAAAATGTCCTAAAATAGGACCATTTTATTAAAAAAAAAAAAGAAGTTTAATGTTTGTACCTGTGCTGTTTTTACACAAGTAAAATTAAGTCTATTAGAAAGAAATGCAGAATTTTGAACTGTGATTTTACTCCTTTTGCCATAACCCTGCACTGAAGCCTTTGCAAATAAACTCCAACACAGCAGCAGTTACACTCCACCAAGACAGAGTCTACCAGGGGCCAAATCAACTGTGGATGAACTGGGCATGCAAATGATGGTACCTCCCCTGAACACCATTTAATTAGCAGGAAGAAAGCGTTTCTAAAGGCCAAGGAACTCCAGGTGATTTGTGCTGATGGTCAAAGCGGTGACGATCATCTGTAACCACACCTTGAGGCCACCAAACCCCGACTACTCCTTCCCAGAGCAGACTGCAAGCTGCACTCAAATCTTTCCACTAAAGAGTATTTTACAGCCTCTCCAGGAACAAACAAAATGAACCTGCTCCCATGTGCTTTCCCCACAAGTGGGAAGGGCTTTGCAATCTGCTGCGTGGCGTTACATCAATCCCAATAATGCTGCCTGCACAGCGCTTAGGAGCTGGACAGTGAAGTGAGTCACTCCTCCTTTGGGGAAGGAATTTCACAGCCTGTAGGTCAAAAGCTCTGTTTGTTATCAACATTTGCTTTCTGGTGCTGAGAATTTGGAGTCATAGAAAATTCACACTGACTGGCCCCTGGAAGAGAAAAATGTCTAATGCGACACTGGTAGAGGGACTGTGGGTATGGGTAGAAACGTCTGTGACTTGAGCAACTTGGGCTTTGTTTTTCTTTCAACATGGTAATATGAAGCACCAATGAGAAATGACACCTGGCACAGAATTTCATTGTCAGCAAGACCTTTTTCAAATGCACTTAAAAACTGGGAACACAGAAAACAAAACTAGATATATTCTAGAGTGAAAGCACTGAGTGGAAAACGGATCAAGATATAGATATCATTATTTTATTTTCCTCTTTTTCCCCTTTAAAAAGAAAAATGTCTTCCTCCTTTCATACCCCAAATGCAAAATTTAAAATATTCTGAAAATCAAAACAATCCTGATGATTTTTTTTCTGTGGAAGTGGAGTAGGCAAACATCAAGTGACAGCTGGCACCTGATATTTTGTAGAAAATACCAATACCATCAGTTTCCTGTATTGTTACTGACCAAATGGTTTATTTAGGGGCCTTTTGACCTCAATTTCTTTAAAACTGGGATAGTAGAGTTGAACAGAAGATAAGGGTAATATTTTTTAAAGAACTGCAATGCAAAACCAGTGCATTATTTTCTTCCAGACTGCACCAACTTCACCATAAACAAAAGGCAAATTGTCTGGCAGGAAATAAGATCATTTCAGCTGCTCATTCCGACTTTTACTTCACATTTTTTATTTCCCTGGGTAGAATATATCAGCTATATAAGTCATCACCAAAATTTGCCAGAAATCACCCCAGAGAGTATCCAGTCTATGCAGAGAAGTGAAGGATTTATCTTGATATTATTTTTAAACCACATGTAAATGTATCATTAAAATGCAACTTCTGCTAAAGGTGTGTTTCAAATCGCCTCCATGCAATAGAAATTCTAATAACAGAATGTGAGTAAATATGTTTTCTTATTTAATAAAAGCAGGATGGAGGTTATAATTTTTCTAAAACTACCTTTTCAGAGACACTCAAGGCCTGGTTCTTTTAAAAAAGAAGAAAAAAATAGTACAAAACAGATTGAAATTAAGCTAGACAGTAAAGTCTGCCTGGATATATCTTATTTTTTTTAAGCAAGAAAAGAAAAGAATTGTCCTGAACACACACTGCCACTAGAATTGCAAATATGAACACCTACAGGTCTAGTAAGACCATGCATATTGTTGCTAGAAGTTGATCGTATGATATTTCATCATTTCTTTTGAAGAATTCCAGACTTCCCTGTGTCCCCTGCAGCCTTATCCAGATTTTTCAGCTCTGTCTGCTGTAGTATTTTGTTGTTTGTTCTGTAAATTCAGCACAGGCAACCTGTCAGGTTGCAGCTCCCTGAGAATGTTACTCTTTTAAGAATGATCATATTCCTAAAAAAGGTGATGCTCTGATCACGCTCCTTCTACAGAAGGCCAAAACTGCAATTTCTGTTCCACTCTGAAAGAAGAATGCCTGAAACTATTTTAATGGTTTCTTATAGCATGGTTTGGGTTAGAAGGGACCTTAGAACTTGTGAGGTTCCAAGCCCTCTGCCATGGGCAGGGACACTCCCCACTAGATCAGATTGCTCAGAGCCCCATCCAGCCTGTCCTTGAACACCTCCAGGGATGGGGCATCCACAGCTTCTCTGTGCCAGGGCCTCACCACCCTCATAGAAAAGAATTCCTAACCTAAACCTCCCCTCATTCTCTCTTGCCTTGTGTAAAAAGTCCCTCTCAAGCCTTTTTGTTTAGTGAAAAGAACATAATGATGTACAGAAATGAAAGCTTGATGGATGAAGGTATCAGCACTGTGCTACATGTCATGAGCAAGAGGACACAATACCAGCAAATAATGCCCTGTGTGGTTTATGATTAGGTCCTCAAACTGCTGTCAGTATTGCAAAAAGCCCACTGAAAGAAAACACAGAATTAGTGGAGTGCATGAAATCACAGAGAGGTAGGGATAAAACATGGGAAACCTGTATAACAACTAATGAAATCAGCCTCCCAAGATGGAAAGGATAGCTGTGAAAGAAACACAGCAACAAAGAAAAAAAAGCACAATATGAAACCACAAATTCTTGCTGCCCCATAAAACTGCTGTAGCTAACTTTATCATGTTTACATGGGATGCTGGCTTGAGTTTAAAGGAAACATTCACTACGCTATATATAGTTGGCAAGAAAAAAGGTTCTCTCCAAAGCTTCTGGGAGCATATGTTTTATGAATACATAGAATAAAAGTAGTGATTTGTACCATTAGAATATATATCCTTCTAAAATGTCTGCGTGGCTCAACCAGATTTCTTCATTTAAAAATATAATGCAGGGTAATTTTATTCAACTTTTTAGGAGTGAAATACAACCCATGAATAAACTCTTTCAAATCTCTGCCATGAGAGCAAATTCTCTAAATGTTATTCTGAAGCACCACATAATGACTCCCAGCATCTAAACCCCAAACCACTTGTGAAAATTCAGCCTTTCAAAGTGCTCAAGCTCTATTGCTTCCAGCTGCTTGCATCTGCCTAAATGTACTGAATCTTACACACAAAGTCTGTAAATCAAAGGAGTAAAGTGATGGAAAGTGAGAGCAAGAGAACTCTAAAAGACACAGACTGAAAAATAATTTGCTGCTATTAGGGTTGACTGAATTTGACATATATTCAAAAACACCACCAGCGCTGAAGTTCCTAGACACTCTTTCCACAAAAGGAGCCATTTCAATCTTAGATACCTGATACTTCAAATAATTTCTCCCCTAAAACCTGTCCAATACCACAGTCAAGAATGATTCTCAGAGAAATCTCATAGTAAACATATATCCTTGTGTGCGTTGTTGAAAATATTTTTATACACAGAGCAATCAGCATGCCAGCTGCAACTCTCTCCCTTCTGCACTATGAAGACCACACTTTTTATAAAAGAATCTAAAATACTTACACAGCCAGTTCCAGTAACCTGCACACTCCTTGTGAGATGTAAAGGACTCAGAAAAAAATTCTTGTCAGTTTCTGGTAACTTTTAAATACAAACAGCGTAACAAGTTCTGATGCTTCATGATTTTCAAGTATCACAAAAGGAACTGGCAAAAGGCTCATGAATCTGGTAAAAACATTTACAAAGGTTTTTAAAAATTTTACAGCCCTCTTGATTTTTTTAATACTTTTCTAGCCCTCCAGCTTATTTGTAATGCTAAAAATTGTGACACCAGTACTTCTTTTTGAAGAAGTGTACAGCTGAGACAAAGCTCCTATGCAAATGGATTCACTAAGTTAAGTCACCAGAACTGGACTCTGGTTTGGTTAGGCCACAAATTTTGTTTGGGTAGGGAGTTATGAGGGAGAAGTGGCTGAGTTTGGGGTGAAAAGGGCAGAATTGGGGGTGAAAAGATGGAATTTGAGGGGAAGAAGGCAAATTTTAGGGATCTGTGGAATGTTTGAGGTTAGGTTAGGAGGAAGGCCTAAACGTCTGCGGGCTTGGAGGAAGTCAGAGTAAAAATGGGCAGGCTTTGAGGTAAAAAACAAGTATATTTTGAAGTGAAAATGGCAGATCTTCGGAGTGGAGGGCAATCCTGAAGTAACAAAGTGCAGGTTTTAAGATGAACACTGCAGATTTTGAAATTAAAAGGGCAGATTTTGAGGTAAAAAGGCACGATTTTGGGATCTGGGGCAGGTTTTGTGTTGTGTGGGGAAATCATGAGGTAAAAAGCGGAGATTTTGAGGTAAAAAAGTAGAATTTGAGGTTAAAAGTGTGAAATTTGGGGGTTGGGAGGAGATGCTGAAGTAAAAAGTGGAGATTCTGAGGTAAAAAAGTGTAGATTTTGGGGTGTGAGGCAAACTTTGGGGTCTGGGGCAGATTTTGTGGGTGAAAAAGGCAGACTTGGGGTGTTGGGCAGAAACCCTGAGGTAAAAAGTGCAGATTTGGAGGTGAAAAGTGCAGATTTTGAGGTGAACAGGGCAGATTTTGAGGTGAAAAGTGCAGATTTTGAGGTGAACAGGGCAGATTTTGAGGTGAACAGGGCAGATTTGGGGATCTGGTGCAGATTATGGGGAGTGGAAGGAAATTCTAAGGTAAAAGGAGCAGATTTTGAGGTAAAAAAAGGCCGATTGTGGGGCCTGGGGCAGATTTTGGGATGAAAAAGGGCGATTATCTTTTACCTCCAAAACATTTGTTCATCACCAGAGCTAAAGGACGTTTGTCCAGGTGGGGATAAGAGCAGTTCCTCATCCTTGGCCACGGAAGGAGAACCTCATTCACACACATGGCAGAGTTTTCAACACGCCTCTCCCCACCACCAAACCTGCACAGTCCCTTCATGTACCCCTTTTCAGTTTCCCAATGGAACTTCATCCTGGACTTCAGCTGAAGGAAAACCTCCATTATAGCAGAATGCAGCTCTGCAAAGAGCTGTTTGAGATAAGCATATTCATAGGTCTAACATTAAAAAACTCTTAACTGTACCCAAACTTGTAATTTTAATTGTGTGACTGTATTCAGGTGGGAGGCATGTGTGTCCATTATCAAGACAAATCATATTTATGGCCTAGTTTTCACTTTGTTTTTAATTTTCCCGTATTTTGCCAAATTTGGCACTGTGCTTCAAAGTACAGCTAAACACAGGAAATAAAACTATTTTCACTGAAACCACCAAATCTGGTATAAAATTCAATGGGAGTAAGACTTCGGCTTAATGGCAGGCCTTGAACTGAGAACAAATTAAAACCACAGAAAGATTTAAGATTAAATAAAGCTGAGAACAAAACAGAATGTGCTTAAAATGACCAACCTCCTTTGAAAATATACCACCAGGCTTTTCCAGACCTCACTGCTAGCTCCTGTGTCTCTATCTGCAGTGTGTACACATGGGCACAGTGTCCCTTTCAGATGCTCATCCCAGTTAGAAATTAGATCATTTCATGCACAAAGGGTGATTGGTGAGGTGAGGAGCTTTTTTTGTGGGATTTGTAAAAAACAATGAGGTGTCTTACAACCTGGTCACTTAAATATAGGGTTAAACCAAGGTTCTTTTGCTCTGGGGTAGGTGCAAAGGAGAAAATTCCAACTAAATATTCTCAAGAGGTAAAACACACAAAAGTTTGCTGGCAAACTAGAAAATTAAGGAATATTGGAAAAAGAGTGACTGCTGGAAAACATCACTTAGCACAGCACAGACTCAGCCCACTGACCACAGAAAGCCTTACAACCCATTCTATATCATGTTCCATGAGAAGAGACTTAGAAGAAGGGGAGAAAAACAGAAAAACTAGACTAAGAGGGGCTAAGAAAGTTCCAAAGACACAGAAAAATGGTACAGCTGACATGACAGAAGAAGGCTTTCATTAGGAACTCTGAGAGTCACGCTGTTTCAAAAACTGACTTTCAGAGTTATTCCACTGAAATGGATGCTGTCCACTGCACTACACCAACAGAGGGAAGGATAAATATTTTCAGGGATCACTGACTGACAGAAAACAGAGAAATAATTTTTCATGCTGGCAGAAGTATTCACAAGTGAGGTATCTGGAAAGGTGAAATGGATGACGGACGTAGTGTGTGCTGCAATGGTTGGAAGAGAGAGAGACCTTCTCCAGGACTTGGCTGAGAAAGCACATGTTAGGATGGGAGTTCCTGGGAGTATGTCAACAAAGAAATGATTTCCTCAAAGATATAATGTTTTAAACTGCTCTTCAGGTGTTCAAGGCCAGGTTGGAGGGAGTTCAATGAGCAACCTGGTTGATGAGCAACCTGGTCTAGTTGAAGGTGTCCGTAAGCATGGCAGGGGAGTTGGAACAAGATCACCTTTAAGGTCCTTCCAACCCAAAATATCCTGTGATTATATGATTAAACACTTTACCTAATACTGAACTGGAAGCATTAGTACTGTGTGCAACTAACATTGACTTAAGTAACTAAATCAGCACTCAATTGGTTTTGAAAAAAGTTGACATGCTTAAGCTTAAATATTTTTTCCTCTTCTCATGCTCTCTGACCCTCATATTATTCAGAGTTTCTTATTAGATAGGGCGTCCTATTCTCCACTCCCTATGACTTTTTTAAAAATGCCAAGTGAGATACATAAAAGGTGCACTTCATCTAGTCAGGTTATGTCTTACCCTTGGCTAACATTCAAAAAATAGAGAACTTCTGTCTAAAAGAAAAAAGACAAATGGCATCAAGTGAAGCCTAAAATGTCATTGTGAGGCATGAAATCAATTTCTTTTTCACACACCTTTAGCCATATCAATATCTGCAAAACTTGCTATTTCAAATGAAAAAAAGAAGGATTAGAGCCACATGGTAGCCAGCTAAATTCTTCACTTGCATTTGCTTCTCTGCTTGGGATCTCAGGCTTGGAGTGTGTGTGGGCAACATAAACAAGTTCCTACAGGGTGGGAAAAGCCCACGTTGCACTGCGGAGTGTGCTAAGAAACTGTTCTTTATTTTGCTTCAAATGTAAGGCAGATAAATATTTACAAGATTAACTGGGCACAGTTAGCACAAAACTTGTGGAAATTTTGTAAATTTAAAAGGTACAGTTGTCACTTTGGACAAAGCATTCCTGAAATGCAGGGGAATTAAGAAAATCTTCTCACTCTCTATTAGCAGACTGCATGGTGTGCTCGTTGCATACTTGCTCTGAGTTCCAGATTCACTCCGAGTTAAAACTACTGCTTTATTCAGCCTTTAAAATCCTTTTCAACCATACAAATATCCAGCCAAACATCTAATTCTATTTTGCCACACAAAGTAGTATGAAATAAACACTCGCTTTAAATGTCATTATCTTAATTATGGTAATGGCTTCGGGAGAAACCCACCGAATTATGTCTGATGATATTAGTCTTCTCAGCCTTGGAAAATAACACATACCCAACAGCTACATAAATCTGATAATGATGAGCAACAGCAGAGCAAAAAGGTATTGCTGAGTGTATGCTGCTAAAATGAGTGGATAAAGGTGGAAGAAGATGCCCTCTTTTCAAAGGAATCAGAGTTCAGCATAGCTTCTCAAGAGAAAAGAACTCTTTCAAGAGTTCTCCCTTTTATCCTGATAATACAGATGTTGGTTTCCCTGCTAGTAAAACGCCCTCTGCCTGAGTGGAATGGCTCTTTATGGAATGAGGCAGATTCCCAGGGACTAGAAATCCAGAAATACTTCCCCGGAGCTCCCCAGCCTGTATGCAATGGGCTGCCAGCATGAAAGGTGATGGGAGAGGAAACAGCCACAGGCAGGGGAGAAGATGGAAAAATTTGCCATAGTGATACAGATAAAGGATCTATGACTGGAGGAAAGCGAGGCAAAAAGAGAATTAGGAATGCCTTTGCTCTGTGTTGATGCTGTTGCTGTGCCCCTAATTGGCCACCGTGTCGTGCCTGTGGGAAATGTCACCTTGGGATAACAAAGCATAAACACCATGAATGATGCAACCACACCTCATTTATTTTAGACTCCAGTCTAAGACCTGATTTCTTTTCTTTTAAGAACTATGACAGAATAAGCTGCAGAAATAGGTCTCAAGGAATCAGATACAGTTCACTTCAAATCAGCAAAGATTTCTTTGCAGCAGTGCTAGAGGAACCTCTGTCTGCACACTTTGCTCCACTGAGGGACATGGTCTGGGCACCAGGGCATGCCCAGCCTGGTTGTCCCACACGTACTGAGTAAATCTGATTTCCTCAGGATGCCTCGGAGGAAATGTATTGTTCAAGCAAAACTCCCTGGAATGTGTGCTGTCATTGGAGAATTAATGAAAATATGGAGATGTAGCTCCTGCTAGTGAAAGGCCCCTGATCACACTGTACAAGTGGATGGCACTGCCGTCACACTTTAGGGAAAGATGTCAGTAGTTCTTATGCTGTATGGTTTTCTGAATCTGAGAGGATCACCACTGCTCTGTGAACATCTGGATTTCAGTGTCACCTGCAGCTGCTAAATGCCTTTAGCATTTAAGTGCTTAGCATTAAAAGGGCACAATTATTGCTAAATAAACCTAAAAATTGGGGGTTTTTTGTCTACACAACGACGAATCTCCACAAAAACCCACACCACTTCTTTCTCTTCCTCCGAAATTCACTGAAATGCAGAAAGCAGACAAGGCCCTGCCTCGTACAGCTAATGATGAGATTTGATACTTCCAGCAGCAGAACCTGTTCTCAGAACAAAGAACAGCTGGCTATCTGCAAGGTGTATCTTGAGGATTGCCAGGGATGTTACATGTAAAGCAAAAGGGAATACGGTCCTCTCACCATCTGGGAACTCCTCCCTGGTGCCACAAAACCACCAAAAATAGGTTACACAAAAGGGATGCTGAGGGCAAAGACTGTGATGATAATGCACGGGGAGAAAACCCCCAATTAACAACAGCCTGCCTGGCCCTGACAACAGTGCCTGCTGCAGCTTTGTCAGAGGTCAGTGCTACGGCACGGCTTCAGAAATACTGTGTGAACAAGGAAAAAATAGCCCTGAATTTCACTGCCTCGTTAGAAGAGACAACAGATGGACCAGAGAGATGTCAACTGCTCTGTGATTATTATGCCAAAGGATATTTTAAGGGAGGACTTCAAGGATTTAACGAATTTTAACAAATGTTTTCGGGGAGAACAAGGGGAAGAATTCTCAGGGTGTACAAAAGATCTTATCTAAGAATATAACTGAGAGGCCGGCCTAGCTGAGGAGGTGAATTCACAATGTGGAATCACAAGGAAAAAAAGTGAACACATCCATCTGTTGTGCTAGAAAAAGACATTGAAAAAAACAAAATTAAAAAAAAAAAAGGAGTAAAATGGCTAAGGCAAAAGAGAAGGAGATGGCCCTTACAGTAGCATCCCAAACAGGTCAGGAGAGGCCAGGACAGAATTTGGGAAATCCAAAGAAATAAAACAGATAGCTGGAACCAAAATGTGAGATGATGTTTGGACTTGAGTTTCAATTCTATGGTTAGCCAATTAAAAAAAAAAAAAAAGAAAATATTTATTTTAAAAATCTTCCAGCCTCCAACATGTGAACTTGGGGCCCTAGTGAAGGTCTAGTGAAACAGCAGCAGCCACTCATTACAGGCTAAGGGTTAGCAATTGAGGTTGCAGTGACAAGTGAAGGAGACAGAGGGAATTATTTGGGGAAATGTGACTGCTTAAAGAGCTGAGACAAGGATTGAAAAACCTCAAGCTTGGGGAAGAGAGTTCACCTTCACTTCCGTATGTGTTTTAAACAGGTTTCTGAATAACAGACCCAACCCCACAAGAGCAGGAAACCACTTCTCCCTCTCCCTTCAAGAAGCCTTAAGGAACTAATTGGGCTGACAGCAATGGTGCAGCTTTGCCAATACACAGCATTGTAATACTTGATATTGTTAGGAGAATTAGCTTTCTGAAAGAAACTCCCTTAATGCATTAGGCCTTATGTGTTTCAATGATAAAGATGCACAAAGACTGAGGGGAGAGCAATGTACTTCAGGCAATTAGACATGAGATGACAAAGCTGTCATTGCTCATTGACTGCCTTTGACAATATCTACTGCAAGCAGCACAGATCCCTACAGAAGCCTTTCAAAAACTCACAGTATTTAATCTGCAGGCATTTTAATTTGAAATAAAAGTGATATTTTCTTCAAACAGAATGAGAACAGGGTGAACAGCCACGATTCAGACAGCTTTAAAGCACTCCAGGGTAAGGCTGTCAACAGGTGATACACCTTGTGCACACACACAGGCCGTGCACCTAGCTTGATTTTCAGAAGACTGAAAAACAAATATGTTTTAATGGCATGAGAAGAAGTTGTTGTTTGATTCATTTGCCAAAGAATCCAGATATCTTGTTTAGCTCAGAGGTAGAGGTGGGGGAAACCTCATATCAAAAAACCCAAACCAGCAGAAAACCCTTTTCCAGGATGTGTTTACAACAAAAAATCCTGTCTGGCATGTGCTAAGGTGGAACACAAACACACTGTTGTCAGCATGCAGGTTATAGAGGTGACCCCAGCGCTGATTTTGGAGTCGTTTTGCCATCCTGGGGAAGAGCTTTGAGAAACCAGCTTTGAGCAAGCAGCTAACAGGAGGGGAGGGTGGAAACAACAGAGAAAACCACCCTACAGCACTTGATACTGAGGAGTGGGTTTTCTATACTGAGGGTAAAACGAGCCCTCATTTTCCTCCCCTGCCAGCAGCCACTGCCCAGCCCTGTGGCCATGGTCCCGCTCCCTGCTCAGTCAGAGAATCACCCGCCACTGCTTTAAAGAGGGATGTACCTGTGATGTACTGACTGTGCTCCCTCTCTGTGCTGATCCAGGTTTCACTTTGTCCAACCCCCCACCCTCTGGGAGCACGGTGGTGACTGCCTGAGGTGATTCTCCCCACAACTCACAGCTTCAGCAGTGAAGAGGACGTGGCTCTGCCATACTGAGATATTGCTCCTTCATCATGGGCTGCCATTTGCCCCGCTTTTGGTAATAAATTCCAGACAAATTCCAAATCCCATACTAAGTAAAGGCACATTTTATGCAAATCATTATTTTTATTCCAGCTGTGTCTCCTCTAGGAAAGGAAATTCCTCACTTAAAAACAAGGGGTCAAGTGAATGCTGACAGCATTAGAGTTATGGAAGTAGACAACGTGCATAAACGTGCCAGAAAACAGGAAGGTATTGCAGGATTGACTGGCATCAAATTCCCATCTGGAACCAACAGTGCACTGTGAGATGAACCAAGGGAACCATGTAGTTTTCATAAATAGGGTTTTTTTTTGTTTGGTTGGTTTTGGTTTTTTTGTTTGTTTGTTTTTGGTTGGTTGTTTTTTTTGGTGTTTGTGTTTTTTTTTTTGTTTGTTTTTGTTTTTGTTTTGTTTTGTTTGGTTGGTTGGTTTTGGTTTTTTTTTTTTTCGGTGTTAGACTAGAAGTTAAATTAAAGGATTAAATTATAGGAGCACGTTGTTCTTGTAACAGCCCAGGTGTGAAATTTTTTGCAGACTCCACTTCCAGCCCAGCAGAACACTCATTTAGAACAGAAAAACACTGTAGAAAGGAACACAGGCAGAACAGCAGAATCGCAGGCACAGCAGAACTCTTTGGGATTGGTTTTTGTCTTAAGTAAAGGTTCTGCTTTTTCAACAATTTTCAGTTCACCACTCTATGCTATGTTTCTCAGCAGCAGAAGCCTCAAGAGTTTTCCTCTGGAGAAATCTTGCACAGATTGCTCGTACCAGTCCAGCCACAGGCTGAGCAATCTGTTCTGGGTTTTTGTTTTGTTTTGTTTTTTTCTTTCTGGCTTTACTGCAATGAGCTCTTTAAAGGTACCACAAGCTGTTCCTTTCTCTACCAGAAAACAAAAAAAAATCTTTTATTTTAACATTTTCTCCCAAGAAGTATATGCTCTAAATGGATGTTTAGCTGAGCAGAAATTCAATAGCAAACACAAATTACTACCAGCATTCTGACCATTTATCATTTTTGACACAAGACCTTCCACAGGTTACAGCCATACAGGAGTTTAATTCTGATAACAAATTGCAAAATGAATTTCTGCAAACATCTTTTCCTCTTTTATGGACCCCAGACATTTTAGCAGTTTTAGGCACTTGTAGCAGGTATCTTCATGCAGCCCAATGACAAGTATGCTTAGCTCATGTATTTTCTTAGATTCACCGACCAACACAGTTCATTTTTTGATTCTTTAAAGAGATCAACAGAGAGGTTTGCCCTCCTGTAGCGCTCAAAACCACCAAACCATTGCATTGCACGAGATGTGGAGAACTTTCCATTCATTTACATCAGAGAGACAGAAAAGACAAAAACTGCCTCAGAGGCTTCTAGAAAAGAGACCTGAAAGCCAAATATCCCAGCTTGCTAATGGATATGCAACTCAATACTTTTGGAAGAGAAGAGGATTTTGACCACCCTTGATTTGACCAAAAGATTTCCCCATTTTAAAGACAAGAATTACTATCTCATTTAGAAACCCCAAGAAATCTGAGAGTCAGTCAGAAGAAGGGACCTGAACCTGCTGGCCTCAGTGCCCCTCATCGATCAGGAACCTTTTCTTGTCAACACCTGCACCTCTCAGGACTGAGCTCCTAACACATGGACACAGAATCTTCATGCCACTGAAAAGTATAGTGTTGTTTTCAGGGGCTAGCTTTTCTTAATAAAGCTAAGGATGAAAAATTAGCTAGCAAGAGAACAAATCACATTTTTAAGCATAGACAGCTTGTTCCTAATCCCAGGCAGGACAATCTAACATTTATCTGTGCCAGAGGTAGGGAGGGAACGTCTCCAATTTTGTTGATGATAAGCACAGGTTCATTTTCCAGAGAATCATGGTATAGTTTTGGTTTGAAGTGACCTTAGAGTTGATCTTGTTCCAGCCCCCTTGCCATGGGCAGGGACACCTTCCAACAGACCTGGCTGCTCGAAGCCCTGGCCTACAGTTTTAATGTAGAATTGAACAGAGAAGAAGAATTGTCTTGACTAAATTACATTAATTTCAGATAACAACGTGTCACAAGTAACAGTCTTATAAAAATCTCTATGTGTTTATTGATATGTCTCTAAACATGCACTTTCCATACTCTATGCTGAAAATGGGACTTTACTTCACAAGACAAAATTTATTTCTTCCCCTCCTGTAAGAAGGAAGGGCTAGTGACTGACTATCACTATCACTCCAGATCAGAAAGATTACCTGTACAAAAGGGTTTTCTTGGTGGTGGGGTTTTTTTGTTTGTTTTTTGGGGGGTTTTTTTGTTGGTTTTTTTTTTTTTGGTGTGCTTTTTGCTTGTTTGTTTGGGTTTGGTTGGTTTGGGGTTTGTCTGTATGTGTGTGTTGGGGTTTTCATTTGTTTGTTTTCTCCTTGAGGCAGAAAAAGGATGTGCTCTTAATGGAAATGAAATGGAAGTGAACATGGATTTGATAATGAGAAAGAGCAGAGGGAAAAACTCACATAATTCAAAACTCATTCTGTGGTATCTGAAATGTTTGGAAAATGTTTTATCTACATGACAGAACTTCAAGTTGTACTAAGTTCCCCTAACCCCAACTTCAATAGTTAGCTCCCTAAATATTTTCCCAGGAAGAATATGAATTAAACATTATAGGAAAAATTCCACTAAATATAGCCTAGAGAAAGCAGGTGCAACTCTTAGAGATGTGCCTGGCTCTGGTTCAACTGGATGGTGTAAATTACATCTCCAGCATTCACATTGTTAGCATTAGAGTAAATTACGAGCGGATTCCATGAAATCCAAAATGTTATGCTGATGTAAAAAAATGGTAAGAGAAGGGGGGAGCTGGGAGTGGGGAAAGAATGATGAGAAAAACTGAGTAAGCGTGGCAGAGTAATGTGATGTACAAGAACAAACAACACCCCTATGAGTTATAGGCTCCATTAATTCCCTTCCTCCCTATATTTACTTTTTTGCCTAGAGGGAATGTAACATAAAGGAGAATTCCTTCTTTCAGATTATGCTTCTACTATCCAAAACCAAAAAAATTTCCAGAACCAACATTAGTGCGGAGACTTGAGTAATTGGACCCATACATCACAACAGGTTGTCAAAATAAACTTTCACTCTGCTCTGCCGAGCAGGCTGTCTCAGAAGTGAGGACCTGGGAGGACACTGACGCTAAGCAGCGCTGAATGCCCCCTGCGAGGTGCTAAGTGCCTCAAATGTCCAGTTAATAAGTGCGAATCGAGAGCAGCCAGCAATTCACAAGAGACACTAAAACGCCCTGCAACACAGAGCTACAGGTATGTCAGATCCTTTCTCCCGATGGCTTTTTTAGCTTTTTAACAAGGTCTGCGTGATGCCACTTTCATCAGAGTTCTACAGAGGCGGGACGTATCCTTCCTGTTTACACCACGGCAAACAGCACGGGAAGGATGACCTGCTTTAAATTCCAGACATCCAGGCACATCCTATGCAGGAGTAAGTTCCTATTGTGACAGAGGAAAACTGAAGTTGCTGGGTGGTGGTTCCTTACCCATCCAAACATACAAATCAGCAAACAAATAAATTTACTATAATCTGGCAGAAATGCCTGGCTGTGATGGAGTGGGGGATTTTTCCAAGGAAATGCAGGAACTGCAGGCACTGGTTGTGGTAGATGGCGCACCACAAGTAACTTTCATCTCATATTATCCCATCTTGTCACCTTAACAGAAGTACTTATTTCAGTTTCCAAGGTTTGATGCAGACAAAGAGGAACTTGCAGCTGATCTAAAACCCTGAAGCAGTCCAAGTAGCTTCAGAGCAGGCACAGCATTTTCACAAAGCAAGTACAAGTGCTTTCTGTGAATGGAAAAAATACTGTTGTGACATGACACATGACACATGTCACAACTGTATTTTTTCTATTCACAGAAGGCACTTGCACTTGCTTTGTGAAATGCTGACCAGATGTTTAATTGCTCTGTTCGGTACGACAGCATTTGCCTGATATACCAAACATCAGGAATAAAGCAAAGAGTAGATTCTGTGAAACAAGGGATAGACACAAAAACTGCTTCAACATGAATAAATGGGCTTTGAACAATTTCTTGCCCATTGCTATTATAGCAATCAATTAGACACTTCCTGTAGGATGCTGCAATACACAAAACAAACACCACAGCAGTGAGGATCACTAAAAGAAACAGACATTTTTCAAAAAACAAGTCGCACAATCCATTCCCTGAAAACATGGGAGGAGGAGGGAGAAGGAATAGAAAGGAAAGCTGGAGAAGAGAATGATCTTGCTTTAATGTGACATCGTTTTATTTACATAAACTTAGATCTAAGGGAAATGTGGGATGGTGTGACTTCAGCCTGTGATTCCAAATCATAGGCTGCCTGATGTGAAGTGATGGGGCACTGAAAACGACCCTTTCTAAAGCATTGATTCTAATTAACTTAGTGCTTGTTTTACAAAGCTTTCTTAAATCTCTTCCCCCTTCAAACATCTGTCAAGCAACAAAAATCTGCTCTCATGCTTTTGTTTCTCCAGAAACATCTGACTTAGAGTAGAAAATTGGTTAGACAAGTGCAAAAATAATTGGGACCTGTGTGATCTCTGTTGGCATGAACAGCCCAAACCACAACCCAGCCATTAATAATGTAAACTGTGAGGCTTGGGGAGGCCAAGAGCAGCTCCTAGGAAATGTCTGGGTGTGCAGTCATGACCATTTTGGAGACAGGAAAACCATGGGGAATGTCTGCATTCAGCAGGGGTACAAGCACCAAGGCTGCCTGAGTCTGCTGGAGTTTGCAAGTGACCTTGGGCCAAGAGGAAAGATGGTGCAGAGAGGAGCTGAACAGGATCTGATGGGAATGGGTTCACAAAGCTTGACTGCCATATTAAAACAACATGCCAGGAAAAGGATTTTTTAAAGCATAGACTTTGAACATTGAAACTGGATGATTTTCTATAGCAGGATCAGATTCTGTAATAAGCAGGTTTTAAATAGCCAGAAGGTAATTGCCTACAACACATCAACCCTAACAGTTTGCCTTCCATAATAATGCTAAAATTAGAAGTCCTAAGGTGCTTTTAAAAATTTTTACCAATTAAAATCTGATTCTCTTTAAGCCAGAATTTTGTGCCTGACATCACACCTGTAACAAACACACCCAGGAGCCTTGGGAAGGCTCCACGAACCCTTGGAAAAGCACATGCAACTCTGCAGCACCACAGCACAACTTGGCTGTGGTTCCTCCTTTCTCCCCCACAGCTAAGAGAGGAGAGGCACAGGTCTCCAAACCCACATTATCAGAATAAATTAAAGCTCTAGAGGGCAATTCAGCAGCCAGATCCTGGCCAAACAGTTGGAGACAGACAGATAATGGAAAAAAAAGGCCCTGAGCTGACTGATTTTCTCCACTAACCCAGAGTAGGATGGGGAGAGTGCTGATAAATAAAAAGGAGAGAGAAACAATCTAGCTGCATGGGCTTCAAAATTGTATTTTGCAAAGTGCTCAGTCTGCTTTCCACTGGCCTGGAGGCCCAGGAGCTGAAGAAACAGGAGGGAGTTTTAGGAGTAAACACAGTGCAGTGTTGTGGAAGGTGAGGAGGTGTTCTGCAAACCTGATGGCAATACCTATGCATTTAAGGATAATTATTAAGCAACAGCCTAAACACTGGATCATATCCTGTCTCAATCACAATGCAGCAAAAGAAAGAAAATCTCTCTCAGAGATGAACTAATAGAAATGAAAACAAGAAGTCCCATTTTTTCCTCTGTGATTTATTTTTAATCACCATGAAGGCAGGCTGCTTCCAGATAAGTGAAAATAAATTCAGGTATAAGCTACACTGAATGCAGGATGAACATCAGGAACCCTCTATGTTCTGTGTATGATAAGCAGCATAAGAAAAAAGCTTTTAAAGCCATTTCTGCCATACCCAAGTCAGTCAGAGATTGCATTTGCTATTACAGGGCAGGTGTCCTCACATCAGCGTGGCAGACATGACCACACGTGTACACCAGAAGCACAGACAATTTTACATTTGTACAGTGTTACTGAGATCACACTGTTAATCAGTGGTTCAAGAGCACAGCAAAGGTTAGGAAGCAAACCCTGACCTACAGAAGCTACTGACACCATTCCCCTTGGAGTCAAAAGAGCTGGAGTCAGCCTCCAATCCCTGCTGCTAGGAGCTTTTGAATTTAAATTCTAGCAACAGCAGAGCTAGAGCAGCATAACAATGGTTGGACAGACAGAGAAGTTGAATGCAACTGCATCAGCCATGGGAATTTGAAGAGACTGAAGCAGCAATTTTCTGAGTACTAATATTCTGTAAATCTTCCAGGTGAGTCAAGCTCAATGGGTATTTTACCTCCTAAGCAAAGAAAGATAATAAAGGATTATGATGATATTAGAGATCTTCCATTCACTCAAGCTCGTTGTTAGATAAGGGTAAAGAAAGGAGTTCAATTATGCAACATTCGAGTTAACATGGAGATAACAATGGGCAGGTACTTGTTACCTGAAGAAAAACGAGTATTTGCAAGGCAAACAAAAAAAAAAGAAAAAAGATTTAGTAAAACATAATGAATCTAGGATACCTGTGCAAGAGTAGGTGACATTTGATAAGCTCAGTCATTAGAATTGCAGAAACATTCTTTTTTAAGGAATTTACTTCCCTGGGATTTCTAGACTCACACATTCCTTATTCTCCCTGTCCCTTAAAGGAATGTGAGATTTTTCACAAATTTCAATCTCCTCAGTCATGAAAATGTAATGATTTAATATTATTACGCCCCAATAAAACAAAAGATAGCCGTGACTCAAATGTAGAAGATAACTGATAAATTCCTTTGCATGTTACCTGTCACTCTTTTCACTCCTGATTTGTAGGAAGTAAGAAAATATAACTAATTCTCACAATATACATGAAAATATACATATAATATACATATAAATGACTTAATGGCTACAGCAGATAAAGAAAGAATGTACTGGTGGTCTTCCTACTTCTGTGATAATGCAAAAGGCAAATGTCTCTTTTCAGAATGGCTGTACAGCAGTGAAACACTATTATTTAGCCCCCAAAATAGAAATACCCCTTCCATTGAATTACATTGTTCCCAATGAATAGCAGTTTCACTCCTCAGCTAAGTGCAGGAGTGGGTCACATCCTTCGGGGTATTTAAAGAAATTTATGTCATGCACAAACAAACCCACTATTGATAAACAGGGGTCCACAGGAAAGGGTGTTTCTAGGAGAATGTTCTACTCAAACTACTGTCTCTGCCACTGTAAACCTGAATGAGGGAGACAATGCTGATCATGCAGCACAATCTAATATTTTTAGCAGACAGGAATGCTACAAAACCAGCACAGTAGTCCACAATCTCCCAGCCAAGAAAACTCTATCTCTTGGGTTCTTGCAGAGTTAAATGTATTTCCACAGTTACAACGAGCTGGATTCTTAAAACTTGGGTGCTCTTGTCAGGTGACTTCAAGCTCAATCAGGTGAAGCTGGAGAGCAGGAAGCTGTGCCAAATATTTTGGGTAATTATCAGAGAGAAAATCTTGTGTGTCCTGTTCACAGTGACTGCTGTTCATAGTTGCCTGCACAGACTTTTGTTACAGACTTCCAGCACTCACTCGCAACAGTCTTACTCCTCTTCTTGAAAAGCAGACAATAAAATTCTGGTGTCAGAGTCATCACTCAACACATTTGTTAAAATGGCAATTTCAGGAGCTGCTGTCCCAGTCACGCTCCCTGAAATGTGCCAGGATTTTCTGTGCTCTATAGTTGGGGTGTTGGGAGTGCTGCCTTGCAAAACCCCAGTGTCTCAGGAGTCTCTGACCACTCACCAGCCATTAAACCTCCACTTCTCTGTGCTTCACCTCTATTTGTTAAATTTTGGAGTAGAGCAGTAAGAACAGAATATCAATCACATTTAACTTTGCTTCCCTTCATCAGCAATGGGAAACCAGGTAATTAAAAGAAGGTCACTTCTACATGGCTTGACTTTGGAAAAATTTCCTCAAGGGCAGTGGCCCCGTACTGATGTGAAATATCTTCAGCATTAAGGATCACTCCTGAATAAATACCTGGAAAACTATCCCAGCTCAGGTGATATCACATTCAGCTGATTTGATATGAGCTTCTCAGTTCTTGGTGCTGCTCAGCGTGCCCATGGCAGGAACTGCTGAGCTAACCCTGCACACAAAATTAACTGATAATTCCAAACACGGGCAGGATAGAGAGCTAATTGGAAAGTCCCCCAGCATTAAATAATTCCCATCTGTCTTCAAAAGCATGGTATCAATCACAGCAATTGCCTCACTGGCCTTACTGTTCTGGCATGCTCCAAAAAAGAAATGGGAAAGGTACAGAACTTATAAATCATTTTGATATAAAAAGAAAGTACTTAGGCAGCCATGTAATGAATCCCCAGCACTGTCATCTGTGTTAAAGGCCATGAAAAGTTTTGTGAGGTCCTGGGTGTAAACAGCATAGAATAACAGAAAAGTGGTTTACAGCTTCACAGAGCAGTGTGAAGCTCTATCTTAAACAAGCACACAAGCTAAACTCCAAATTAACCCATAAACCAGTTACCAAAGGAAGGTAAGGACTAAGCTCTGTGTCTTACTCTGACCCTTTGGGTCTTACATTTTAGCAGCAAAATTATTGGGTTGCCCCTTAGATTAGCCACTTGCAATCATTTCAGTATTTTGAAAAATGCTTGGGTTATATTCAAACAATGCTTCTTGCTTTTCCCAGTTATTAGAAAGCAGAAGCTCAAGCACCCTCTGGTACTCAGAGTCTGAGGGTGATGCTATCTCACACAGTACAGGCCTGCAGGTCAGCATTAATCATGGAAAGCATGCAGAACAATCATCAGATAAAGAACAAAATGCCTTGGTCCTGGTTCAGAACAGAAGCATGCTCTCCTCTGCTAACAAAATGAAGTAAAATAAAATAAAAACCAGGTAGGGCTGGTTTTAAAAATGAGCAGGTTTCCTCCATCCCACTCAACATATGCCACCCTGCACAACTTCCACGTCCTGCCAGCAAATGTTTCCTGTGGACTCTGTTGGGCACAGTCCGTGTCTGCCACTGCATCCCAATTATTTGTGTGTTTGTGGTTTCCATACTTGTGCTCTGCCAAAACCAGCACCTCTTAATGTGGACTTGGAGATGACAGGTACACTGAAATACACATGCCCCTGAAGAAAAAGAAGTTTTGTTTGAGGCTTTTAGATTGGTGCTTTACTGCTGTATGCATCAAGATGGATAGACGGAGGCAGGGTGAAAATAGATGATCTTTAAGGTCCCTTCTAACCAAAACCATGCTATGATAATGAGATCTATTCATGTATTGGCAGCTCTGGTGTCATCAGTATAATGGTTTGATATTGCCACCAAAATTAAAATAGAAGTTTGCACATTAGTTATAGAGTAAAGTAAAATAATATTTGGATGCTGGCTTGTAGAACCCTTGGAAAATTCCTTGGCCAAAATATGATGCAGAACAATAGACAATTTCAACAAGCATAAGCATATGAAGAACATTTTAAAAGACAAAAGTTATCTTTTTATCTTTACATAAAACTATCATGATACTAAGCACTGATCAGTTTTTTAAATGTACTTTAATGATCCTGATTTCTAATATACTTTCCATCAACCTGATAAATATTCCTGTTACCCTAGTGCTGTCACACAGAGATGAGCAAACATGACATACAGCTCAGCAAGATGCAAAGACTGAGCATTAAATGTATGCAACAGTGAAAGGGCATTCAACCATGAGTGTGTAACTCTGAGCTCTGTTTAGTGTGGTTTAAGAGACAGGCAAAGAGACAAGGATATTTAATTATAACTTTAACGGGGGCGACAAATTTTATTTCTGTTTTCTGCAACTTAGCAGCCAATTCTGTATTTTACAAGTATTAATGATTCCTCCGTCTAAGCTGTGGGCATTAGTGAAGTGCTTACAAACATGCAGGTTACTCACATTAGCTTGTGAAACTTGTAATTCCATCAGCCCTTCTGAAACTACAGATATTTTTATGTACCTCCCATTCTCTCCTGATTCCCCTGTGTAAGATTTTCAGCGGCTGACTTCAGCATATTCAAGCATACTTTCATAGTGTACTAAGTGGATTCCCCCAGCTTTTCAGGGACTGCTTTTCTCCTTTGTCAGCTAAACAAAAATAGATTGAAAGCATTCCTGCTACTGACCCAGTGAGACATCTGATTCAGTTGATACAAACCGAAATAATACCAGTAATGAGGGATTAAAATTAAACAAAATTTGACTACTAGAATAACCTGAGTTGCAAAGGACCCACAAGGATCATGAGATCCAACTCTTGGCCCTGCACAGGACCATTCCCAAAACACACCACGTGCCTGAGAGTGCTGTCCAAATGCTTCTTGAGCTCTGTCAGGCTTGGTGCTGTGGCCACTTTCCTGGGGAACCTGTTCCAGTGCTCAGCCACCCTCTCTGTGAAGAGCTTTTTTCTGCTATCCAGCACAAACGCCCCCTGACACACCTTCACGTTGTTCCCTGGTGCCCTGGCACCAGTGACCAGAGGGAAGAGAGAGCTGCTGGCCCTTCAGCTTCCTCCTCTGTAGCAGCTGTGGACCAAGCCAGGCAACCCTGCAACAGGGCCCACACAACAGTGAGTTTGGGCAGACAGATCCCAAACATCTGTGGGGTAAATCATGCAGGAAGTCCCACTTTGGAGTATCCAGCATTAAGTTATGAAAGTCTCCAACTCTGTGATGCAAAGGCTGACTGAAATGAATTCAATCTACAAAAATCACACTAGTCAAAAATTGTTTTGGTAGATTAACAGTGCCATAGAGGGATAAGCCATGTATTAGGAATTATCTCTGTCTTCTCACCTTCATTCCTAATATCTGAAGCTATCATAAGCTCCATATCACGTTTCAGGTAATTTGATCATACATCTACACCAGATCAGATAAAATCTCTGCTTCTATTTGACAAGATAATGCACAGATCTGATATTTACAAGCATAAAATTGTGGTCTAAATTTAGCTGCAATTGCTATTCACTGTTCAAATCTAGTTACGAAGGCTATTTACCCAGACAGCAATTTCTCTTACTTTTCCTTATTTCTTTAAAACTCCAAAAGATAATTCCAATCCACACAAGCAGATCCTGAGCTCCATCAAATGGTCCTGTAATGTGGGATGTACCTGGTCAGTCTCAGGAACTCAGGAAGGTCAGGTAGTCCTTCAATAGGAGCCACCAAGATGCTCAGAGGGCTGGAGCACCCCTCCTGTGAATACAGGATGAGAGAGCTGGGGATGCTCAGCCTGGAGAAGGGAAAGCTCCAGAGAGATCTTATTAACAGCCTTCCAGTACTAAAGGAGCTCACAGAAAGGAGGGAGAGTGACTTTTTACAGGAGCAGAAAGCAATAGGACAAGGAGGAACAGTTTTAACCAAAAAGAGGAGAGATTTAGATTAGATGTTAGCAAAGAAAAAAAAAATTCTGTGAGGGTGAAGAGGCAGTGGGAGAGTAGCCCAGAGAAGCTGTGGATGAGCCATTTCTGGAAATGTTCAAGGCCAGGATGGGTGGCCAGCACCCTCTAACAGGAGGAGTCCCTGCCCGTGGCCATGGGATTAGGGTCCCTTCCAGTCTAAACCACTCTGTGATCCTATGATTCTGTGACTATGGAGAGACAGGTCTGAAGAGAATTCCTGTTCTAAACACTCAGGCTGAGGGTGTCTGAACTAAATGCACAAAAGTGCACAGGGGAAATAGGCATTTATGACAATTTTTAGTCAGATGGCACACAGCCCATCTTTCAAAGGCATAGAATAAAAATATCTCACTTGAGGGAGACTTCTTGAAGAACCAGGAAAAGCTTCTGTTATTAAATAAAGCTCTGGTCTATATAGCTTTTGTTATACCTTTCAAAATGTAAATTTTCTGTGAGTGTACTGCATCAGTAGTTACTCATTGTTGTGGTTCCTTTTATTTAGCTGAAAATGGCACTGGCCTTCTATGCCAGCATTAAAGGCAACACAGTAATTGCTGTAGCTATCTAAGATAAACATAAGAATGGTCCTCAATTTTCATTGCCTCTTAACCCACACTCACTCCTAAATCTGGCTTGTGATCACAGCATCACTAACTACCCTTTCCACTACTGCTGGAACCTTTCACTATGCTTCCTTTTACTTTCATTCTAATTTCCCCTATGAAATGTAAATTTTGAGACTTATGAGCCTTAAAAAGAAGCAGTCCCTATCCTGGGATTGCCAGATTGAGATGAACAGAAGCGTTTGCAGTCACATTTCAGCGTGTACATGGCCATGGGCTGTGATGATTTCACCAGCAGGGGCAGACTTTGAACTGTCACAAGGCAAGCTATTATTCTTCCTCTGATACTGAGGATCCCAGAGGTGAAAGGAGACAAGCAGAAGTGCTTGTATCTTACCTACAGACTAGCTGAGCAATCATCAGTCTTTACTTGCTCTCGACAAAGTGAGGGAAGGTTGGAGACTGGAATGGCTGTAGCTGTAGGGCCCACGAACATATCTGTGCTGCCCCAAAGCAAGGAAGGCATCTCACGTCCTTCTCATGACAAAGATCACAGATTCCACACAGGGAAAGCAAACTCCAGGAGGAAAGGGGAAGAGGGCTTAGGGCAGCCAGACAGCCAGGAGTTGAATGTCAGAGGTGAAAGAGGGCAGTAGTAGCTGTCTAACTTTCCTTTAGAAAAGTGCCAGAGAACTTAGTTTTTCTTTGGAACGCACACTAAGCCCTCCCCAGCCCTGCAGCGCAGGAAGCTTGTGCCAAGTTATGGACATGTAATATAAAATCCAGCCTGACATTTAATCCCACATGAGGGACCTGCCTAAGCCTTCACCCGGGCACCCGAACCAGTGGTCTTGTAGCAGCTGCCTGCAGCCTGGCTCGTGTCCTCACAGCCCACAAAAACAGGGGCAAAGCTCATTTTGGTGTGTGCTGGGGTCACTGGCGTTTGGCAGGTGTGACACCAAGCATCAAACACAAAGGAAGGGGTGGAACACGAGGGTGATGAAACGATTTTTGGCAATCTGACAAATTCACTGCGTCTTGGAGTTGGGTTGTTCATCCACACATGGTATCTACACACACCAATTCTTGAAGACAGGATGGCAATGTAAAGAATAATGCCAAAATTTTTTGCCTGATCTTATCTTCTTCAAAAACCATATCAAGCATACTAGCAAGCCTGGCTGCATTAGAAGTGTACAAATCCCTACCATACAGAGCCTTTTGCACTATCTCTCATATTTTATCCATTACTTTGGCTCATTTAAAACCCATATTTAAAATACTCTGAAAGAGGCAATCAGCATTGCAGTTGTACAACTGAATGTGTTGTTACTTGAGGGATGTTCGCCTACTTACATTGTTCATATTTATACCAGCTGTGAGAAACAACCAGCATTGACAGTTTATTTTAAGATTGAGATGTTTGGTGTTAAATGATGCTGGGTTTAAAAAGCAAGAAAGTTGTGGAAGAGGTTTAGGAAATATGTGTTAGCAATTATTAGGCAAACAATTTCTGTTCACTGTAGTACCTCTGGTAATAATCAGGAATGGGGAAAAACCTCCTGAAAACCATGAAGAGTCATGAAATTGTCATTGTGCCATAAATCCTCATTCTTAAGTTTTTTAATTGCCAGCTAAGTGGAAGATACATTATTTTTTTTTCCTCAGCAGGATTAGAGAGCAATACGAAAATACTTATTATCTGTGGGTTGCTTATCCATATTCTTTTCTATACCTTAAAACATCAGCTGATACCAAATGGTTGTTGTTTAAAACTAAATTACTGCATGTCACAACAATTTCAGGTTTCTTGCTGCAGACTGGGAATTCACATCCTGTTTCTGCAAACCTACAGATGTACTGAAAATATTTAGATAAATCAGAGTCATTAAAACTAAGGTTTGAAAAAATAAGGGACATTCACCATTTCATGAATCTTCATTTGGGATCTACAATGGAAAAATGACCTAAGATTCATTTTGTACGTGTAATGCTTTAGAGATGGATGGGATTTAGGCAAGTCTGAGAACTTTATATACTCCAAGGCACTGCTCAACACTGCTCATGTAGTCATGGAATCTGAACCATCTTACATTTGCACAAGTGGTCAGAGAGATTTTTAAATTCTGTCATGTGTCACCACCGAACAAGACTGGCAGCTTCATACAAGCTTTTATTGCAAAGAAGATGATTACAGGGATATTTTTACCTCAAAATTTCACTGCCATGGCCAAAGGTCTCTCAGAACTACGCTAGCTCTGTGATCCTTAAGGCACGCACACATTTCCATGCTACTGTTGCCCAAGTGCAGCTTTACGTCCCTTTATCTCCCGTGAAGTTACTGTCACACAGGTGACTTCATGAAGTGGGTGGGTACAGCATGGCTCCAGCACGTGAGGGTCAGCCTGCCCCTCTGCTCCCCTTGGCACTCAGATGTTTTGGTTGTAAATGAAATCCTTTGGCCGTCAGTGAGGTCTAAGCACTGCCTCCCAGGGTGGGAGCAATGAGCAGTGCTCCTGAGCCCTGGAGTCCTTCACAGCAAAGAGATCATGGTGCTGCCACCAGCAGCAAGGCAATCACAGAACCATACACTCTGGAAAAGACCTCTAAGATCATTGGGTCCAAACATCAACAAACAGCTGAACGTGCACAGCTATTTCAGGAAACCTGACTGGAGAAGGGTGGGAAGGTTTCCTTCCCTGCCTCATTGAGAGCAAGTTGCACTTTCACTCCTCCACTTGACTGCTGACACGACAGAGAAGGTGTTGTGAGAGGAACAGCACGTGCAAAGTGCCTTCTATCAATAAAGGAGAAGCAGCAGACACTTGCTGAAGAAAAATGCTTTTCTTCTCAGTAATGACAATGTTGACAGAACTAGTGCAGCTTAGCTTGGCAGCTTCTCTAGAGCAGCTTCAGGAGTCCTGCTGCCACAGAAATCAGGGCACAGATCAGTCTTGTGAATGACAGGACAAAGGCCCTAACAGGAGATGTATTTAACAATAGCTGTAAATATTAGAGATTAAAAGTGAAGATTGAAACAAGCCTATGTTTTTGCCTGAAGAGACCAAACATGGGAGAACTGGGTGGTGTCTCAATGCACAAAGTCAGTCTGGTCAGCAGTACTTTAAAATAAAAAGCCAAATTATATTCTTTATTAAATGGATAGGGAGATAAGGAGCAGTGGGCTGATCCCACAGGAAACTGAAGCTCCTCTGTGATGCCCTCGTACCTTTTCCTACAGGAGAGACTGGTGGGACCACAAGCCCTGGCAATGGGACACAGGACCCTTCACTGCAGCTCCCACATCCCTCCTTGAACTCATTGAAGCTGATGAACTAAAAGGGATTTTTTTAAAACAAAGACTTTGAATATTCACTGGGGGGACTGAAACTGGGTGATTTTCTGTAGCAGAATCAGATTCCGTAATAAGCAGATTTTAAATAGCCAGAATGTAATTGCCTACAACACATCAACCCTAACAGATGCAGATGTCACAGATGCAGCAGGACAAAAAGAACAAGCTCTGCCCTTTCCTCACCCTATTTTTTAACTTTCTTCAGGATGGAAACTTCCAGAACAGAATTTATGCTATCAAGGGTGTCTATGCAGCAGCTGATGCTTTTGGTATTACTGAAAACTAAATGGAAACTTCATATATGTGCCCTTCAAAATCCTACAGCCTGGCTTGTTGATCTGGCCCTGAGGATCCAAATCTGTTATAAAACTTCCTCTTCTTTTGTCTTCCAATAACCCATTTAATATTAGTCACAATCTGTCTTTTACTGCAAAAAAAAAACCCAGAAAAATGTGCCATGGATTCAACCGAAAACCACATTTTAATATGAATCATAAATTTTCTAATCCCTCTCCCCTGCCCCCCTTCCACCCCCATTAAATTATTCTCTGGATAATGAATCAGATATCCTCTTATTAGCATATTTCATTTCTCAGCCTTTCAATACATAGAAATAATATTTTCTAGCAAAAGACAGCTCTTAGACAATGAAAAGACATTAAATTGTAGATTTAAAAATTCCCTTTCTACTGAAAGTCCATATATATATTGAGAGGCTAACAGAACAATTGTGCTGCCTCGAGATTCATTAACTGCTGATCTCATGCACAGACAGGCAAGAGAGAAAACAAGGAAGGGAACCTTTTGAATATTGCATTAACTCTGATATTCAATTATTATAACAATGCCACTCAGGAGGGCTTGCACTGAATTTTGTTAGAGATGAAGATTTTAAGAAAATTGTAACTGACCAATTTGAAGACTCACAAAATTGTTTTTCGGTTTCAATAATAACATGTATTACACATTGTCCCTTCAGAAACAAGAAAAAAATGTTTATATTGCATTAAAAGTCTTAGAATTTGAAGTAAGGTCACTTAAAAATAAGTGAAACTTCCCCTATTTTTGCATTAATAATGCCAAATATATATGTGTATATATGATTTCTACAATTTTCCATAATGGAACATATACTCAAAAGGAGTAATTTATTTTTTCTTTCTTTAACCTCACCAGAGCCTATTTAGAGTGGCTTTGTTCAAACTGTTCCTATTTTTCACATTATTAAATTCCTTCTAAAAATTTTTGAAATTCTCAAGTACCATCTCATAGATTTTGGTAGCTTGCAGCAAGACTTTTCCTTTTAATTATGAATAGGCACATTTTTATTTTTCATTAATAGATAGCTACAACATAAAGAGGTCCTGTGCTATGTCCATAAAAGCCCTTGGCAGAAGTCATTTTTAAATGGCTCTTGCACAAAATGATGTTTCCCCCTCTTTACTTCCCATCCTCTTAAGGTATCTAGAACTTTAAAGGAAAAAATGGTAGGGCTTAATGCCTTACCATCAAGCTAATCAGAAGAACTGCTAATGAGTGTAAATTAGTATTAACAGCCACAACACACACCCAAGGAAAGAAATCCTGTATCTCAGCTGATGGAAGAATACTTATCAGTCAGAGGCACGGCAAGTGTTGGAAAAAAAAAATTACACTTTTATTTTCACAAGTCTGTAATTTAACATCAGTAAGGGCTTTCCAAAGCATGCAGGTGTGCATATTTAATGGAATCCACAACTGCTTGGACTTGGAGCAGCCTGGAGCAGGACAAGGTGGCCCTGCCCATGGCAAGGGTGTTGGGGTGAGATGACATTTAAGGTCCCTCTCAGCTCAAAGCATTCTGTGTTTCTATGAATGCTCCAGAGCTTGTGACACTTGCATCTCCACAATCATACCCACAGTTCAACACCCATATAGAAAATACCCATATGAGGAGGTTGCTGCTGGCCATGTCAATCCTTGCTTTTCAAACACTGTTTGGCAGTCTCATCCTTGATAAAGAGATCAGACATCACAGCCATAACAACATCAGTTAGGTTACCCAATTACTCACAAAGCACGTCTCTGTTTTGGAAAGCACAGTTAAGGTACACCTTTCATTTGCTGAAAGCCAATTTCCCTCGATTTCACTGACTTCAGAAAGAGCGGGTGAGGAAATTGCCCCTAAACTACAAGCAGACAAAACCAGCCCAAGACAATCCTTCTATCTGCAGCAAACATTTATGTGCTGTTAATGTCCTCTGAAACAAAATTTACCCAAATCCCACACTGAAGCTCAGGTATGACATGATTATCTTCAGCAGAAGTGAACCCACATCTGAAAAACGAGTCTCTTCTACACTCAGCCCAAGCTGGCACAGTGTCATCACACACAGCTGCTTGTAAAATTACTGCTGTTGTTTAAAAGGTCTTACAACAAACCTCATTCCAAGATTCAGGAATTCTGATCATACTTTTGAAGTCTGTCCAAAAAAACCCATCCCAAACAACAAAACCAACCCATGTGAGTTCAGATGCTCAGGAAGGTTTAACCAAAGCTCTCCATTTTTTAAAATGAGATGAGAACACCCGTGGAACTCACCAGGGCTGTCAGAAATTCCTTGGCGAATAGCTGTGAAGAGCCAACTGCCAAAATTACCCTTTGGTGCTGATTTTTTTAAAATTCTGACTATCCAAGGCTTATAATAAATAAATGTCCAATAAAGCTTGAGAACAAACTGCCCTCTGCCAAATGGGACATAATATGATGGACTGTACTTGAAAAATAGCTTTAAAGAAACAATTGTGTTTGCAGGTAACAGGACCTCTCCATATAGAATGACTGTGCTTATTCCTATCAAATATGATAGACATAATAGAATTAAACAAATACATATAATTTCATCTGGTTTTTATTCACAGAAAATGACTTTGTTTATATAACATGGATAAAGGCTATTTTATTATTCCTGTTTTCCTCAACACGGTTATTGGAAAAGATATTTAGTGGAAAAATTAGATATGCATCCAAGTTTTTTTCCCTTAATAGATAAAACTGACACAAACCTATAAATTCCCTTTACTTTAGTTTCAATATAACTATTTCACTTCTGCTAAAAACATGTTTATTAAGGGTTCAGTGATTGAAGATAAACCAATTGTTAACTACTGCTGACAAATGATTGCTTGGGGACCCCTGCTCATCTAATAAAGTGAATCTGCTCTCCTCGCATTTCTCCTTGCTATCACACCATAAACCACTTTTATAGCACCTTCTATGCAATACATCACCAGGCACTTTACATTGTAAAACTAATCAGCAGATAAAACACCACTGGATCTTATAACACTGACATAAAATCCAATATCTAGTAAAGCCTAAATCAAAACCCCAAGTTCTCTGCATCAATTTGCAAACTAAGAGAAACACGCACGGCTTGTACTTGAGGATGGAAGAGAAGCCCAGCGATGTGGAGCAGGGCAATTCAAAGTTTAGATTTCATACAGCTTGCACAGAAGCCTTGGAAGTTTCTTTGAGAGATTTCAAAGAGCCCAGCTCACACAGAATGAAAATGTCAGATGCCAAGTCCGTGTAATGTAATCCAGCTTTCTAAGAACACAGGTTTTCATGTGCACTAGTGCCTTGGCCAAAAGTAATTACAGTTCTTTCAAAACTGATGATTGCTTGCATTATCTCTGTTTTGGAGAGTAATAAGCAGCTGTTTCTCTCACAAAAGAAGTGGTAAATTTTTTTTACTGAACCGTTGAGAAGGTAGAGAGGTAAAAATGGTTTGGAAGGTAAATTTAACTCAGGTAAAACCTGATGAGAAACTAAATTACCCAACACTGAAGATATCTTGAAAATAACAATCTAATCTAATGGTTTAGGTCAGAAATTTTTATCCAGTACTCCCACTAACAGTACTCCCACCCTCACTTATCAGGATTTGTCTGTAATTACACAAACCAATCAAATCTATCAGTGAAGCATAGAGAAAAAAATTACCTGTGCACACTTACAGCAGAAAGAAATTGCAATACTTAGTGTTAATAAAAATGCTCATCTATAGGAATAGCACTTGTGCAGCAGTGATTATCAACCAGGCTATATGTGCAGAATTCAAAACTCATATCAATCAATCTCCAGGGCATTTCAGGGAAGGACCTTTAAAAGCTCATCAACAATGAAATAGAAGTCAGGACTTGTTGAAGTCCAAGATTTAAAACAACCCTATGCTCTATGTGGAGAAAAGAAGGGACTCTTAGCCACAATATCTTTAGAGCATTTTAAAATAATCAGCACAGAAGACATACTTCATGTAGAAAAATAACAGTGTAGGAAGTTCTCCAGTGTGGGATGAGGATGCAGCACAGGCATCAGGACAGGACTTTATCCCAACACCACCAGGTGGGCTGTGTATTAACAGGACCAGCCTGCAGAGTCTCCACACAAATTGTCACGGTGAAATCTCTTTAACTTGCAAAATCGAACTAAAAGACCTTCGTTAGCAGAACAAATAATAAAGGGTCACAGAGGGAAGAGGGGTTTGAGGCAGCAGCACTGAAGGATGGCCACACCTATTAGAGACGATAAAACCTCTAACAATAAAACAAGAACTTCTGAGGTCTACATTCAAGTCTAATTTTTTGAACCACTGAGAAGGCAGAGAGGTAGAAAGAGTTTTCAAAGGAAATTAAATCAGCCAAAACCTGATGAGAAATGTAATTTTTCAATAAATAGTTTTATAATAAATATTGAATTTTTCAATAACCATGTATTTATTATTAAATAAAGTTATTTTTTTATTAAAGTGATATAACTGAATTTACAACTCAACAGTTAAAATATAACACTGCAAAATTATAAAATTATGAAATGCATTTAATTCTTCATAATTTTATAATTATAATGTAATTTTAGTCTTCTAAATCCAACTAACTGGTAGGAGGTACCAGATAGTCCCAGTGCAACAGGGTTTAGTATTGCTGCAGGCACTGCAGTGCTTGGCTTTTAACAAAAGCCCAGGTCATACATCCTCCTACTTGTGAAACAAACCTGCAGTGCATTAGCCTGTCTGATGTATATCACTAGGACTGAAAAAGCAGATATTTTTGCACTCAGAAGAAGCAGCTGGATACACATGGCAGCCCAAAAACCCTGATCCCACCTGGAGAACTTGTGTCCTGGCAGAGTTAACCCTCTCCCACCGGGGGTAATGTGGCTGCATCAGCACAACCAGGCACAGACAAGAGTCTGCCTGGACTGTGCTTCCACTCCCGTGGTGCAAAGAGATGACATGGTGACAAACAGGAGTCTGCAAGGAGTCAGGGAGGATGACAACCAAGATTAATGTTTGATTGGAAGAGGGAGACTCTCACCCCATTCTTGGCAGCTGCTCTGTGAGTACACTTTGAAATGAGAAACAAAAAAGTACTAAAAAGCCCTCAAGTTATACCTTGACACACCTTAAATCACATATTTGCAAATTAATTGCCAACCCTGTTTCATTTCCTACAGCTGATCCATACCAGTCGTGAAGACAACAACACCATGGGAGCAGCCTTGGATGGCCAAGTGATCTTGCAAAGGTACAGCAATGATACTCCCACTGCTGCCTCTCACCTTGAAAGGTTGAAAACTATCATTGTTGTATTTGGGATGGCTAAAATAACGATATGACTCCAAATTGTCCTGGAGGGCATATAGCCATGTTTGTTAAAAGGCACACCCTTTTTATACACTGTTCCTGTACAAATGGACACGATTGGTCATTCAGACCAGCACCTCTTTGGAAAAACATCTTTGCAAGTAAACAAGATGGAGAAACAGCACGTGCAAAGACTAGAAATTGTTTGGAATGTCTTCTCCCAGCTCCTCCTGAGCAAATGCCTGGGGAAGTCCATCTAATGTGCTTTCCCACAGGCTCTGCTGCTGCCTGATACCTAAAAAATTCCTCTCTGACCTGGCTGCCAGCATCCACAGAAAACAAACAAAGCAAAAAGATGCTTCAGGGTGCTTGTGTGACTCTGCAGTGATCTTAAACCAGGGAAGGCAGAAGACACAGGAACTGCGGCATCATCTGCAACAGATGTGGAGTGCCGGATGCTGGGACAAGCTTCCTCAAAAAGAGCCAAAATAGGGCTGGGAATAATTATATGGGAAGAGTCACTGATAGAGGGAGCACAGCCTGGAAGTTGAGCACAAGCAACAAAGAGCTAGATTGCGAGGCTTTGTGCTGAAGGGGGACTGAAAACCCCTGCTTGCTCCGTGGAACATGGTTTGAAAAGCTCTGCCTGAATTGGCCAGAAATTTGCATGATGATCAAAGGTAGAATAACTTGAGCTGAAGAATAGCAGAAACCCGCTTCCTTTTCTTCAGGCAGGGTGGGAAACGGAGTCACACCGCAGGAAAAATGATGGAAAGCAGCCCGCTTGTTGCAAATCCAGGTTGAGACTTTCGTCATTAGATCAAAATTCAGCTGCCCTTATTTTTTTTACTGATGTGCAGCTGTTCAGTCACTGTCACATGAATGTTTAGGATGTCATTCCATGTCACCCATACTGTCTGTCAGGACAGGACTGTGATCATGACCCTTGTTTACAGAGGGTGCAGAGGCAGCAGGAGCAATGAACTGGAGACCCTGCTCACAGAACTGGAGGGACAAAGGGTCCTGAATGTGCTTCTGCTTCCTAATTTCCTGTATTATTGCCACAAAAATCAACTTCACTGATGCCTGAACAGCACAAATACAGATAGCTGTACATGCCCATACACAAGACTGTGAAGTCTGAAACAGCTGCTTAAACAGCAGCCACTCCTGCCCCATTCCACTCACCTTGCTGTGTCAGCAGGACATTCCTATTAATAGGGAGGGACAACACACTTCAAGAATCACACAACAACTTTAGGAATCCACTGTGCCTTTCATCAAAAAATGGGAATTTTAAAACCTCAGGGACACCCTCAACCTTTAAGCACCTCCTTGGTAACACAAAATGAAAAAAAGCATTTATTGCTGCCACAGACCTGGTTCTCTTTTACGTATTCCAGATCCTTTATTCACTAATTGACACTGAACTTTCAATGGTGCTGGTGCTAAGTTGTGCTGTCTAACTAGAAATAGGTGGCACCTGGTTCAGTCCTGCTCAATAAACTGAATATCAGCAGGATGCAGGACAGATAATATATAATCACTTGGTGAGAATAAACCAGAAGGCATTAATGACCCAGTGAGAGCAATGGAGGATACCAAGACATTACCAGGTAGTTCTATACTTGGTGTCCTTGAAAAGCTTTCCATTAGAAGACCTTAAAATAGTTTACAAGTGCAAATAGTAAATCATTACATATCTGAACAGCACAAGGAACTAAACATACTTGCTTCCTGGCTTAATTATGATCCAGTCAGAGAAGTACATTTTTGTGTATCAAAAAAGTCTATAATCAGGAGAATCATTATATGGAAGTACACTGGGAAATGGGAGGTGGCAGCCAATAGCTACATGCATAATTCAAATTGTGCCTCAGGATTACTCACTGGTTCACATCCTCCTGGGACCAAAACATTAGCTCCAACACTTATCAAAATGGCAAGGCAACAATGCAAGTTGATGAACTCACAAAGGAAAATCATCTCACCACTGTGAATAGCCATTTACTAATAATAAAACATAAAGAAATGTAAACTCAGGACAGTCTTAACTCTAGAATTTCTAGGGAACATAGATTTGGGAGATGAAGCATCTCCAACAATTTCATTTCCCTCAGAAGGAAAGTTTTTGGACAAAGGTTGTTTCTCATCTCAGTTGCAACCTTGTTCCCAGTGTTTGGCACACTCTGAGCAGATGAGGAGGAGCAGACGCTCAGCCCTAGGTCAGTACTGAAGAATTCAACACTTACAAAAGTCACACATCATCTGCAAAACAGATATTCCTGCCTGCAAACCTGCAACATTTTTGACTGAGTGAAAAATGTCTTTCTCATGTAGACAGATGAGCTCTGACCCACGACTATCAAACATAACATTACTATGACAGACAGCAGAGAGGGGAAAAAGTGAAATTACATTCTGATTTCAGTCAGAGGACTAAAACCAGAACAAATCCACTGAGGTACACTCCTTACAGATAGTGTTCGGTCCTTTATATTCAGAAGTAAAAGCTGACAACAGAACAGCATCTTCCTGAAAATCTCAATCTTTTTAAATGAGCCAATGATGACTGAAGCCCAAGAGGACCACGAGTGCTTTGACAGTGGCTCCATCAGATTTTTCTGATGGAAACTTTAAGCACCTAATGGGAAGTCCTCTACTTTCTGTGCAACAGTCATGTAGAAAGCAAGATGCCATCTCTCTCTGTTAAGGCTTCTGTTACTGTTCTTTTTCAGTTAATGGCTTTAAGTTGTAAAAAAAACAGATTTAGATCAGATATTACAAAAAATACTTTACACAGAGAGTGCTGAGGCCCTGGCACAGGTTGCCCAGAGAAGCTGTGGCTGCCCCATCCCTGGAAGTGTTCAAGGCCAGGCTGGATGGAGCTCTGAGCAACCTGGTCTGGTGGAAGTGTCCCTGCCCATGGCTGGGGTTTAGAATGAGATCATCTTCAACTCCTCTTCCAACTGCAGCAATTCTGTGATTCTACACTTAGGGAGGAGGCTTTTAGGTTCTCAAAATCACTCAGGAAAATGAGAAAGAATGCTGGAAAGCTGTAAAAAACCCCAGGTGTACTCCTAGTGAAAGAACAGAAGTAATTTTGAAGCAATCAACAGTGAGCAGCTAGAAAAAAATAGAAGTTCTGGAGAAAAAATACAAACTTAAGCCTTCAGTGCAACATGAGCTGCCTCTCAGCTGGATTGGCAGACTAGATAAAGGAGAGGCATCAGCTTCCAAATTGCAATGCAAATATTTCACCAGGTTCTTTCTCTCAGAAGAGATAATTATCCTCTTGCAAATACTGAAGGAATGTAACATAAAATCTGAATGGTGGTGTTTCAAGAGACATTTCATAGTCTGAAAAATCAGGCAAGGTCGCCTTCATTCGAGATCAGAAAAATGTTCACAGGCAAGGAAGTTAGGGTGAAAAAAAGAAAAGGCATCTCGTATTATCATATTATCACAACCCAAATTCAACCAGTATTTCATTTCATGAGCATGGCTGAAGAAGGTTTAAACTATGTTACTGCATGGCTTAATGAAGGAAACAATCCTGGCTCAGTGACGAGATGGAAATCTGGAAGGTTTAGCTGACTGTTGCATCATGAACAGCTACATCCTTCCACTTCCTTTAGCTGCCTTTGCCAGCAATAAAAATAATCTTCTTCCAGATTTTGAGTGTGACATCCTGGAGAGCTTGACCTGTCCCTCACAAGATGTTAGATTCTACTAAGTGCATCACGTATGCAACATTAGGCAAAACACAGAAGGAAAAATGTAGACTTAGGGTAGCTCAGAACTTCTTTAGGTTCAGATGCTTCCAAGCAGAAATGATGCAAATAATTTTTTAAGAGTCTCCTGTTGATTTAGAGGTTCATGGTTTTAAAGTCATACCTTTCAATGCCTTCCATGAGGCATGTGTTGACACGTTCCTGTAAAATCCACTTAAAAATACATGCTCTGCACCCAAACCCTGCCAGAGGTTAGGGAAGGTAATCTTCAGAAAATGGGTAATAATTTACAAAGTAGGCTTCATCTGTAGAACTCTTTATAAAAATGAAAACAGACTGAAAAATGAATTCCTGAGATCTCCTCTAAAAAGCAGGAAAATTAGGCTCTTTCAGTGCTTCAGGCCCTGCTGCTTCACAGGCTTTCCACACTGCTAGTCTTTGCTGCCTTGGGGAGCAGTAACTCTGATTTCACAGTGCAAAATAAGTAGTGTTAGCCCTAAGGCTGCATGGAACACCTAAAAATTCCTGACTCCTTCCAGAGCTATGAAAATGTGCACTGACACTCCCACTCCACCCTTAACGAAAAGAGCAAGCTGAGCCTGAGGCCACTCAAGTTCCAAAGAGCTTTAACCACCCAGCAGGGGTGTGAACATCCATTGGTTTCTCCTGGATGACCACTCTGAGTTACTCTGTACACACTGAATGTGCCCTAAAAATGCCCATGTCTTCTTTTTCCTTCCAAGAAACCTGCTTCTGAGGTAACACCTGTAACACCTGCTCGTTTGTCAGCCCACATCACATTNAAAAAAAAAAAAGAGGAACAAAACCTACTCTTCCACCAAACAAGACAAACAACAACAAAGCCCAGAACAACCCTCCCCCCAACAGATAAACACACCTCCCCTTGACCCCCAAATAATCCTCCCCATCTTTCCTTCTCCAAGTAACTATCTAGATCTATGGACTACTGAATGTTGACAACCCTTTTTGAAAATGAAACATGGAAAAGCAAAATGTCTCAGATAAATGTTTGACTGCACAGGTTGAGAAAAGATTAATGTTATAAAGAAACAATACCCCTGATTTGGTCTAAATGCTCAGGATTTATAGCTGGGTGTGTACTGATCTATAGAAGTGGCTTTGGCAAGCACTCATACTGCTGTAACAATAACAAAAAAAGTGTTGCTGTCTCTCCACACAACTTAATATCACACTGCAAGGAGCATTTCTATGGTGGAAGCCCACACCCCAATCTGTTTTACTGCCAGAAAAGACAGTTTTAGCCAAAGAGGCCTTTAGGATTTATCACATCCACCCTTGTTCTTTCTAAACCTAGGGATGCACAGTAAGGAGGAAAATAGATATTTTCCAGTCCCATCATAGATTTGTCATATCCATGGGCACCTGATACCCCTGCTCAGCTTCTTTGGATGTTGTGCACAATCATCCTGTGCACCCAAATAAATACATGAGAACAGTCTACAGCATTCGCTCAACACCATATATAATGCACAAATAATATCATAGATCCACTACTTTTGCTTTAAATTAAGCATCAGTTTCAATGATATTTCTCTTCCCCCTAGGGAGGAAACTTGCAACATTTTAGGAAGTTATCAGAATAAGTAAAAATTAAATATTTAACAGACAATTAGTACAAACTCCTTTTCCAATAGAACTAAAAATGCCTGTTAAGTAAAGAAGAAAACATACTTTATGACATTAATTCTTAAAGCTTCACAAGATAATGACCAGATCAATGCAGCTAAAGTGTGAATTTTGCCTCATACTGATAAAGCAGGGAAGGAACAGCTGGTTTTGGCAAACCTGAGAAGGTAAGCCAGGCTAAAGCTGGCTTAAAAGCTTTGAGCAGGATGCATCAGACACACACAAAGTGAGGTTTGAAAAGGCAACACTGGGGAACAATCAGCAGCTTGTCTCAGCCTTTCCAGGCTGGATGAATCCAAACAGAAAACAGCACAGTCAGATTCTATCTGGGCATGTATTTTTCACTTCAAGGTCCTACCAAACCCTCTCTAACAAACTGTGAATTGGAGGTTATGGCTCTCTCTGTGGAACAAGGCTCCCAGGTAAAAGCCAAGCTTGCCTTTTACTACCTTCAATTCAAAGTTCTGTAATGAAACAATAATAGAATCAGGCCAAAAGCTCAGTCCATTAAATCATCTTTAAGTCACACTTGCTGGAACCAAATCCAGATAAATCACAGAATATCCCCCAGCTCAGTGGCTTGGCCACATTGTGCTCCTAAAATACAAGACAAAGATGAGTGAAATAACATTTAGACTAGCAGCATGTGCAGCGTGCTCTCTTGAAGCTTTTGGATTTGTGCAGACACCCTGATATTTTACCAACATGTGCCAGGCTCATCCCTTCACACTCCTTCCTCTCCTGAGCCCTGCAGTGCCAGCTTTCCCACCCGGCTCTTGTATTTAAAATGGTGTTGCTGTCTGAGGACAATTTAATATAAACTAAAATGAAAGAATTTTATTTAGACTATCCAAAATCAGCAGTTAGACAACCTTATAAAAGACCTAGGTGAACACAGTCAAGCAATGCTTTAATAATATTTTTCCCTTTGGACATCTCTCTGCTCATCGCACAGTTCCGATCTCTGTGCTGAGTTTGTGTCTGAGGGTGGATCTGCCAGGCAGTGCCTACACCTGAGTTTTATCAGAAAATCTCCTTGTAAAGGAAAGGTTCCCCATGGACAGCTTCCCATAAAAGAAAACCCTTGGAAATACCTATGAGAGCTCACACCCTCCGTGTCTCTATCTTTCAAAACTTTTACAGCAAATCTCTCATTTTAAGTTTCCCAGGTGTCCAGACAGACTTGATCTTTCATTCCAAAATGCATTTTCATTTCACCTTAACCACAGGGTGGTCTTAATTTTTTTTTTTCTAATAAAATAATCACTGTTTTCCACCCTTAGAGATGGAAACATCTCTGTAAGACACAATGCCAGCCCTGAGCAGTAACTGAGCAGCTCTATCTCCTTTAACAAAGGAAGGAAACCTCTCCCTGCTCTCCTGAGTTACTGCAGTGCTCCTGTATTGAGCACCACACCTGCATCAGGTATTAACACCTACATCAGAGATCAACACCAGGTACATAAGCACATGAAATCCTCATTTGACTGTGGACAAACATCATGTTAATAAATTTCTTCTGGGTTTATATAGGGGAGTTAGGTAACTCATTTTTAAAATTAATACTACACTGTATCTTTATTTTGATGTTTAGATTCATGCTGGTGTAATGCCCACATGGTCAGCAATGTGTCCTCCCCATCCTATCTTGTATCTCCCATCACCTTTCTCAGATTTTGGGAACAGTAGTAAAATACATCCCACCTCTCTCAGGAGTTATCCACTTGATCCTTCTGAATAAAACACACCTCCGAAATAAACACTTGGCAAATTCCTCATATCTTTCAGACACTTGTCCGAGTGTTTCCAAGGGCTGAAAGAAGTTTCAGCACAGATCCCTGCTATGGTGGGTGTAGCTGTTTAACTACCTGTGTGGACAGTGATCTGATGGGCAGTAAGGTGCATAGAAGATGATCCTTGCTCTGTCCCACTTCCTTTCTGTCAGATCAGTCTTTTCCCTGTAGCTTGGGAAAAGGACTTAATGCTCATTCAGTATCCAGGAAAACATTTCTGCAGCTGAATAGGCAGAAGGCGATGGGACCATTCCTAACTCTGATCAGGGAAAGTGACAAGAGCTGCTAAATGCACAAATCCCTTTCTGCTGCCCTTGAGCGTAATCACGAACTTTGCCGTGCTGTTAATGAACTCCTGCGTGTCACACGCACTCTCCCGGGGTAAAGGAGTGAGTGACTCATTCCTGCAGCAAATCAATTCCACAGCCTGGGAGTTTTAAGGCAGTCACGCTGTTCCTGTGTGTCCTGCCCTTTGGTGAGACACAGTAAAGTAAGATCACCTGCCCCCTACCTCCAAGAATGCACCTATACAAACCTTTGTTGTACTTGACATCGTCCTCCCTGTGCTGTGAGAAGCTTCCTGCTTGCTCTGTTTACTGCCTAAACACACATAAAGCATGCTGAAGCAAGATGCAGAGAGATAAATAAGTTGAATTATACAAGTATACTATAGTATAGCATATTCTTGCACGTTCTTTATCATTCGACTCGTGGGTGCAATACTGATGTTCACAAAACAAGCATGGGTTGAATATTCTGTACCTCTGAGAAAGGTGGAGAACTAAAAAGGTGAAGCACTTTCTTCTCCTCCCCATCTTGTTGTGCCCACCTTACTGAAAAATCCCAGCTCATTAAAGTACAACGTGTCTCCAAATTTCAGAGGCATTTGTGAGTTTATGGCAGCGGGGTGAACAAGCACTGCTGCAATACAGCATGCAGGCACAGAACTGGGGACAGCAAGGAGCAGGAGCTAAAGAAACATCCCCTATTTTTAACTGTCCTGTTTGAGGGACCTACATTCTCACTAGTGCTGACTCTAGTCCTTCAGCCATCAAAAGCCAGACCTTAATACTCCTCCTTGGACACATCAAGGAGTTCTGTTAAAATCATGCAGGATGACTCTCACAGGCCCAGGCAGGCACCAGTTTTCAAGGCAGCTTTCTTGGCCACCACTCGATCCTTTCCCTCTTTTACAAGGATCCATGATTTTTTTTCCCCATCTTTTTGATTCTACCACATATGGTGTGACACAACATCCTGATGAAGCTCCTTGAAACAACAGCATCTTTTTCTTAGCTGTGATTTGTCCAAAGCACATGCCATCTGTGCATCCCGGGGAGAACGAAAACCCTGCGCTAGTGAATGTATGGCACTTTTGCTCTTAAGCAATGGAAAGCAGGTCATAAAATGGGACAGAACAGGATAGAGATCTTGAAATCAGATCTCCCTAAATTATCCATCTAGGGCATTACATGTTAATTTTGCTCTTCATATTGATGGAGCACACAAACCTAAACCACAGATCTGCATGAAAAGCCACGACCATCACTGCTGGGTTTTGCTCTGTTGGAAATTTGGGGAGACGTAAGAACAAAGCCCAATGCATTTTATAACACTCAGAACAATCATCACACATCTAGAAGATCTGGCCCTTCTTCCTCCTTGGGTACAGAGGGAATTCCACATAAAAGCATAAGTAATTCCACTCCCTGAGATTAGAGAAGGGGGAAAAAAGGATCCCCCAGCCTCAAAAGTTAGAGGTGGGATTTCAGGATGCTTCCTCAAGGTTTTTATTTCCTTTGCCTTCTAAAAAATTTAAATAGCTGAAAATAAATGACACAAGCCTGGTTAAGAAACACAATTCATTGGCTTTTATGACACAGAGCTTAATGCTTTGCCAAGATGTCTCTCCACAGAGACCTCCAAGGGTGACCATTCCTCCCCTGACCACTCAATTCCTCACATCCCCTGCCAGGCTGCCAACACACATGCTAATTGCTGCCAAGGACAATAATGCTTTCTGGGTTGTGAAATGGACACCTGGCATGGGACTACTCAGCTCGTTTCACAGAGGCCAGCAGTTGTCAAATGATCATGATTGCTGGCCAGAAAAAAAATTTTGATTTCTGGGCAGAAAAAGCCTCTATGGAAAACTCTTTGGGGAGGAAAAAATTAAGAGCATATGACAGCAACACAGCGGGAAAGCAAATAAAAGAAGTGACATCTTCTTGTCACAATGTTCTGCCTCTTTTCTCCTTTCCTGGTAAATATGTAGCATCACCAAAAACCCAATCACTCTATCCACTTTGCTACTGCCTGGGGCTCAAAAGCACAGGGCTGGTGGTGCTGCTACCTCTGCTGAAAGCAGAGGTCTTGGAGGGACCAGCCTTGGGACCGTCCCAGTCCCTATTTGTTTTCCTGATGCCAGATCTGAAAGTGAAACTGGAAGATATGGGAAAACACAGAAAACGAAGTATAAGACTTCCGAGGAGTTTAAAAATTACTGTGGTTCACTCTGTGGTTTTTTTTTTCTTGATTATATGGAAGTATTTTATTTAGGATAGGTCAATAAGAACGAAGGAGCAGAACGAAGCATATGTCTTGAAGGTGAAAAGTATGGTATTTTTTACCACCAGATTGCAGAAACTCAGTCCTTTTCTAACTTGCCTCATTTTAAGTGTAAATGGTTTAAATACAATGACTTTTCAAATTTTTACTTTATCAAAAACCCTGCATATGAGCAAAGTTCACCCTCATTAATGCTGCTTAAGTGTACATATGTCCTTGACATTTTGCCACGTCCATGGAATAACATTTATTTTTTATTAAAATCTTGATGCCGTTTTTCAAATACTTGAGCCAGTTCTGTTCAGATTCACAGAAAAACCCTTTTCAGCATTATCATGCAAGATGATTCATTTACAGCACTGTCTTCTTTTAAAGTTATTCAAGTCTGCCCAAACCAAACAGGCAAATAAAATCCCTCCAGAGCATCACCCCAACTATCAGCTGATACAATGTTTTAATAAGGATGTCTCAATTTTTTTTCTGAAAGAGTTGATTATAGAATCTCACATACAGTTATTAGAGCATTTAGCAGCTTTAAAAGTTGTCCTTGGAAGCATCTTTTATCATAGTTTCAGTTTTCACCTCTAGGCAATCTCCCCTAAGAAGTCTGAAAGGAAATTTGCATTTGTTAAGGCTTCTGCTCAGAACCCTTTATTAAGGAGGTTACAGGTTAACTGACAGGCTAAGTGGAGCTGCTCACAAATGGAAAACATTGGATCATCTATAGAAAGAACCATAAAAACACTCCGTGTAAATAAAAGTTTTACTACAACAGGCTAGAGTGATCTGCAGCTTTGCTGACCAAGGATTATGGCACCACCCAGCAGCCTTTCACCAGCAATATCACCTCTGGATGCCCAACCTCCCCTGCAGCACCTGGAATGGTTTAGAGCTGCATCTTGTGCAATATCACTACAGTGAGATGTGAGCAGACCACTGCAGGAGCTGAAGGATGTCCAAAATAAAATTACAGTCTGATACGGGCTTGGTGAAATGGTACTGGGAAAAGAAAGGTTCAGTCATATCAGCTCTTCTGGGATAAGCTATGTCCTTTTCATAATTTCTATTTTTTTACATACTCTAGAGCCTGTAAGAAAAGATGAACTGCAGGCATCTTGTATCAATGTTGGTCACAGTTAGGTTGTGTGTAACCACCTGGAAGGAGAGCAACTCAAACACTGTAACACTTTTGGTGTTATTTCAAACTGTTCCTGCTTTGGGGCTGTATTTGACTTACTGAATATCTTAATTGCTGTGATTTAAAGTGATAAGGAAGAACACAGCAACTGTCCTTGCAAGTATTCTTTCAGTGCCACTGGCTGAGCTGGGAGCTCTCATGGAGCTCCATTTCGTATATGGAAATTAACATTATCATAATGAAGGTGGAAGCCAGGCTCCAAAGGCCTTACATAAGTGCCCTGAAGTCAGAGGAATCAGCATAATCTTCTTTGCAGAATTCAGAGAGACAAGATAATCTGAAATGGCTTCCCTAAGAGCAAGGATTGGTAATAAATCTTTCAGATCAGGGATGCCAGATCAACAGAGGACAATAAAGTGATCTGGGCCAATACAAAACTGTTAGTCTGTTCTGAGCAGTGTGCAGATCTTGAGTACAGAAAAGAAATGAAGAGTAGTCAAAGGCACCAAGTTTAACAGGGAATTCAGATAAAATGCAAAGACATTCTTTCAGATATTACTGAGCACCTCTCTTTGATAAGGCACTTGACCTTCTATTTGAAGGCAAAACATTAGATCTTACCTGCATTTTGATAAAGCACAGGGTGCAATATTCATTAGGAAATTTTCCTTAGCTAAAGACAGTGGAGGTCTGTAGAAAATTCTGTGATGGCCAGCTGGAGATACAGGGGTGATGAGATGCCTACAAGAGTTGTGAGCTGGGGAAAGGCCGTGGTTCCTGACCTGGGGCTGTGGTTTTGATTTTCTGTGTTATCTCTAGTGGTGGTTTCTATGTAAGAGCTGGATGAAACCAGTGGAATTTCTTGATGAAAGTTGCGGGGCTTCTTCTGCCCACAACAATAATAGATAATGTTCAAGACTGAATAACAAAAACATGATTAAATTTGCCAGGGAGTTGTGAGGTAATAGGTATTGGAGTTAATAAGGTTTTCTGCCATATGAAGTAAGTTCATCAATTGGAAATGACAGAGGAAAAATACTCAGAATTATTAAATCACATAATGGCTGGGAATGAGTGATGTGGTGAAGCCATGGCCAAGGCAAATGCAGTCTGGGGAGGGATGGTATGAAATACTCCAGTGAAAACAGGCACACATTCATGACCTGAAAAACACTGGAGAAACCTGGTCTTGAAAGCCTTGTGCCATTGTGATCACTCGTGTTTAAGAACCACAGAATCACAGAATGTTTTTGTTTGGGAGGTACCCTAAAGCTCATCTCATGGTAACCCTCCAACACGAGCAGTTCACCTTCCCCTACCCCTGCTTGCTCCAAGCCCTGTCCAGCTTGCCCTTAACCAAATCTGGCTTGTTAAACCCAGGAAAGGTTAGCTGAGAGAGGGGATATCATTGCTCTCTACAGGTGCATCAGGCAGGTAACAGCTGCTGAAGCTGACAAAGGGACAAATGGAGATAAACTGACCTGAAGCTGGGGAGAAAGTGCTCAGCTATTCCAGTGGGAAATTTGAGCAGCCTGCCCAGTGTGGGACAAAACAGCTTAACTAGTTGTAAGGCAGAGCTTAATCCCTTTAAGGGAGGGAGTTCTTGACTTGGTTGTCAGTGAATCAGAACTCAGAGAGGAGCAGTGGGACAGCCCAGGTTTTCAGACAGGACCACCTGATGCTGCACTGTTAATTCTGAATTTAAGCAACCAAATGAAAACAGTCTAGAGTTTTTAGGCTTTGGTTTCCCTAGGAAGTACTGCTTGGATTTAGAGAGATAGGTGTATCCTCAAGTTTTCACATAGTTACTTTGGTATACAAACACATGGAGGGGTTTAATACCAAGAAGAGCTGCTGCTGCTGCAAAATATTTAAAAATCATAATTCCAGAGAAGCCAAATGTGAGGTTTCAGAATGTGACCTCATTTTTTTTAATAGAAATAAAAATTTCTATTTAGTTTTCTTTAGCTGATATTTATAAATAAATACATAATTAATATGTACACCATTAGGATCTGTACAGTTACTAAAATGGATAAGGCAGATTCCCTGTGTTGTTCGTATCTAAAAAGGGTATTGGGACAGCGTTGTAATTTTCAGGGGGACAGTTGGCAATTAGACAGTGGCATTTATGAATGGTCATATTACACTTTTTTTTTTAAAATGCATTTAGTGGTTGAGGCTTACATGATTTGAAAATGTTACAAAACACAACTGTCAAATCTTAGCAATGCTTCTGACATTAAAATAATATCCAGCCAATAAATCAAAGTATTTTTATGACTCCCCCACCCTTTGCCATAAAAAAATAAGCACACATCTCTCTCCCCCACATAAAACCCAAACCCAACAAAATAGAGTTTTCCTTCACAGAGAGAAATAAATAAGGAGTGATTGTACAGATAAGATAATATTACTTTATCATTCTCCAGAGTTTAAAAATGAGCCCTGGACTGGATCAGAATCTCAACCATTTAAAGGGTAGTTAGCTGGAAAAAGGGTGTGTTGTGTATCCTGGATGTGGCAAGAGAACTTTTATGCAGTGATCTTCCTTAAGCAGTGATCTTCCACTGGTCTGGCTTCATCACTTTTGAAAAAAGGGACAGCAATTTTTTCTCTTCCTTTTTGTTTCTACATTGTTTTTGATCTTAAAGAGATTTGGATAAGTTCATTTGAATCAGCCAAAATTTGTGCATGAAATAGATCTCTCAAACTGCTTTGTACATACATTTGTATGTACATACGAATTCCTGTGAGGCAGCCTACCTCTGCCCTACCTTTTAAGTGAATGTGTTTATTGGAACTCTATCTCTGGGAGCTTTAAGGTGGCAGGGAAGTATATTTCCACCATGTGGTCAATACTAATGAATGCGTGTGTGCCGAGGAAGGGTGGATTCCAAAGGTCTGGGGACACTGGTGGGGTTTCTCACAGAAGAGAAATGATCTGGTGTGAGTAGAGATAGCCTAAGGGTTTTAAGATTTTCTCTGAGAAACAGACCAGCTGGACAACATCTGTAGGACTAACCTGGAGGGAAAAAAAGCGCAGAAATGTAACTGCCTCTGAGACAGGCATGCGAAGAAATGGAGATCCTTCAGCCAGGTTATCTGAAGGAAGAAGAGACCCTGACCTAAAGGAAAGCCTGCATTTCTCAGACACAGGAAGAGGCACAGGGCACCTGTCAGATTGCATCACGTAGGAAGAAAAGTGGTGCTGGCAGTGCCTTCCCGTGGTCACCCAGTTTTCTCCCAGGAGAGAACAGAGAGTGACAGCAGCCAGGGACAGGCAGCATCCTGCTGGGTCACAAACATGAACTCATCTGTACTTAAGCTGTGAATGTGAAACTGATCTATATGAGGAAGTGTCAGCTTGGGCAGCTGAAATTGCCAGTTTAGGAGAGCTTTTCAATGTGTGAACTAAGGGGGATGAGCAGCACTTCCACAGCGAAAGTGCCATCAGCCACTGCTGAGAAAGGCAGGCTGGGATAAGGAACTGGAATAGGGAATTGGAAGCACCAACCCATTACAAGCAAAAGGTGTTGAAGATGTAGGAGGGCTCAGAGTTTCTACTACCCAAGGACTGCAAAGCCTGGTGGTGGCAGCGAGGGCACAGAGTGAGAAGAAAAAGAGCGAAGAAATGAAGGCAAGGAAGTCAGGAAGCTGCTACCCTTACATAAGGCAGTGTAGCCACAGTGGAGATGGAGTCTCTCTAGAGCAGAGCAGAGGCTGTTAGATAGAACCAAGTCTCAAAGTGGTTTTATTATCCTGGTCTTGGTTATTAAGTAGCCCTTCCCAGGGACAATCATGGCCACACCACAGGAAATCCAAAGTGTTTTTCCCAATTTGCTGTCACGGTTTCATAAGTAAAAAAACACACAAAAGGATAATTGCACAAAAGGAAACACACAAAAGGAAATCTGTGTTCCTACTCTCACAGCACACAACAAGGAGTAACACCACTGCCCAGCACAGATCTCTTTAGGCTGCCTTAGACTGGATATTAGGAAAGTTTTCTTCACTGGAATGGTGGGCAGACTTTGAAGCAGGCTGTGCAGGGAAGTGTAATAAGTGTTCAGAAAACTTGTAGATGTGGTGCTGAGGGACATGGCTCAGGAGAGGAGTGGCAGTGCTGAGCTGATGCTTGGATTCAATGATCTAAGAGGTCTGGTCAGCCTTTGAGATTTGATGATTCTTTCCACAGCTTGATTGGCCAAGGACAAACCTGCCTTGATTCTGAACTAATCTGCACTATCTCTCTCCCACTTCAAATCCTTCCTCAAGGTTCATCTCTACTTTAAAGCCAGGAAAAACAAAACAACAATAATCAAACAAAAAAACCAAACAAACCCAGCTCACCAATTACAGTTAAATAGTACCAGGGATAGCTGATTAAAAAAATAAACTTTTTGAAAACAATCATGCTACAAGTAGCCAGTGCAACAGTGCAATTTTAGTTCACGCCATTTGCTGTTTTCCCTTGTCATTTGTCACACTTGCACTTCAAATTAGACTGTTACCTCTTTCAAATAGGACTTCTAGCTGTATGGCACAATGATCTAACTGGTGGACATTCGAAAATAATATATAATAAAATGTGCTCAGGACACTAAACAGGTACTAGTTCAACATAAAGATGCCAGGAAAAGATTCTTCAACATCTCTTACTACATCACATCTTGATAATTCTTTTAATCCCTTCAGCACTACCCTGGGTTTATACTGTTAGAAAGCAAAAAGCACCTCAAAGCCCCTGCATGTGCCAGTTTAATGACAACTGTTGTTAAATAATTTACTGCAAACAACAAAGGCTTAAGAGTTATGTGAAGGTGCCACAGGAGCATTCTGTGCACCTTCACCATCTCAGTTTCAGTGCAAAAAGATCTTGTTTGATTTTTATCCGAAAGCCAAAGGCAAAACCCTGTCCCTGACAAATGCAAAAAAAATGCTGATTTCAGAAAACAAAGCCCTTGTAGTGATGAGAGCATTTAGCTTTGGTCTACTGGTGGCAGACCTGTCACTTTTATACAACTTCATATAGAATACACTAATAAAACATGATAAAAGTCTGCTCTAGTTATGCTGGCATGCAGCTGATGATAACCTGTAGTGGAAAGTTCATTTTTAAGAGTCAGCAGTTTCATCTTCCTAGGAATTTTAAATCTCCATTTTGAATACATCTTCACAAAAATGTATTTGATCAGTAATACTGCGTGCTCTATGATGTCATTTGGGTTGAGGTTCCAAAAAATATTGTTATGTCCAGTCAAATTAAAACATCCTGAACATTATCAAGTATATTATAACCTATTTTTGAAGGCAGTAGCTTGTGAAAAAGCAATTTACTTTGAAATAACACCATTAAAGGAAAAGGTTTTGTTGGAATACAGTTTAGTGTCCACTGCCTGACACAGAATATGAGCACCAACACATTCCAAACTTCTTGAAAGGAAACACCCAGAAGCTGTAACTTACACCACTTTCTGCAGTGAATGGAACAGGGCTGATAATCTAACAAGAAAAGCTCTTCTCAGGGAGTTTGGAGCTCTAGCTGGATCCCAAAAATAAAGAAATTCAAGACATGCAGCATACTTGGATGGTGAGACTGACTGCATGCTTTTCTGTTCCCTGATGTTCCCTTTTATTTCAGAGATTCAATTTAAAGGCTGTTCTTATTCCATGTGAATCACACCTCTCACATTTGCCTAGCCACAGGAGAGGGACTCAAAAAATGGTAATAAGATCTCGTGGTTTGGGGACCCCTGAGTGGCAGGGCTCTCCAGCTGGCAGAATGCTGGCAAAAGTAGATTAGGCACACCACATCTCACATCAAAGAGCCCACGTGCCTCCTGACACTGAAATAACAGCTCTGCTACACCAAGAGTAGTGATTGTCATTGTCTTCTCAGCAAAGCTGTGACTGCATAAGCTAGCTCAGCATGGGGTGCTCTAATTGATTTACACAAGCTAATTTTTTTTCTTCTTTTTTTTTAGTCACAGCAATTGAGAAAAATTTCTTCTGATGCATCTAGGCAACTGCTTTAAACAAATAAATGGCTTGCCAAAGTCTTTGGATCACCTCAAACAGGAACTCTGTCCTGACAGCAGTAATGGAACAGGCTGCTGATTTCTCAAAGGCAAGCAGGTATTTGTGACCATTGCAAATACAGCACGTAATATTCTTCAGTCACTTGTGTGTTGTTTGTTCTTTCCCCAGATCTTATCCAATTTCCCGGAAAATTTGTGCTTTTTCTGTCCCATTAATGTTCATGCTCCAGCATTCAGAAGGCAGGAGGCACACTGCATATGCTGATACTTGCAAATACCAGCACTGAAGGCAGCGTACAACAGAGCACATCTCTGAAAAGGGGCTGCAATGAATCACTCCAGCATGCTGATTAGCATTTTTACTACTTCAAAATTTCAACTTTCTTTTTTTTTACTGCATCTTAATGCACTGCTCTTTCCCTTTTTGGCTGACTGCAACTCACTGTTCTTCTACTTTCTCTGACTGTAAAGTAGTTTATGATGTTCTGCATGGTGAACAGCATATATAAAAATAAATTGTATGCTTAATATGTTTAGAAGGTAATATGATAGCAAATCAAGAAACAGGAAGAATTAAAGCTCCCTTGCAGCCCAAAAGATAAACAGCTTAGTGGAGATGAGGGTATCAGATTTGCTTTAATATTCTGCTTCTCCTGTAGAACACATTTTTATATTACATACACAGACATTATGTATTATAATAATAAATAGTGTTCCATGCCACTCCAAAATACCAAGAAAAATAAAAGGCTGGACAGGCAGCTGAATTTGGATCAAATTCAAAATTGGAATTTCAGCTCTTACAGCCATCAGACATCTAAAGGAACAATGCCAGCCTGAAATGACACTAAGCAATGTGCTCTATCACATGCTGGAAAGGGCGAGCAAGGGATTCAAGCACACCCCAGATATTTTGCACATCCTTTAGTCCTTTGCAGGGTGGAGGGCATACCTGTGAGCAAGGCCAGTGAAAACACTGAGTTTCCAATAGCTGTTCCCAGAGCTTGAGGAGTGTTCACTGCAGCAAAGTGCTCTCCTGGCACTGCCCCATTCCTTTCCAAAGCCAAACACTGAAGGAAAACTCTCCATCCCTCAGAAACAACTTTTCTAGAGTGCATAATATATATTGCACACACTTAGAATGTGTTTGTGTACAGAAACCATTCAGCATACTAATCAAAGTAAGAAAAAAGAGCATTAACTTTAAACCAGGTCCTCTATAGTTAAAAATATCTATTACACTGTGCTACACACTTCACTACTCAAGATCACTGAGGAGGAAGCACATAACCATAAATAACATCCTGTGTTTAATAGGGAAACTGTAAGACAGCAGTATATCAAAAACCTACTATTTACTTGACACAACTCGCACAGTAAGCTCATTTTTGTTGCAAGTAAATCACCTCAATATAAACAAGGACTTCAGGAAAAACAAGCAAGGATTCATAGTCTAACTCAGGAGAATCATAAATCTACATGTTTCTGTATGGAAAATAAAATGACACCAATCCACTGCACATCCAATTTTCAGCTTCCCAGGAATTCACCTTGCTCATATGCATCGTGCCATCACGGCACTGTTCAGCAGGATGCCACAACTGAAAGCTCCCCGAAGGGCCTGAACTGGACAGATGGGTAAAGCTTTTCTCTTGCTCCCAGAAAGGCTGTTTCCATGACATGCCTGAAGGAAAACAAAGACTTATATGACCCTTTTTAATTTTTCTCCTCTGAGTCTGTATGCTCAGCTGAATGAGACAGAGTTCAGCAGCAGGTCTCAAAGAGTGGTGGAAGCGATTGCTCTGTTTGTGACCCCTGGGAAAGAAGGATCAGGGCACTGGATCTTGGTAAAGAACCTTCACTCAGCTACTTCTCCATCTGAACACTCTGCAGAGCTGAAAATATCACCAAACTCATTTGCAAAACTGCTGTGGGTGAAGAATCCAAGATAAGCAGAGGCCATAAACCTGAAATGTCATCAGTTCTCAACGGCATCTCACTGGTCCTTGCGATGCTCGCAGTAAATTATTTTTAGCTAACTAAGAGAGCAAATCTCCCTGCTTATGATACCATCTTCATGACACCATGCAGTAGGCTGCTTCACTGCAATGGCTTTGAGATTAAATTGCATCAACAGGACAAGGAATTGTTCAGAGGATCACAAAAAGAATTTATATTCTAAATAGCAGAAACTACAGAAGCAGAATGTTTTACTGATCTTTCTACAGTTGGAAATTCAGTTATTCACAGCAAACCAACCCACGTTCTTACAGAGTGGGAAATCAGGAATGATGGAAAATCTCTGCAAATACTCATTCCACAACACATTTCTGAAAATCTATTTTGTGCTCATTACCCACAAAAACCCAAGGCACGTGGGTTTGCTCACTGTGCTACTCATCAACAGCACATTTTGATTGTAGTCAAAGAAACATTCAGAAGAATATTGCTACACTAAGTTCACGTGCTCACTTTCTGATTCATGCTGAGATGGCTGTTCATCCAACCCTGTCTAATTAGCACCCCCCAAATTATGAATGGCAAGTATTTCCAGCAAATCATTTCCATGTACTCTGAAGACAGAAAGAAACGCTGAAAGAGTTTTTTAGGATTTTTCATATTTAGGAAACGATCATCTTATTATCAGGGAATACAGGATTCTCCGCTAGTTATCAGCTGAGCAGTAAGTTCTGGTTATCTTAACAAACATGGGAACAAAGAATAAGCAACAAGAGGAAGAGATTTCTGTTTATCTGTTTAGGTTTGTGGCTGTACCTCACTTGCCTGGGCACCAAAGGAAAGCACCTCAGAGGAGCAAGACTTAGAGCTGGAGGCTTTGCACTGTCTAAGGAATTAGGAAACGACAGAAGAGCATCTACTCCCCACTCAGAACAACTCCAGGCACAACCACTGCTCCTCAGACTAGCTGGCTGATGGGATTGGTTTTCTCCCTAAATTGTATCAGCACTTGCTCTCTCCTCTTGCTAGAATTTTAAAGGTTAAACACTTGAAGATTAAGAAATTTGTGTGAGGACAGTTCTTTCAATACAGCTGATACTTAATTAAAAGTCCAGTTCAGGACTGCAGCACGAGTAGCTTCAGGGAGGCATTTGATCACGTCATAAACAAAAACCCACCCAACATACTGACTAAACAAGAATAAAATTCTATTTACTCATGTAAGTGTACGTGTCTCCTGTGCAGCTCCTGCTGAGATTGGAGGATCTGCTAGTGTGAAGGGCTGCTTGTGAAAATAAACAAACATTCATAGCCAGATGCTCTTGCCACTACTTGGTATTCCCTGAGTAAAATCCCCTACAAATGGAGTAAGAGATAGCAGGAGACCCTCAGTCACACTATGTGTGAAGTTGTATCTCCTGATGCTTCTGCAGACTCACATCCAGCTTCCCTATGCAAAAACTTCACGATTGCTCTGGCACATGCACAAGTAAATACTTAATATTCAGTTTACATCAAAGAGGTTTCATTAGTGGCAGTGATCAGCAACAAATAAATTTCATGCTGCCAACACAACACAAATATGTATCAATCTCTGGAGTTTTGGAGGCAGGATTGGGCCATGACAAAAGACTCAAGGACAACGTTAAATCTAGTACACCACATCCAATAATTTCATGCAAGTTAATTATCTTATTATGCCAGTCCAACAAAAACAAATCAGAGAAATTACCAAAAGAAATGACTAGCAGACTCTGGCAGAAAAGAACAGGGAGGTGGGACAGAACACTTTGCATCTAGCCTATTATTTCCTCTTCTTTTTCCTTTTTTTAATTTTCTCCTTGTCCAAGCACCAAGCATTGGTCACTCAGAGAAACAGAACGGAGTCAGTCTGACATTTGGCTTTAGTCATTTTAACTCTTTCCACATCGTTGGATCATGCTTTTACAAGAATTGTGTTTCTGTTCTCTGCTTCTGAGTCTTCAGTTTCCTTTAGAACAACCAGAGAAGGGAAAAAATCTTTCCCTTTCAATAAAAGCTGCAAGATTTCTATGTGATTCTTACAGGATACCAGGATTTGAAGCTTTAAGATGAGCAAACAGTGCAAAATTTGTAATAAAATCAGGTGAGCAGAATCCAAAATTATCAGAAGAAATAAGGATAGTACTTTTCATGAGATATCAAAGTAATTTAACATACATCTTCTCTGTGTGTGTACTGGGCAACATTCACTCCTGAGGAGAGGGACAGCATAAAACCTGTGAATGACTTCAGCCTCATTTAAGAGTTCAAATTAGGGCTTAATGCAGGTGATGTAAATGCCTTCAACAGGTCACTAGCACAGAACTGAATTTTATCCATTGTATCCATGGGTATCGATCCCATCTCAACTGGTGCTGCTCTTACGTCAGGTGTAAATTCATGCCTAGCTCATTTTAGATCAACAAAAGTGATTCTACAGCTACCAAACATTCACAACCCAAAGGAGAATTCAGTAAAAATTCCATAAAAATACAAAGCAAATTTTTCAAACCCTTCTGCATGCAGTGAAAACAAAGTACTCTGTACTACATTAGCTTAATCTTATGATTCTTTAAAAATACTTGTCTATTAGCACATGTCAAGTTAATAAATCCAGAATTAGGTATTTCCCATTGATAAGCCTACAAAAACTAAGCAAATATTCCATAAGAGAAAGCCTTTGTTGCCACAATTAACATTGGTGAGTGATAATCATGTCAAAAAGAATAGCTTCAGACCCTTTGCACATATTATAAATCTGTTCAGGATTAGTAGGGGAAAAAAAAAGTCCTGTTTTTATCAGGAAGTAACACCATGTGAAGGCAATGCAGGAATTCTGATGGCCTCCCTGTGGTCTTGAATAGATCCTTGAATTTACTTTGCACAAGAATGTGTGACCTGAACTCCTGCACTGTGACAGATGAAGGGAGGGTGCCCCTTCAAAGCTGGGCCCTCAGAAACTCACGGGGACCACAATTTAGTCAAAATTTAAGGGCTGCCTTTGGAAGGTGCCAACCAAGTGCCCAGCAGTCGGGAAGGGTGATGGAAGAGAGCGCCACGAGAGCAGTGTGACACACACAGAGGAAGCTCAAAGCTGCAAATGAAGTGCCTGAGGAGAGAGGTGAGCAGCCAGATGCTGCTTCTGGCAAAATGTCCAGGAATCATTGCACCAACATCCATCAGAAGAGGACAGCACGTCAGGAGACAGGGATGCGCTTCCCCACATCAAACACCCAAAGCCGATTCTGCTCTCAGAAAGATTAATTAAGGAAAGGCCAGCAAAAAAGATAAGCAGAGAAAACAGTGATATGAAATTCAACAGGAAGATGTTACAGACAGTGGTGCAGGGACTGCTCCTGTCAATGAATACCAGGTTGGATAAGCCCCATCCAATACTGGCCAGGCTTGGACACGGCCCTGAGCAACCTGGTCCAGTGAAAGGTGTCCCTGCCCACGGCAGAGGGGTTGGAACGAGATCATGTTTAACCTCCTTCCAACCCAAACCATTTTTCAATTCTCTGATGCTCCCACCAGCTCACCTTGTGGTGGCCAACCCCACCAGAGCATGAAGACTGCCTTCACAAAACCAGGCAAGCAGAGGTGTTGAACCAACTCACTTGTTTGCCACTGAATTATTAAGAGCTGGCGAAGGAACAGGCATGAGGGCATGGAGGAGACTCACAGGTTATGGTGACACAGAGAGAAGTGTCCTCTATCACTCAGAATTGTTTCTGTGAAAAGATACACCCCAGTAAGGCTCCTGATTAGGAACAGCTCAGAATTTTCTTTGTGGGGCCAGGGTGATGTTTCCATTGGCATGCCCATTTTCTTCTTTGTGATGGGAGGGAGGCCAAAAGTGTTGCTGATTCCCTTCAGCACCAGTGGGTTGGTAGGAAAAGGTATCCTGGTGCTGCTCTGCCTGTTGACTCTGGAGGGGACTGAGGATGGCTAGGTGTTGAAATGTAATGTGCATTTATTCTGGAAAGAACAGCAGCATTTAAAAAGTTTTGGGTTTTTTATAACTAAAGATAAGAATTTCTGAGTTTTTCCATGCAAGAATCTGACTCATTTTTCAGTCCGGGGAAAGGAACATTTGAAGCTCCTCTTTCTCTTGCAGTTGACTCCTCTTTAGTTGGAAGAAATTTTTATCTGTAAGTCTACATGGAGTGAAAGAAGTGAATGATATTAGTCAGAGCTTTCTGTACCATCCCTTAAAACCAGCATTTTTTGGTAGAAGAAGAAGAAAAAAAACTCCAAACCAAACCACCAGATCCAGGGTTCAAGCCTCTAGCATTCAATTTAGTGTTGTGGGGTTTTTTTTGTAGGGCTATAACTTAAATTCAGTTCAAGATCCGTAATGGCTTAGAGGTGGAAAAGGAATCTGATACCAAAGTAAAAGATCCTCTCTAAAAATGTTCAGATAAAAGCAAAACAGAGTGAAACAGCCTTTGAGGAAAGCAGGAATGCAGCTATCCTAACACAAAGGAAATTCTGTATCAAAAAAACATCTACTGAAGAGGATAGAACAGGGTAGGACACCTTCTAAGAAGCAATTTCCAGATGTGGAAGGGAGGGGAAAACTTAGAAAACAAAGCCTAACACAAAAATCTATAGTCTCATACGGATTTAGGTCCACAATAACCTACAGCTTTGGTACAACACCTCAGGAAGAAAAAGAAACACTTTCTGCCAGGTTGTTTTTACAGCAAAACACTGGAGATGGCCACACTTTGACAAAGGAAATCTTAGTACAGCTATTAAACTTACAGGGTGCTAAGCCATGCTATAGATTACGTAGCTCCCAAGGTAGCATCCATAATTTCACTTCTGCTGGTAGACTCAACATTCCTTTGACAAAGCATTCATCACAAAGAGGACAACTTCGTTTTCTGTTTTGTATATTAACATTTTTTGAACTGGTGTTAAATGCTAGAGAATCAATTGCTGTGTGCAAATCAATCAAATCCTTCTTCCTATGCCAAACCTGTGGAAACTATCAGTTCGGAAGCACAGACAGTATACAGAGGCATAATCCAAATATTTGACAAACACGCGTCTCAAAGTTAGGAGCACATTTACAAAGACTTGCAAAGCTTTTGTTTTAAACTTTATTGCAGCCAGTGAGGCACAGGTAGCTCCATCGTGAATTCCCATTGTTTCCTCTGACAGTAACTCCTAAAAGAGAGTCAAGCCACATCTAATATAAAATATGATGAAAACTGTAGAAACCTTATTAAATGTTTATCCATCACTCCCCAGTGAAATCCACTTGGCAGATGGCTTCATCTAAACTGAAAGAAGCACTGCAGAATGACGGATTTTGTACAAAATGAGACAAGAAGGAGTTAAACAGATGTTAAAAGGCTGTCTGCTTCTGCCTGCCTGAAGGGCTTGATCCTGCTGAGAAAAAGAGACAAGTGCTCCACGGATTCATAAAGGCAAGAGATTTATTCCCCTAAGCTGCTGTGCATGCACCTAGCAATCCTGAGGGGTCAAGTCTCTGAGCAGCCCAACTTAAAAAAAACCCACATTTCTCTTTTCATTCTTTTTAAAGGAAGAGGAAGAGGAGCTTGGACTGCTTAGGAAAGAGATCTGCTTTCAACAGAGAACGAAATAGTTTATCAGGACTACATAAGATGATCAACAGGAGTCTCATGTGGCTGATTTGCAGCCCAGTATTTATTTTGTACCACTGATTTACAGGCCTATAGGTATTAAGTGGACTGTGAGCATCACATGAAACTCTTTCATCTTTCAATGTGCTTCTTGCACATTTGCCAAGAGTCATCATTTTCCAGCATCCTGGATATCTGCAGCACCAAATGATAAATGCTTTCTCAATGAAGAGAACATAATTTCATTGGATTTCTCCTTAAGCTCAAGCCTCCCTAATAATAAAAATATTGATTAAAATTCCTGCTCTGGAAACAAAGGACAGATTAAGTAAGTGCCTCATTGTGAGAATGTATGTATGTGGGAATCTCCACTTCTATACACAGCTCAATTGAATTTGGTGAGACTTGGTTAAAAAAATAGACCACATCTATAAATGGATGCCTCTGTGATTCAGGAAAGCATAAATCAGGAAACCTGGAAAAGAGAGAGCACGATGGCAGTACGCTGTAGTTGGTTAAAAGCTCTATCAGCTGTCAAATATTCAGCATGTATTCTGCTGAAGAGACATGTTTAAAATAAGCAGCTTTTTAGACATAGCTCAGTGAGCTATCCTGCACTGTAAGCCACAATACTTGTTTCCTTTGCATCAACTCTCCAGTTGCATTTCACTCTTACGCACAAGCAGATAATGATATGCTGCTTCAGAGGGTCTTTAGTCTTAAAAGGGAACAGATTTGAATGTTTTGCTTCATATAAACAACCTTGATTGCTCCAGCAGTGGGAATGGGCTGTAGGTAATCTCACACAAACCTGAAGTAACAGATTTACACCAAATTTGGAAAAATATACCTTTAGAATGTCACAAAACAACAACTTCCAACTTGTCCTTAGTGGAAGGCCTGAACTCCTGACTGATGGTTTTCTAATATCAGGGCTTAAATGTCACTGATGAGCTCTGACATCAGTTCAAATCCGTATGGGTATGTACCAGGCCTCGCACTGGTTAAGTTTTTATTACCTGAAATGTCACTTTGGAGGGTTCCCCACTTAATATATAAATGCCAGGTGCCAAGGAGATGATCAGTGACCTTCTGAAAACACGGGGCTATCATTTTGCTGGAGGGCACGTTGCTTTTTGTCCTGGGCACAGAGCCACAAAGCAGCTCCCAACATCACAGCACCATCACAGGATGATCTTGGTAGAATCCACCTTGGACTGGAAGGGACAGAGCCCGCGTGACAACAGTTCCTCTAAGGCACACTCTTCTCAGCTCAGTTTGTATTTCCATGAGGAAACTGAAGTAAAAAAACCTGTCAGAAGTACTTCCCCATCTGGGAGGTTCAGTTGCCTCTCCAGAGATTATTTAGTCATGCAGGACACCAGCTCTCATGGCAAGCTTTCGAGATTTCTCACTGAAAGTTAATGAAGCTTTGTCTCTCAGGCCTGTGAGCTATGCTTGGCATAAGACTTAAAACCCTGAGTTTAAAACACAAGCATATGTAAAATACTTATTTTGTGCCCTGCATACGTTCTGAACTTGGGGACTTAACGGCAAACTTGCAAAACATCTGGTAATAAATCCAAATTTTAGTCACTTTTATTGGGTCACTGTATTTTTATAGATGTTACTCCTTGCAGCCTGGAAGATGATGACAGCATGATAAAAGCATCTGAAACTGATAAGAGAATGAACAAGGAGTAAAATCAATAGAAGTGTACTCAGAGCAGTGTTGTTGCTGGATGCTATCTGAACCTCTACCTAAGAGAGTTCTCTCTGAAATTCCTCTACAGTTTGTGTTAGTCTCATCACGGGGATGATAAAAGTCTAAAAAAAACACTGGCAAGAGAAGGAATCAGTATTTTAAAGTAAATAATCCCATGATGAGACAACCAAACACTGCTTCTAAACAGAGGTGAAAGAAGGCACTGCAGGAACACTTATTTCATTACCCTCCAGCTGCTTGCAGGCTCATCTTATGTAGCTCAATTGAGGAAAAATTCTGCAGTGGCCACTGCCTTCAGGAAAAAGGGAATTTTTCCTGCACAAGACAGTACAACCCTTCACAGCAACAGGGAATGCTCTGAGACACAGGGCATTTTCCATTCTACCCCTGCAAAAAGTGTCTTTAGCTGCAGGAAAACAGACATGCACACCTGGCCAATTGTAGTAAAAAGACCACCTAATCAGTGTTTTGGGGAAGAACTAGTGTGAAAAAGCAGCACTGAAACAGCTACTGATTTCAACTGAGCTATGTCTAGTAAAACCACCCTCCATTTCTGCAGCATCATGCCTCTACACACATTCTAAGAAGAACAGACAGCTTCCAGTGTTATCAAAATATATATCACACAGTCAGAGCCACAGATACTTTCAGCACAGAAAAATAAAATATTTTTAAACCAATAACTGAAACTACAACATCTCGCACCCTATACAATCCAGTTGCAAGTTTCATCTTTGTTCTTCAGATAAATTTACAAGCTGTATCCACCTGAAATGATGCGGAAAAAAGGGATAGAGAACTACCTCAAAACTTCAGCAGTTTTCCTCTAGGTCTCGACGGACATTTTAGTAGTTTTTTTTTGGAAATTGTAAAAATAATGTGGCATACTTGCAGCTGAAAGAGAATAATTCATTTATGACTCTGCTCTATCATCCATTTATGACCTTTTGTTACACTGATGGGATGTGAGTACCAAGAGGAAGAAAATCCTTGTAAACAACATCTTCCTCAACATTATCATGACAGTGAAAAAGACCTTGCAAGCTTTGTGTGGCAGCATGGAAAACTTCCTACAATACAGCAGAAATAGCTGCAGTGCAAGTTGGCAGATTTGGCACTGCTGTACCCAGATTTGAATGGCTCTCGCTCACAACTCTGCTCTAAATGTTCACCACCACCAAGAGCAGAGAAAAATGTGCTAAGTTCTATAAATTTACATTTTAAAATTTGCTCACTTGCTCATTAGCTTAAAGTAGAATCTATGTTGCTTTTGAACTCTGACTTTTTGATTAGGAAAACTCATTAAGAAAGATAAAATTAATCTGATGAAATTCATAAAACCTACTCAAGAATGGCCCTGGATGCCTAAATATGTCTCTTGTTAGAATTAAAAGGAGAAATGTTACAAGATTATAAAAATAAAAAGAACTTGGATTCTTCATTCATATTGTACAATCTGAGAGGTGAAATGTTAAATTACCTGCCCTGAGTAGAGCCAGGTCTTCCTGGGTGATAAAGCTTCCAAACTTTGCTGACAGGAGCTGGCAAGTGGCACTGATACTGGAATCATGTTTCAGTGGTGAGAAACTACCTTAATTTTTGTTTTGCCTCCATATAGTTTTCAAAACTATTATTTCATATATTTTATTGACCGTATATTCACACACATTTATTCTATTTCTGTCATCATTTTTTATTCCAAAGTTCAAGTCAATTTTTCCACTATTTGATAAATCCACTTTTCTATTACAAGAAGTAGATTTGGTACATCTAAATTTAAATAGCCTCCCTGTCATTGTCTCTCAGAGATCCCTCATGATCCTCAAAGGCACATATCCAAAATCATGTTTTCTCATGCTAAGGCTCAGGTGCTAAGAATGATTTTAAACTGGCATGTCCTGTTTTTCTCCGTATTTTCTGTGCCACTTCTAAAAGAGTCAGTATGTGAATTAAAATAATAAATTTGCCTGGACAAGTAACTGTATCAGTTTGTTATAGCATCCTTCCATTACAATGACGGTACAGGAGGACCTCATTTAGGATCTCATCAAAAGGGAAATGGCATTTAGGTTATTCACAAGTAAGAGACTTGTTAATGCTTTTGTATTGCAAGTGTTACTGCTGCAAAATGTTGAGAGTATCTTCTCCTACATCAAAAAAAAAAGTAGAATCATACAGAATCAATACACTATTTTGTAATTTTGCATTGAACATTTCAGTTTGTTCCCCAGAATTAGCCTTAATTCAAGAAAGATTTTGCATTACTTAGCCCAGAAAACAAAGTTCTGAGACAAACAAGTAGCTAACACACACTCCCCAGACATATCTCCCCAGAAGTGATTAAGGAGCACTTTATGAAATAAAATATTGATTCTAAAATCAAGAGAACGCTCTTGGATGTGTACTGACCCTCACTTGCTGATCCTGTACTCCTATATTAATTATATGATTAATTATATAATTTTAATTATATTATTAATTATATTAATAATGTACTGATTTCAAAAAGACAAAATTGTTCATACATCCCTCACAATATCCTACTTCTGGAAGTGGGAGATAGTATAATTAACGTCCATGATAAATGCCAGAAAGCTGCTGCCTTCTTTCTTTACTTCTGTGGAGGGAAAGGAGAGGAGAGGGAGGTCTAGAAAAACACAGCAGAAAAGCCACTCAGTCCTTTACCATGTACTTGTTTTCTTCCTTTTGAAATGTTTGCACAGAGGACCAGCCTCTGAAGCACTGGAAATAATTGGATCCCTTCGCTGTTCCACAAAATAAGAGACGAGCGCCCAGTCTTGCAGCGCTGCCTCTGCACAGCAAAGACAACCCCTGTGCAAGAGATGAGGAGCCTGCACCTCCCTGGTTCCCCTGGCGTGGATGAGGAGAAGCAGAAGAGCCTGCCCCTCCCTGGTTCCCCTGGCGTGGAGGAGGAGAAGCAGAAGAGCCTGCACCTCCCTGGTTCCCCTGGCGTGGAGGAGGAGGAGCAGAAGAGCCTGCACCTCCCTGGTTCCCCTGGCGTGGAGGAGGAGGAGCAGAAGAGCCTGCACCTCCCTGGTTCCCCTGGCGTGGGTGAGGAGCAGCAGAAGCAGAGGGTGATGACCTTTACCCTCGGCTGCCACGTGCAAATGCAGCCGTGTCCACGCCCTGAATTTGGTCCCCAGTGCAAAATGTTCTGGAGTCAGAGCTGCTGGCCAACACAAGGAGCTCTGGTGGAGCTGCCTTCAGCTGGCTGCCTGCTGTCACTTTCATTGTGCTTCTAATTGCAGTTATAAACAATATCTCGTGTTCTTGAAGAATTCAAGAACTCCTTGAATTCTCATTCTAAAGACACAAATTGCTATCAACATCCTCAATTCCAGACAATAGCTTTTGATCTCATTTTCTAACACTGCCTTCTCTTTAACATGTTTTTGCCATATGATGCACACAGTGAATCACTATTTTTTATTTTTTCCCTTTGAGCTGCAAAGTTTGCCAGTATTTTGGCAATAATCAGACTTAAAAATCTCAAAAAATCACCTATGGGCTCAGCACAACAAAAAACACATGGATCTGTGTGTTCATCCAAATCCACCAAAATTTTAGGCCTCTGACTCTCTCCCAAAAGTCTTTATGTAATGTGAATATCAGTGTTTCTTTCTAAATAAGCCTACGACCATTCTATTGACATATTCTCAATGAAAGCGGAGCTATAATATCTTAGAGATATTATTACATATAATATATAATATATAATATATACCTACTGTGTTCTAGCTGGATATCACTGATCTCAGAAAATACAAATAAAGGAGTTCACAGGGGAAAAATGCCACAGAAATAATGCTATTTTAGTATTGCTTATATATATATTATAGTATTACTTTTAATATTGCAAATTTTCTGTTTGCCATTATTATTTTGCCTACTATTCCAGCACACATGTGGAATTGGTACTTGCAGACTAATCGGCTAGCAAAAATGCTACCAGCAAAATCCTAAGACATATACAAAAGACTTGAGTCAAGAATAAATTTCTGCTTGGACCTTGAACTGCATTTTATACGTTTGTTCAGGCACCTTCTGAACCTTTGCAGGTTGAACAAAATGTTCTGTTTTAAGCCCAACTTGAACTCAAGCAAAATGACAAGAAGTAAAACCAGCCAAGGCACAGAGCTAAACAATCCATTTATTTCATGCCACTTTCTGCATTGCTCTTGTTTTTAACTGCGTGACCTGCCAGTAAATGAACAGCCAAGCATTTATTGTCACCAGATCTCTGAAGTGACAAGTCTTTAATAAGGCTGCCCTCTGCAATAAAGCCTTTTTGCCAGAAGAGATGAAAATTGTACCTCAAAACAAATTCATTAGATTAGATTGATGTATATAACAGCACAACAGAATGGTGAGTCACAAAGGATCAAATAATTACCTTAATAATGTCCACTACACTGATGAACTGAAACAGTTTGTGCATTAGAAGGCTATTTATGTACCCTGTGATTGCACCAGGTTTTGCTGCCTACAGGCACCTCAGGAGTGCACCAACAGCTCTGTAATCCACATCACTTCATGGTTTGTAACCAAGACTGCAGCAATTAGCATTTCACTTCCTTCCCCATTTTTAATACAAACATAATTTTTTTTGTTTCAGTAATTACCAGTGAAAGCATGACAGAAGGAAGCAGGTAATCTATACCTTTTTTTGTGTAATATTTGTAGAAGCATTACAAAATAATTTTTGTTGTTTTGTTACCTAACCTTTCCCAATGGGAACCCAGACAGCTACGCCACATCCTTTAAAAAAAAAAGAAGAAAAAAAAGAAGAAAAAAAAAAAGTCCAAAAATAATTCCTGGCAAACACAGATGAGATCTGCACTCAGCATTACTGAAACATGGAAATGGCATGTTGTCCACTTTCTGTCTGCCCACTGCTGCTGAGGTGCAATTTAAGCCAAATGTTGGGGTGGCCAAGAATCTGAAATAAGAGGAATACTGTAGAAATCCCACAGCATTTCCCAGTTGAATCATTCTTCTAGCACTGGTAACAGCTGAATCCAGGTGGCACTAAGGTGATCCCATTTAGTGCTTCCCATTCCAAATCACCCTTTAGCAGGGGTGGTTAACAATAAGATCAGAAAGAATTGTCTCCTCTCTTAGGTACCAACAGCACTAGAAAAGCACTGGCACACCCAGGAAAGGCTGAGAGAATTGGGATTGTTCTGCCTGGAAAAGAGAAGGATTTGAGATGAACAAATTGTGGCTTTCTAATGAAGGGAGCCTACAAGAAGGATGGACAGGGATAATTTACAAAGGCCTGGGGTGACAGGACAAGGGGGAACAGCTTCTGACTGAAAGAGAGTAGATTTAGATTAGATTTAGTAGATTTAGTAGGTTTAGATTAGACATTCAGGAAGGAATTCTTCCCTGTGAGGATGGTGAGGCACTGGAACAGGTTGCCTGGAGAAGGCGTGAATGCTCCATCTCTGGAAGTGTCCAAGGGCAGGCTGGATGGAGCTCTGGGATAGTGGGAGGTGTGGCAGGGGAGTTGGAACAAGATGATCTTAAACCATTCCACGATTAGCAGAGGCACACACTGAGGTCCCCAGCATGAGCAATGAGCAATATGCAAGAGCTGTTGGATTCACAGCTCTTACTGGGGTTTTCCGTTTGGTTGGTTTTTTGGGGTTGACGTTCTGTGAGTTTCTGTGTTGTGGGGTTTTTGGGGGGGCTTTGTTGTTACCTTTTTTTTTAAATGAAGAAAAGCACTGCCACCCACTGCCACCACTGCCACAGTGTGCAAAAACTGCACACTGCAACCAGTCCTGCATGCAGGTGCAGGTGATGCTTACAGTGCCCTCTGAAGAAATGGAGCTATCATGAAGGTACAAACAGGTTAAACCACTGGCTATATTCTTCAGTTGTCATTCAATAGTGCCTGGTACCATTTTGGGTTTCCCAGGGTACCTCACTGTCCATTGGAAATGAACTGCTTCTTTTTACAGTCTTCAAATCAGCCTCAGTATCTGGAAGACTCTGGTATTTACCAAGGCATTTAAGGCAGATTTAGTAATATTTTTATATGTGTATCATAGCATATTGTATTCCATTGACACTGCAGAAAAACGAATTGCTGTTTTATTTAAAATAACCATATTTTCTCTGTCATGGTTTTATGACAATTTCCATCTTTCCTTTCATTTAAATGCTATTAAATGTGTTTGGTTTTGAACAGCCTTTAAGAAATGATTAGTGATAAAAACATTTGGACAGTGGTTCATCTAATTTTGTTCACACTGACACAGCAGATATGCCATTCCAGGCTGGATTCTGAAAGGACAGGAGTCAGTGTTGCACAACATCCATGGCCCCCTTTTTGTTAATCATCCCTAATCAGCTGTTGCTTTACAAATCAGATTTCTTAGCCCTCTCAGGCATGCAGTGTGATGCTAATGTGTGGCAACAGAATGCTGATTATAGAGCACTGGGTAGCACTGGCTGCCCCATTAGTGGCATCCAGCTGTCCACATTCACGCATGAGCAAGGAGGATTTCACAAGTTAAGATGAAGAACAGCAAAATGCCTGTGATGTGAAATGCTTGTGATGCAAATCAGGACAGTACAGAAATAATGGCTGTGAGGAAAAGCGTATTTTCAAAGCAGTAGTTGAGGTAAATGACTGTGACTTTATTAATCACTATATTAGACATTGGCGTTTTCTACAGTATTTTTAATTCATCTGTTAAACCTCCTTCTAACATAAGAGTGTAAGAAACTGGGCATTCCAAGGCCTACAGAACTAAAAATATCCATTAACAGCTTGAACATAATTCAGAAGATTAATGGTATGAAAATAATTTAACTGATACAGAGAGTGCTACTCTCTTGGGATAACTGAGTTTTCAGTAGGAAGCACGAGGGTAACGCTGGCCTCAAAATGTGGTTAGCATGGGAAAGCTGGTATTTTTAGCATCATCTTTTAAAGCACAATCTGGAAGCTTGAATATGGAGAGTTTATATATCTTTTCAATTGTAAAACTTTTCCATACCTGCACAGACTACAAAGACCAAAATCCCCCACCACAAGTTTTCCTCTGAATTTCAACTCCATCCCCAAAACGCTGTGGCAATTCTTTACTTCTGTAGCTAATTGCTCTAAGTTCTAAAAGTGCCAAATAAAAGTGCTGGAGGTTGAGATTAACCCACCATTACTCGAAAGCGAACACAACACCATTTTTCTGACTTTATCCATCTTGGCCTGTATTTCCTGAGGGTACAGAACTTGGCTGTGCGTTGCTTGGGTGTAATGAACAGGCAGTGCTTCCATAAATACCGGGGTCCAGCTTCTGAGCTGACGCAAATTGACTCAAACAGAGCTAAGCAGCCTGACACCAGCTGAGGAAACAGCTCTGTAGATCTAATTATACATACAGCAAAAAAAGGCACTGAGAACCCGAGCTCAGTTCAGCCCATTCGACATAATTAACTGTACAATAAAATGTTCTGTTATCAAATAGCTCGCTTCTTTTGAAGCTCTCACTTTCTCATTCCTGCAATAAGCACATCTAAGAAGAAATTCATTCTTGCACCCTGGAACATTTGCACCTATCCACATCAGAGGCTGCTGTTTTGTGCCTAATCCCAGCTACTCTGGAGAGAAAAGCAAAATCTCCAGCTGGGTGCCACGACCGCAGAATGAGACTCTTTTGATCATGATGTCCATCAGTCCAACTGGAGTCAGTCAGTCGGGATCAGGACCACAGCCACGTTCTCCAGTTCATTCTACAGATTTCCAGAGGCTGGGAAGCTCTCAAATATGGAAAAAATGGTATGGATTGAATTGGTGACCTGAAGGTGAAGGACTCACTAAATCCTCTCCAGGGCTTCCCTCTGCCTCTCTTCTCTAGTCCTCACTCTGAAAACAAAGACCCATCTATAAGAAGCCCTGTTAATTTTGGGAGGGGGGAAGGCAGTCATTAGCATGCCTCAGTTACATAAAGGGTTCATTCCTTAAACTCTTTGTCAATTCATTACTCCAATTTTCGACAAAGACTCCTGGATTAAATCCGTAAGTAAATGGATTTATGTCGTTTAGTCACTCAGATTTTAAAACTCTCCAGAGCTGCACTGCATTACCCTACTCCTTCAAGAGCTGATGTGCTATTCCCACAGACAACATCTATTAAATCATTAGATCATTATTTTCTAAACCAAAAACCCCTACGTATTCCAGCAACTTGCCCCCTGGAATCAGGGTATACAGAGCCTGAGAACTATTAAGTTAAACAACTTTTCTTTGGTTATCTTAGTTTTATTTCTCCCTAGAAGCCTTTAAGCCATTCACAGCAGTCCCTGACAGAATGTGCTGGAATACAGTAATATATCAATTAACTACAGTCAACCAGCTGCTAATACTATTTCTCCAAAATGTCTTCATTATTAATGGAAAGCATTGTGGTGTGGCAACATGCTCAAAAACTGACTGAAAAAGAAATTATGACCCAGTTCTGTGAATAATTATATTGCATTTCCTGTCATTTTCCTATCACATTAATTAGTACACTTGTGGTTTAAAGTTCACAGAACCAATTTGACCTCTTTAAGCAAAAGCCCACAGAGGCCACCCAGCCAGCAAAACCTTACACTTGTCAGATATTTTCATTTAACAAAGCTTCATAAAATATACACCATCTATGGCTTCACATGCACAGATACTTTCAATAACCACTGAATACTCCTTCCAAACCACTTTCTTGAACATTTAGGGAAAAAAAAATAATCTGGAAGAAAAATACCAGCTCTAAATGACTGTGCACGGAATTACTCACACGGGTGCTAATTAATCTAGCTGAAAACTGGGACGTGGCAGCTCTGGAGACTGCTGGAAAATACGGAGCCCTTGTGGCTCCAACATCACAAAGTCAAACACGGTGCGAGCAACGCGGGTCCGAGGGGGCACAGCACCTTCAGCCTCTTCCTCCTTTCATCCTGCTGGGCAATGCCACTACCCTGGGCAGCAAGGGACTTCACAAAATACCTTAGACACAAGTTGTTTCCAAGATATACACTGCACTGCCCTTCAAGTCTCATTATTTTTCTAAACAAATGCGAATTTGAACACCGATACCGTGCGTAATAAAAAACAATGCATCATTAAAACACAAACTCGCTGCGTTGTAGTTCAGAGATAGTAAATGGTTTGATAGCATTTTCTGTTCAATTTTGTTTTAAATAACAGCTGTCTCTGCCTCTTGCTGTCCCTGCAGGAAGAAAAATCAAAACTAATGCAGGAAAAAAACCACTATTCCCATCCTCCTTTCCAAAAGCAATTCTTTAACTAGTCAGTCAATTCAAATCTAAAAATAGCTGGGAAAAAAAAAACTTGGGAATAAAAAAGAATGCCTTCTTAATTGCATATTAATTGCTATACCCAATTGTAACTTTTGTTTTTCCCTAGCAAGTATCATCATTTCTGCCATTATAAGGCTCTGGAGAATTGTGCCAACAGAGAATGTGCATGTCAAATAATTGATTCAACCTGCCACTTCCCCACAGGGTCAATAAGGAGCAGCTGGACTTGAAATCCCTACCTAAAAACAACAGCTGCAGCACACCAGATAGACCCAGAGTGGAGGTACAGCCTTTGTTTTCCACATGCTGATCCAAAGCACTCAGCTCAATGCCCAGGCAATAAAGCAGAATATAAATAGACAAGTTCACCACTCACGCAGGGGGCAGAGCAGGGATAGCTGAAAGGAAGAAACTGCAAAGCGAAAAAGTACAAAGGAGGGGAGAGCAAGGCATACTGGAACCTGCCAGATCCCTGTATCTGCAGGCCATTTTTACTCCCTGTCATTGTTTTGGACACGTTGGACATCCAAGATCAACTTTTCCAAGCAGGACGCTTCAGAAAACCCACGGGCTAAGGGTGCACTTACAAGATCTATGGCAGATCTCTCTTTCAACTAAGATATCTTTCAACTTCAGTTCTGAAGTTCAGGCAATGCTCTGGGAAAGAGCCAGTGCCAGCCTTCCCTGCCCCTGCTTATTCCCATCCAGGGTCCCCATGGCTATCCACACCTGCCCCAGATCTTAGCTCACCTGACAGCAGGATGCCTTTTGCCCACATACACAACACAGAAGGTGACCATGAATCACCAATGAAGACAAGTTACTCATCACTGAGCTGGAAATCCCAGTTCACTGGGCAATCTCACATTGAAGCAGCATTTCTGTGTGGTATTATGTACCTACAATTCTTTATTCTCTTAATATCTCAGAAAAATTTTATAGTTGCTTATTTCCCTCTCAGCTTCTGCTGTTTGGAGGCATCGTAGAAGCTAGATTTATTTCTGGAGTACCGTGGCTATAAACTGCACATCATGGGATTGCCCCCCAAAGACCTCTCTGTCTCAAAGAGAGCACTGCACAAACTGAAGCACCACGCTCACACTACCACAAGTGCTAATAGATAAACCACTGTGGTTTTTGCAGATGCTCCTGCTTTCAATGTGGGAGCTAATTCAGGCTTTCTCTCTATCTTCTATAACAAGCACTAATGCTGCCACCCTACTTGGACTTGGCAATTCCTGAGTGTCCCTTCCAACTCAGAGCATTCTGTGATTCCATGATTAAGGATCCTTAGGCTGCTCTTCCTTGTTAGCAGCCGTGATGCAACAATTCCTTCATGGCAAAAACTGTACCTCTAGTAGAATTTAGGAAGGCTTTGAAGACTACTGTCAGTCTGTAGAAGCTTACCCGCTGGATTTCCACTCAGAGCACTGAAGCATTACAAGTATCTTTGATGATTTCCAGCCCAGCAATTTCTTATATACACAACTCCACCTTGCTAATAAGTGATTCAGCACCAGCAGCATGCCAGGCATTTCCCAAACTCCCAGGAAAGGCTCACACTCCATCTGACAAGCACACACACATAAGCAACCTGTAGTTATAGTGAAGTTTCAGTCTCATATGAGATGCCCCATAAAAATCACACCAGATAAAAAATGTCTACGATATTCTACAAATCTAAGCACACACATTAATGAGCTATTGCAGTTATGCTATGTAACACTGTATCAAATTCACAGAATCCAACAAAAATCAAAGGACGTGGCACCTCATCTGATTGAAGGGAAACATATTTGCTTTGTAAATGTTAATGAACTTTATGTGGTATCTGTAGGGAGAGATTTCAACAGGGAACACAGTCAGCAGGACTACAGCCCTTCATTTCTACTGTCCCTCCTGAAACCTTTCCCACAGGAGGTTATCATCATACAGATCATTTATTACTGTATGCAGCCCCAAGGAGAGCTGTTGGTTTAAATGCCCACAGGGAAGAGGTTACCATCCAACAGGCACCAGGAATTCAGGGGGGTCAAAGTGCTCTCTGACAAGTTTGTTTCATATTAGGTTTGAGCACTCCCTCCTGTAACAATAAGCACAACAAGAAGCAAAAAGGGAAGTTCTAAGACTTGTTTCCATACATGGAGAAGACATTTGACATGCACTTTCCAAAAAAATGTAAAAGCAAAAAGAATAAATGAAATGATTCACATAGACTGCAGTTTGTCTATGAACCTATCCACCACCATCTCAACTAAAGGATAAGACTATTGATATATAAATACAAGACTGAGGTTTTCTAACCTTTTGGATCACAAACCCAAAGAGGCTTTAAATGAAAGGGGAAATTTCCAGCAGAAAAGCCTAAAAATCACACATAAAATGCTTCCCCCAGCCTGAAAATATGTAGCTAGATTGAAGTTTAAATGCACAGTGCCTTATAAGTGAGTGGAAAAGCTGTATGGAAGAAACCAGAAAAGAATGCAGAACCTGAAAAATCCCTTCCCTGTACATCATCCAATCTAGGAAATTTAGACATGGGTCCCTGAAAGGCCCTCGTTTCTTGCCAGGGGGAGAAATCAGAGGCACACCTATTCCCCTGGATGTACTGGCTACTGATCATGCAGATGAAGATACAGCAGCTGATTCTTAGTATTTCTTCTCAGCCTGCAGTACTAAAGAGCCGGGCAGTGTCCTACCTAGGGCTATCTTAGGTCTGGTAGCAAAGATGAGACAAATAAACTAGCTCAGGGAAGTTCAATGCTCCTGGCTCAGAAATCCATCCCAAACTCACTTCTGGAAAATGTAAATTTACCCCTGAATGAAAACGTGCTCCTGAATCAGGATGAAGACAGGCAGAAAAGAAGAGAGACACGGCAATGCCGACCTTGTTATTTACAAGGCGTAGCTGCAAGTCAAAACTGTGCTCTGTGCCATGAAAACTTTCATCTCAACTGTAAAATTATATTGCTTTTAAAGCTACTTAATTCTGCTTTCACCCTCACCTGTATTTATCATCTAACCACTGGTTGTTTTTTACTTATTTTACTAGCCCCAAAGTATATTCATCCTTTTTTTTTTTAATGTAGGTAAAAAGAAAATAAGGCCTGAAGAAATTAATTCTATTTAGATTTAGTAGCTGTGAACAGTCTATGCTTGTAAAAAGTTAATCTTCATTTCTTTATCTCATGAGACATCAGGTTAGAAATAAGGAGAAACCTGAGTAAGTCTCTGTGTGGTGTTTGTTCGGAAACTCTTCCCACAAAGCAGTGCTTACAATTCCTATGGAAGGGAAGAGTTTCATAGCTCACCTAATTTATTTTCCACTTTTTCATTAATCCCGAATAAATGAAAGAATCACATAATCTGTCCTGAAGTCTAAGTAGGAAGGTGATATGCACCCTTAAACTCTGCTCACATTTGAGTTTAAGCAATTTGTTCTGTATTAATTTTCAGTTATTTTATCTTGGAAGCCTGCCACCATTCCCATTTCCACAGGCCCTCATTGTCAATGCTCTCCACATCCACAGTGCTCTTCTCATCTGTTCTGTCATTTCATATTTAATAGACAGACCTATTTTTCACCTTCCCAGGAATACAGTAGGATACAGAACCTATGAAGTATGTGGCCAATACCATCTAACCTATTAAATGTCAGAATCATATATCTCAAACTATATGTCAAGATGCTGAAGCCCAGCAGCAATAAACTCATTCTGTTCCTCATTCTGGCTGTAAGGATCCATGTGGGTTTCCTTCTCTTATATTTAATTGTGACCCACTGCTGATGGCTGATACGGTCAGAAATTATGGCAGGATTTGGCCAGATCTTAGATGGGAAAGTGGAATAAAACCTAACAAAATATTCTGTTTACAGTCATTTCTTTCATACCAGTTTGGTTCTTCAGAGGGTGATTCAATGTTTGCTTCATTATGAGATTCACCCAATGTATTTTTCTTTTGTATTTCAGTATTATTTCACCCCCACATTCCACACTGTACATTCTGTTTTGGGAAGAACTACAGGCAAGAGAAGTGAATTTAAACCAAACCCAAGTGTCTCCTTTCCAGGAGCAGAAAGCCCCGTGAGTCTGTTGGAAAAGGACACCCAAGGAAGCCACCAGGGCTCTGCAGGACACCTGGGCAGTGCCAGCAGGAACCAGGACGTGCCCTTGCCTTGTGCCATCCCCATCCCTGGGGCCCTGGCTGGGCAGACAGCCTGGCCAGCAGCTGGGGCCCATCCATTCCACCTGGCTCCTGCCTGTGCTGGCTGCCAGCAGAGCCCATCCTGGCAGGCAGCCTCTCCCAGGAGCCTCCCAAAGCTCTGTCTCCACATCAGGAGCTTCCCTGCAAGGCTGCAGAGAGCAGGAGGAAAACCTGATCCATCTCCTTCCTGTTATCCCATCTCAGCTAAGACCCAGCTGTAATCCACTCAGTTCAGACAGAAATCACAACAGATTTACTAACGTGAGGAGCTCAGAAGCAAAACAAAGATTGCAGCAGCAACTCCTCCATTACTCATGGAGTATTTTATCCATGAGTCCCACTGGAGCTACGTGGGTTGTTATTCCTCAGTTATTTATTCCTACATACACACAGGGTGAGGAACACAAGCTGATTTAAACTCCCCATTAGGGCAGCAACAACAACTGAATCCTTCCAAAGTGAAGGCTGGACCTCTTCTGCATTGCATTCATTTGAGGAGCCAGTTGAAATCATCAGATTTCTGCCTGAAAGTCGGTACAAAAATAATGGGATGTCATCCTGATCATTTTTGTCATGCAAGAAGTAACAAGAAGGAAAAAGAAGCCACTGTTTTTACTTGTTTTTAAGTATTTTTTCACACTGCTCACCACAGTTGCAAGGTCCCTCCAAACACCCAGAAATCACAAGAAAAAAAAAAATCAAAGAAACCAGACAAAATCTCAGCCCTGAACAGATAATTTTGTTAATTTGTAGAATTTTGAAGCTATCCAGGCTCCTGTTATCATAACTGCTATTAAACTGTAAGGATAAAGAGAACAAATTCTTTGGCAAATCTCAATTATTAGATAGTTAACTGCTGCAAACACGAAAGAACCCATGCAGAGCCCTGTTCTGTATTAGTGACCCTCATTAGCTGCAGCAGAGGTACTGAAGGTGTTTCTGATGCGGTACACAAAGGTCAGCCAAATCTTTACAAAGATGTATTCAGCGAAAACATCTACACTACGCATGGATTTCCTTGATTTTGAACAATTTTAGAGGGAAGAGCTGACTTTAGAAGAAAGCCATGTCTCCAGATCCTTCCTCCCAGTTGCATTGTGGTCACTAACGAGCATCTCAGAAACCGCACCACAGGACGCTGCCCTGGGACATTCCCAGCCATCACGAGCTCTAACAGCTCTGGCCAGGAGGGATCCTTCCTGCCTGTTTCTCAGGAGCTGGAGCAAAAACACCAAAAGCCTTTCAAGTTAATAAATAAAGTATTATGTGTAACAAAGACAGGCTTTGTCCACTTCACTTTATCACTTCTCTAACTAAACAGCAGCCTGAAGAACATATAAGAAAAGCATTGCTGCCTTGGTAGCTGCCTTATCATTTCAGAAAATGACTTGTCTGTTGGGATGATAGTTGGATTGGGGCTTTGGGGACAGCATTGAATCTCTCTGAGCCTGGTGAGAGAGCAGCTACACAGAGCAAATAAATCATTTTAATTTTGTACCAGTTGAAAAGCATTTTTTTTTCTCAACTTCAGCAAGATGACAGTGGCATGATGGCTGATTTTCATTTCAATCAGAGCAGCATATGATTACCACCTAATTAGAATGTAGAAATAGAAAGGAGATCATTTTTTAACCTACCCAAGAGAACAGTGCTGGGGGAGGGGAGGAGATTATGTTAATCAAGTGATACTGGCATATCAGAGAGACCAAAATAGCCGGATGAATTTTTATCGGCACCCTCGCTGTCCTTGAGGATATGTCAGTGGCTTCAATCAAAACCTGTTTTTTCAGAGCTTTATTTCTGAGTAAGGAATATTCTTCAAAATAAATACATGTCACTGCAGGCCTAAACCAAAAGATATTGCCTGGGGCATAAATACAAATATTTCTGTTAAAATTTCAACATGGTTTTGTTGACAACTGTAAAACTATAAACATGAAAACCAACAAATCAAAAGTAGAAGTCATGCTGTCTTCAGGGAAGTTGTTTGCCTTAATAACCATGTTTGGGTTCTTTTTTTTTTTAACTTGCTTCCATTAATTATATACTGCCAGCTAGCTGCTCCAGTCCTTTCTGGAATACATGTTGAAAGTAAGTTGCTCTGCCCTTGGGGAATCTAACTGAGGTTACATTAAATGCAACTGCATCAGGCAACATTTTCCAAGACACACTGGCTCCATCTGCATCCTTCTGCAGAGATAAAGACTAGACCTCGTCTCAAGATGCCACTTTGGTTAATTACCTCTGAAGAATGAAGAGCCAGAATTAAATCACCGAGGCCACTGAAAGGAGGGGGGTTGAGAAATGAAAAACAAAATATAATTAATATTTAAATGATCTCTCAGACAAGCCTGCCTTCTGCAATAGGGGGCGGTGGAGCTCTGCTGCAGGGCACCCACCTTGGAGCGTGCCTAACCAGGCAAATGGGCTTCCTCACTAACGTTTTTGTCAGGAGGAGTACAGCAAGTGTGATCCTGACCACCTCCCCACCTCCACCAAAGCAGAGTTCCCCTCATTTCAGCTGGACCGAGATTTGGCTCGTCCTGCTTGCTGGAAATGTTCGCTTTTATTTTTTTGGCTGTGGGATGGTATGTAACAACCTGCCAAAAGACAAGGACCTAAGTCTCACGTGCTTCAGGCAAAATAAGAAAAAAGTCTCTCTTCAGCAACAACTCCAGTGAAAAGGAATCAAGGATGTGTTGATTTATTTCCCATTTCTGTGCTTTTAATTTGTATCAGTTATTTCAATGGCACATACATTGCCATTGCACTTTCCTCGCTGTTGTTCTACCAGGGCGTGTAATAAATGTTGCGAGATATTGTGCAAGAGAAAGAACAATACTTTGAACTAAATGTGCTGTTAAATTAAAGTCTTTTCTTGAACATTAAAAAAGTCCTGAGGCTTTTCATGTCAGTGTATTGTATGTTGAGGCATCCATTTGGATCTTTCTATTTTTTATCCTTTTGAGAAACATAGCAAAGTAAAACTAGTTCATTTCTATCATTGCAAACATTCCCAGAGATCTTGCCACAAAAAACCAAAGATAACCTTCTCCCCATGATACCTAATGATGTAGGGGTCCAGCATTTAAAGTTGCCATAATGTTTTTGAGATACCATCACAGGAAATCGATTAGCTGGCAACACCTCAAACCTTTGCCAAATTATCCCAGAAAGAAACATTCTGACCCGTTTAAAGAACTTAACGTGCATTTTAGAAATGAATCCCAGGGTGCAATTTCCTAAAGAGTGGACTCCAACTCTATTTTGTGCTCTGAAGAATTCTATTAAACCTCTAGAGCACTCTGTGCCTGTGAAAACACCGTTTGCTGAGGAGATAGCCTCGGTGGGCTGCAGTAAATTAACCACTGCTGCTGACCGAGGCCAAACGGGGGAGTCTGCTCCAAGGGATTTCTACACTTGCAGCACAGCACCATTCACCAGCCTCTAAACGAGATTTGCCCCCTGGCCTGCAAGTCAGCAAACCTTGGTGTAAAGCATGGCCAGAGATTAGTCTGACTAAGGGCTTCATTTCAAGAGCGGAACCGTGCTGCTGTTACTCACAGCTGAGTGCAGATCACTACTTAAAAATTAGGTTGTTTTTCCCAGCCAACTTCGTGTAGTTGAGTTTTAGGCTGCTGGACTATGGTGGCAGGATGTTGAGTAAATTACAACAGAAATACCTCTCTGTTGCTTTGTAACAATTAACCTCGGGAAGGAGCTAACTCCATTTGCATGGTAATGAGACATTCATCTAAGTGACATCAGAGTTAAGCATGCTAATAAGTTTTTATACAAACACCTGAGGGGTCAAGCACAACCACGGGCTTGGGTAAGAAAACCTTTTATTAAATGCAAATCACTTGTCTTTTAAATACTATGACAGAGACATTTGCAGGACTCTAACACAGCTTGCAGGAGTCATTCAAGTTACCTTTTCAGGCCCCTGGGCTGACTGAGGAATACAGCAACTGACTTATTTATATTTTGAATTAATATCGATATCTAAAGCATCTTCATTATAGCATCAAAGGAAATAAGTACTACAGGAAGGTAGAGAGGTGAAAACAAGAACATTGCCTTATCTTTCCTAAATTTGTCACAGATTCTGGGTTGCTGGAAGGCAGAGACACGGCTGCTGTAGAGAACAACACAAGGCTTGGAAATTTGTCAGCTTTCCCTCTTATTCACCTACCTATTTGTGCCAGCTATACTGCAATGGAGGCAGACTCCCCAGTGAGCGTGCTATCCATCTTGCACTAAAACTTCTCAAATTCAATCACTCAGTTCACATTCCACAATCAAAGAGGTTGAGCCCTTGGTGAGTGGTTGGGTCCAAGGGCATAACTGGCTGCCAGACTCCTTTGGGACCAAAGGAGCAGAGCCTTCTCCCAGGTAAGGCAGACTGCAGAACAGAGGTTGAGGGAAAGGGGCTGGCTTTGATTAATTTAACTCTGGCAGAGCCAAGTGCAGGCTGCCAGCAGGACACACCAACTCACCCTGGCAGCGTGGGCAGTGCCAGGGGAGCAGGTTTGGTCAGTGGTACCAGGAATGAGGTGTGGGCAGCACACTGAAAAGCTACCCTCCTGCCACACTGTTGGAGGTTTTGCTCCCAGACTAGAAAATGTGAATTTACATATCCAGTGGGTGTGGAGGGAGCTGATCAGTCTTTAAGACATAACTTTGTGGAAAGGACTGTATCATATGGCTGTGTGCAAGAGGAGGAGACTGTGTTAAAGCATGGACAGTCCTCTTCATTCCATTGCTGCATGATGAGGTCCTTTGGGGAAATGCTTGGGTAATATATAATATTACTACTCAAACCCCAAAATCTAGTCCAAGGGAGTAAGTGTACACAGCCCTGGAAGGGTTCAAGGCCAGGATGGATGGAGCCCTGAGCAGCCTGATCCCACAGCAGGGGTTGGAACTAGATGTGCTTTTATCCAAAACATTCTGTGATTCCGTAACAATACCAAATGGATCAGACACCTGGCACAGAGCTACGCCAGCTCTTTTAAACCAGAGAACTACATTCACCTTGCTGAACACGTTAAATAACAGCAACCCAGTAATGGTATGGTTCCCAAAGATCCCTTTTACCCGTAAGTTACTGCTGTCCTCAACAAAATTAAGTATCTTTATTTTGCTGCTGTCCTGGTTTATGACAAGTAAAACACGCTAGTATACCATAATCTAAAACTTAAGCCAGTGGATTGTGGAAAAACCTTAGGAAGAGGGTAAGCTTCCTGTGAGAAAGTACAAAGCGGTGGATAATCAAACCCCCAAAACTTATCTCGACAGAAACCTAATACTCCACATCCTTTGAAAGCCTAAAACAACAACTCTGGGGGAACAGCTCTGAATCACCATAACCAGTAATGTGCAATAATTGCACCACCCATGTGCCTTCAAGTGCATCAAACAGAGTGAGACCTCCTCTTGGTGAGGCTGGGGTTCAGGATGTTAGGAAAACAACACTTAAGACAACAACTATGAGCTATAATAGTCCAAACTGAAAAACCAACTGTGGTGTAAGGTGAGCAGGATAACTTCAAATAATTGCTTTGTGGTTAGGACAGCCTGGGCTCCTTTCACTGTCCAAACATTATAAACTACAGCTGCTTATTTAAAAGTAATTCTGGTTAAATTGGAGTTTGTGAGGAGCAAGGCAGGAGGTGTGTACACAATAGATACTCAGCTTTTGAGGAAGAAAAATTCATTTCTGGAGCAAAAGACAAAACCAAACCTTTTAGCCTATTCAAATCACGTGGTAAAAATGAAGCTAGAAGAAATGACAAGATGGTAAGCACCACAAACACACTGGTTCTAGCCTCACACATCAACGTTGGAATTACAAACAGACAAGATCCCAAAAATGTAAGTTTAGGGCTAAGCTGATTCGATTTAGGCCCAGCAACCAACTGCTCAGTGCTACAAAGGATCAGAGTCCAATACGTATGCACTCCCAGGTTTGAAAATCTCAATTGTACCACTCAAATGTCAACATATTCCTTCCTCTTAATTCAAACATGGCCAAAAACCCCAAAACAAATTACATAAATCCACTAAATTCATACTCTGACATATCAGATTCTTGGGAAAAAATAGGCTCCCTGAATATACAGCTAGAGAAAAAACCTGCTAATTATGTCCTTGTACACAGTGCCTCTCCACTGAATGCTCTGTTCAATGTTTTCTGACAAAATACCAAACAGCTTTAACTGTCAGAAATCTGCTGCCTGTTGTCATAAGGGAAGAGGCAGACTGTCAGTTTAAGACACGATTATTTGATTTGTTTTGCCTCTTTTTTGTTGCACTTCTCCAATCCAACACTAGGAACACACAGACAAACCCGAGAGAGGGGAGAGATGCAGATCGTTCTGTTAAAAGCATTTTTTGTCTTGTACAAATAATCACTATTATGTTGCTACTGGAAGATGACCAACACTATTAAAAATTCACATATTTAGTGAGTGTTTCTGGGAAAAGGAACACTTAATAGTAAGCAAACCAAAAGATTAATGAAAATAGAAAATAGGATCCTACAGATCTTTACTGTAAAGTGACCTGTGGAACACCACTGACCTTTGGTGGCCGTTTCCACTGACAACTGGTACGCACATTTCCTTTCCATGAATCTCCTCGTTATTATCCAAAAACTCTGACACTCAGAAACAGCTCAGGAAGAGAACAGTCTCCAGCTTTGCCAAGAAAGATTACACAATGCACAGGAAATGCACAGCATGGTTTCAAACAAAGGTTTTTCCTTTGAACTCTAGTAGAGCTTTTAGTTATAAAAATCTTCCCCTGCCTATATTGTCCCGCTCTGACTTCACTGGTCTTAAGACTAAACAGTAAAAGACTTCAACTCTCAAGCATATGTTTACTCTTTTCATTGTTTTGGAGTCAAACAAAAATTTGAACAGAAAAATTATTTTACTCCATACCTCATTGTGATTCGTTCTTAACCATTCCTTTATAGTGTTAAGGGCAATGACAGCAGCAGGCTCATTTGGAAAACCTAAAAAGAGAAGAAATGAGAAATAAATAAAAGGCATATATTTCTTTTATATATATAAGAGAAAAAAAAGAGAAAAATCTGGGCTTTTTTCTTCCTATTCTTTAAAATGTTTTGGAATTACAGTTGGTCAACTCACTTCTTCACAGATTTGTATAAAGGGTTTAGGTAACACCTGTTATATTTGTCCCCAGATAAATAAATTGAAAATAGGCACAGCAATGCTTTATTGGACTTTTCTTTTTTTACTTTAGTTAAGAAAAGTCCACTGCTCATGAGAAGAAGAAACAATAGAGAGCTACACATGTGTCATACCAGGCAGGCAAGCATTCAACACATCTATCACAGTAACAAATACTCGGCTTACATTTCATGGCAGCAAGAAAAATTCAGACATTTCTTAAGGCATCAGGGCTTTCTTAAGGCTTTCTTTTCTCTAATCCATCTGTCAGCAAAACTGTACCACACTATGACCCCAATGCCACAGGCCTTATAAAGAGAGAAATGTTTGAGTTGGAAATCTCTCCATTTATGACCTAAATCGTAACAAACAGCTTTGGAAATTAAAGAATTCATGAAGCATTAGCATATGAACCTAAGGCCTCATGTTGCATGATACATTAGCAATAGTAATTCCCTCCAGCACTAAACAATATCAAAAATCTTTCCAGGGATACAGACTTTCTTGCTTTGATGGTTTCCACCTATCAAATCCAAGGATGCTTTCATTACTTAGGCACCTTAATTTAATTTGCCTTTAAATTCCTAACTTGGGGGCAGCAAATCATTTGTGTGAGGATTTAAAAATAAGACCCCGTAAGCTGCATGGATCGCTCTCGGTGGGTTGGATTAATAGAAGAGGCTTTGAAGAGGTGGAGCTGCAGGCACAGTGGACAAGCAAGCAGCAGGGTTAGCAAGAGTCCTGAAATGTGGCATACAGCCGTGTAGGTACAGCCTTTCACACATCATACACCACCCTTGCACCACAAACTGAAACACCAAGACTACAAAAAATTGCAGATTTTCAGCTTTTTGACTTGTATCTTCTTTAACCCTTTTCTCAGAACTTGTGCAATGCAGGATTAGGAAAAAAACCCAACCCAAACCAAAATCCCTGCACTGAAACACGTTCCCAAAACACTGCTCCCTGTACATTGACTGCAAAGATTTGCTCCAGCAGCATGTGAAATGCTTTGAAGTGACAGATGCCAACCATTCATCAAGAAAAGCAAGTAAAATCATCAATTTTGGGTAATGCCAACATTTAGCATGTGCTTCCATTGAATACATTTCTCAACAACGCATAGTTTCACATTTTAAAAAAATATACTTACCAAGTCCAAAATAACAAAAAAACCTAGCTAAGTCCCTGCAAATGTTACTGTGGATACTTCTGTTGCTGCTGGGAAAATAAACCCTTCTAACATTTAATAATGCTGCTGATGTCATCGAGGCATATGTCTCATGACACCAACTAACGACCGCTAACGAAACCCAAAGCAGGGACTTCCAACAGCCTCATTTCCATAATATAAAGTAACAGAGCTCCAAACAGACCATCTGCTCAAATTAGTGATATCCTAGCTAACAAACTGGGACTTTTTCCACACAGAAATTCCATACCCTGAGCATGGTAGCTCTGCCTGGACACAGAATGAACACCAAACACGTATTTCAGACAGCTGATGTGCTATTGTTCATGCACTCACTCAATGGTTTATTTTCAGAACAATTCTCCCTCCAGCAAGATTAACTTCTCAGGCTTGTTTTTCACTCCCTTGCAGCAGGTTGGCCAAAGTGGTGATAAAGCACAGTATAGGATCTCCCCCTAAATTGTACACTGTTTAGAAACTGCTGCCATTCTAGGGAGTCTTAAATGGAATGTTCTCTAGAAAACCGGTGTTCAATTACTACTAAGTCACCACAACCTGTCAAGGAAACAGTTCAGCAACCTAAATAAACAGCCTTGAATTCTGTGTATGGTTTCAGGAAATATGTTGAAATCCATCAGAGCCTTTCATGATCAGCCAGCCCCTCAAAAGAATCACCTAATTAGCATTTTACACACATTTCTGGTGATTTTATGGAAAGGATTATTCTACTGACTGTTTGAAGATGGAAGGATGGAATTAGCCTCCTGTTGCACCAGCACAAAAGCCCCTGTGTCTCTAATTCTCAAACAGAAATACATTTTTGTTTACAGGACTGGGTTAAAGGAAGATAAAGTGAGGTGGGCTCTTTCAAAACATACTTTTGCATTGCTTTTATCTCGAACCTACATTTGCCTGCCATAGCATTTCTGCTCTGCTCCCATCTGCACCCCCATCCCCCCTTTTCCCACTTCCAGCCAGAAAGCAATCTCTGGAAGCATGTGGGAATCAAATTACTTGAGAGAAATGAGCTCGAGGTGCCTCACAGCTTACTGACTGCTGGAGCAGCAGCTCAGGCAATTCTGGCTAAAGGCTCAATTTCACAAAAGATAAAACAGGTAAAGTAATGAGTGACACTGGGCCGTGTTACTGCAGTGAGTGCTCCTCCAGCATACTGAAAAGGACAAGGGCACAAAAAAAGCACACGCTGGCCACCAGGTACAGGGCTTCACTGTGTTTATCTGCCTGGAGAAAAAGAGAGGGTTGGCAGGTTGTACCCGCCCACAGACACAGGTATCTAACTCGGGCTGGGCTTCCCACATCCTCCACTGCCACAGCAAACACCTTGGCAACACACCCAGCTGTACAACAACAGTGCAGGCTGTGTCTGCTTCAGCACGTGAGAATTGCACTGCCACCATCTGCATTCTGCAGTGCCAGCTGATCACCTCCCACTGTCCATTACCAGCATCCCAGCTCCTCCAGCACAGCAGGATCCTGGAGATAAGCAACTGCTCCTCTGGTGGCCCTGTGAGTGCAGGAGCCACCCTCTACAGCACAGTTTTCACCATCACATTAAGTGCACCTCATCTGAACTCTACTGCTTTTGGGATGCCTTTGCACAGATACTGCCCACAGTGACAGCCCAGGAAAGCTTTCTGAGCCTTCAAACTTAGTATTTTACAACTCTTTCCAGGGCTTTACCAACTTATTCCTGGAAATTGTAGCTCTGATGTGCGCAAAGGCTGGCAAAGCAAGCTCTAGGCTCTGTGAGTCCTTGCACTCATCATGGCCATAATTTTCCTGCAAAGGCATGATAAGATATGGCAGAATTATTTTGATGTATCTGATACAAAATAAATGTGCCGTTTTCCAGGAGGAGAGTGTGGAGAAGAACTGAGATAGCAACTAGAGATACACACTGACATTCCCATTACATTTTGTATTTATTCCCTGGAACGCAACTGGCAAGAACCTAAGTCCCCCTGTTTCATCAAAGTACAGAAAATATGCAATCAATTCCCTGTTGTTGGACACCCTTGTGTAAATGCTCAGTCTTTTGTGCTTGGGGAGATTCAGTGCAGAAAGATTTACTCAATAGTGAACGTCTGTTTGCCTAATTTATCTGTGCAGTATCAGAAAAACGTCCATAGCATAGCAGACTATTCTGAATTGAAGCGTAGGTCCACAAGGATCACAGCGTCCAACTGCTGGCCCTGCACTATGTTCTTCAAAGCATAACAGTGCAACAAGGATTTTGTGACAAAACTAACAGAAATCTATTTCAGGGACTCCCCAACTACATGGAGATGCTGATAGCTTGATCTGCCTCTTCTACTGGTCCTGATCCAGTCATACAAAAAATGTCTAACAGTCAGACAATGCCACCTCACATGAAAAGCCTATTAACAAAACACAGGTATTAAGTAATCAGACTTTAATGTGATCTATCTGAGGATTAAGAGAACAGATTGAAACAGCAGGTCTGTAATGCTAACAAGCAAATGTCAATCCAGAAAAATCACTTCAGTAGCTGTAGGGATAAGTGTTATAATTTGTCAGTTTAACTGAGATGCCTAATGCTTTCTGTAAATCAACTCATCCTGGTATAAAAAGGTCTGTATCCTATTTTGTTAGCACAGCCCAAGTGCTAGGCGGGTTTTTATTCATTTAAAACATGTTTCCTTCTCTAAGGATTCTAAAAGGCTCATCACAGGCTTAATATTCTTATTTGCCAGTTTTAATGATTTCATTTTGAAGCAAATCATGAAAAGAACCAAATGCACATCAACACAAATAATCATTATGTGTTTTCATATTTTCTCAGAAAAAGTATCTACACTGGCATATTTGTGCATATATCAAGATGTAACAGTTTGCAGGCTGTTCCTGTGTGCTAAAATCAACCCTGAGTCCTACAGCTTAATCAACAAGACGGTTAAAATGGAAAAGCTTCCACGTTTTAAGTTTATAAATTTGTCAGTATGTTTACAGATACATAAACGATGCTCTTCAAATAGTAGCTTGTCACATTTTTAAACTGTGGGGCTGCACTGAAGGCCATCTCTGCAGTAACTGTGACAGGGATCTCCACCGTGCGTCAAGCACTTGCTATGTGGGAATCATCAGCACCAGATGGCACGGAATACAAAGATGGTTTAAAGGAAAGAAAGGGGAAAGAAGAGAAAAAAGGTACTAAGCCTTTATTCCATACGTATTCTGAAACCCAGCATTATTGCTGGTACTGTAAATACCTTCTGAATCACAACCAACACACAAATAACTGCGCTTCACCGTGGCCACGTGGGTTAAGGCCAGCTGTTGCCAGCACAGATGACAGTGCTGATGACAATAAAAGAGAACAAATGAGACGCACAGCCCAGCATGCCCGAGGTAGGGTTAACTCAATACATCCACTTGTCCTTCAGCTGTGAAATAAACAGAATAATCCTGCAACTGATCCCATATAATCATCTTGTCAAAGATGTATTTTAGTCATCAAAACGAATTCGCTCATGCTAGGTTGATTGCCATTACCATGGTAAATCCCTTCTGTTTGGAAAGAGATGATAGTATTCTGCCAATAAGCTTATTGTGTTGCTATTCTTGAGCTTTTTGCTTTTTTCTCTCTTTCCTCTTTTTGTTTTTTTTAATAACCATTGATCACTTTTGTGGGCACTCATAACCTGGAAAGAAAGCAGCCTCATTTGGATCAGCCAGGTTGAAGACTAAACAGCAGAGCCATGAATCTTCTGCTAAATAACCTACCTTGCCTTATTGAACTCATTCGGCCAGAGAAAACCTTATTTGCTGTCCACTCACAAACTAACTGGAAGAAAGTGAAATTAAGCACTCTGAGAAGCCAGTAACCTTTCTGTTACCCCGAGAAACAAAGCTGCACCAATTCGCTGTATCCTTCACAGACTGTGCTACAGTAATTAATTATCATTCACGGAAAACAAAAAGGGGACACAAGAAATTTTCAAAATGCATAAACAAACCATTATTCTGAAGAAATTGTTATATGCCTCTCAGTTCCTCCCGAGAAAGGTACACACCTTTATGCTTTCCTTGAGTGAAAAATTCAGAAGCAACAGAAAACTACATGCAGTTCCTGCAGAATCATTTCCATTTGCGGTCAACTGACATGCCAGATGCAGCTGGTGGAAGGTGGTTAATAAAGAAACCCAAAAGAACTTTTCTGGTCTGATACTGTGACACAAAGCTGGCAGAGAACTGAAACAAGGGAGAGCCTTTCCTCATCCACCGAGGTGCACTGGGGAAGACAGGGATCCCTGGTGAAGAGGCTGGCAGGGACCTCTTGTGTGATCAGTGCATCAACTCACCTGCCCCACCTACACCTCAGGTGCTCTTCTGCTCTAGATCTGGGCTCAGCTTGAAGCAGTTGGTTGCCAAAATGTGGCTACAGGGCAAGACAAATGAGGTCACAGCTGGTTTCTCTGAAACGCACAGTATCACACCATGCTCCTCACACGCTGCCATGTGGATACCATTGGATAAACACCTGCCATGTGACTGAGGAAAAAGCGTCAGCTGAACAGACACACACTGCCAGCTATGTAGGTCATGTGAGCAGAGGCTGGCACCAATAAGTCTAAAGATTCCACTGAAGAAAAGCTAGATTTCAATTCCCTGAGTTGTTTGATATTTATTAATATTGGATGGGGGAAGAAGTTTTAGTGAAAATGCATTTACACTTGGACTACTGAGGAGAAACAGAGTTCTCCTACGAGTACCTTGCCATAATGCCATTCTGAAGGAGAGCTGCGTGTGTGTAAGAATTTCACTTTCCTGCAGTAGTCAGCAGAATTTTTTTTATTAGAAGCAAAGGTTTTGGTTGTGCTTCTCTAGCATTTGTAAAGGAGTATGCTTGCAGGGGATCACATCATGGAAAAATGGATTCTGTAGCAGTCTAGTAAACAAAACATAGCAAGCAACACTTGGAGATTCTGGGAAGCAAATCTGCTTCGTGCCTATGCTGTGTGATGGAGCTTTTCTGTCTGTCAGGGAATTTCTAATGCCCACGTAGAAAATTAAGGCTTCAACCCGAGCATAGTATGGGAAAGATCAGAAAGACACCAGTGAAAAACACTGAAAGGAAAAGGATCTCACAGCTCTGGCCATTAGCACTCTCCTGTGGGAGGAGAAAGCATACACAATGCAAATGCTGGTGGAAGATATACTCACACAGGTAGTTCTGCAATTATAAAAACTACCTATGAGAGTGCAAATGCAATGTCTGTGTAAATTACACAGCTGTTCTAACACATGTATGCAGCTGTTCCTGAACTCAAGCTCATCATTCTCCCTTAAATACACTTTATACCATAACCAGAATTGCTGTTCCAGGAACAAACGTTGCACAAAGAAAGGTTAATTGGAAGAGATTTTAAAATGTACATGAGCTTCCTAATGCAGACAATTAAATCTTCTGTTTTGCCATACACAGCAAGCAAGTTGGGCTTTAGGGTGGCAACATAATACAGCCAAAGTAATTTGAAACAAAGTGTAAAGCACTAGTCAGCTGTGAAATCTCCCATCATACACTGAATTGCACAGCAATGGGATATTGGCTCCAGTGTAGCTACAATTCCAACAAGGTTAAATATTTATTCTACTCACCGATTTAAATAAAAATGCCTTGTTGTTCTCAAGTGCAGCAAAGTGAAAGGAATCAATCCTACCCTCCTCAAGTGTCTTGCTAATGCCACAGGAGATAAAACCCAACCAAACCAACCCCCCACGCACCCGCAGGCTCCGAATTCCACTCGAAACTGGTACTTTCTCCTGAAGTGTGTGGTCCTGAGCGTCAGAGCTCCTTAACCTCCACTGACACCATCCCAGGCCCTCCCTGACACACACTCTCTCTGAGCACCGTGGGATGGATGAGCTGTTCAGCAGTGGGAATAAAGTAACGATTCTGGACCTTGCCGAGCGCTGCTCCTCACGGCATTTTGCTATTGATCACAGGCTCTAATTGAAGGCTCACCTGAAGCAGAAATATCCTTGATGTCCACTCCTTACTGAGTTTCTGATGTCTGCTAACAAATCTGCCACTTCTGGGCAGGGGGAGAAGGGGTAGGAATTGTTATCTGTGTTCTTTATAATAATAATAACGAGAGGCTCACTCATCTTGCTGACAGATCTTTGTGCAGACAGCAGGAGCCAGGAAATCGCCCTGAGGAGCACCAGACTGAGCTGGAGGAAGAGGAGGAGAGGGAGGGAGCATGGAACGTTTTGCTGCAAGATGGGGAGTGGGATTTTGGGAAGAAGGGCTGAATGTGAGAGAAAATAGCAGAGCTTTACTGGAGCTCTCAGTACTTTGCCTGGAACAGGCAGCACCAATGACAGGAGATACAAGAACTTGGGGAAATACATGTATATGATACACATGAGGCACCACAGCAAAATAAAGGAAGGTGGCAACACAGAAAGTCTGAGAAACTTCAAAGGGATCAAACACTCACAGGCAATAGCGAAAAAAATACAAAATCATTTCAAGAACACAGATAACATTGCCAGCTCAGCTCCAGCCTTTAAAATCACTCCCACCATGCTCAACTGCTCTGGCAGATGCAACACAAAAACCCACCTGGATTATCTAAAACCAACAGAGTATTTGGGGAAGGCCATCCACGAACAAGAACAAACAAAACTATCTGACACTGTTTCCACTGAAGCGCTGCTCTTATCTCCTCTCCAAGGGAAATCAAAGATTTCCTAAGAGCACATAATCAGCTGAAAAAATACATACTTACTCATTGTAAGTAAAAAAAAATAAAGAAAGGACATAAAGATGTTCTTTTATCTTTTTTTTTTTCCCAAAAGACATATGAGGAAGAAAGTAATAGGGCAGGTTGGGTGAAAAAGCAAGACACTATGTCTGGCACATTTAATCTGCTTAGTTCAGTCTTTTTAACAAATACATTATTGATTCTTGGTTTGTTTTTATTATTCACACTGTGCATTTTTTTCAATTCTTGCCTCAGGCAGCAGTAAACCATACTAAAGGGTCACACCAGCAGCTACTGTATTTAGGAAATCTACAACAGCTCAAAACTGAAATATTTCCCTCCAATCTAGAGTTCAAAAATGCCAGTACACTTGAGAGGAACAGAGGGGGGTGCATTCTAAATTTAATGCTTAATGGCCTGCTCTTCACTGTACAAAAAGGCACTTCATGCTACTTGAACACACACTACATGTACGCTGCTAAAACAAATGCTTGTGCAGGTTGTTGGACTTGATGCATCATTGCACTATCTCAACAATTTTATGCATTAATTTTTTAAGAGGAAGATTTTTTTTCCTCCTTGCTCAGATGCTGCTTTATTTCTGTAGTAGTTATTTGCCTGGAAAGAGGTCAGCCCCTCATACCTTTCTTTTTGTCCTGCAAGAGTCACAACGTGCCTTATTTGATTTTATGCCCCTGTATCTATCAGCAAGCAGCCAATCTACCCTATTTATCTGCATTTCAGGACATATTGGAGCAACAGCTTTGTCAATAAATCTATGTGGAATCCACTAGCACCTCTTCAACCTTCCTCCCAAAATGCTGCAGCAAAAACCCCCTTTTTGTATGTCCCGAGATTACAGCAGTACACACCACAGATGAAAAGTGGGTACAAGACTGTTAAATGTTGTAGCAGTCTTCTTGTTAGAGGGTAGAAATGAGGAGAGACACAGATTTCTCGTTTATCACAGCATGAAAAGGGGCCTGGTTTATTCCTCTTTACAGCTCAGCCATCCTGACTCCAACCATTCCCTGACTCTGGCTGCAGCAGCTCCTGCTGCAGGTTCCCCTTGCATCCCTGACTGCAGGGATCAGACTGTGACTGCAGCTTTTACCCAGCCAGACTGTGACTGCAGGTTCCAACAACAGGCTCTGACCCCATCAGATCCACACTGACCTCACAGCAGGGATTTCTCTCCTCAGGATCCTCCTTCTTCATGATCCTCTCGTTCCCTGTTCCTCAGGGTTCCTCCTCCCTCACGATTCCCCTCACAGCTGACCCACTCCCTTTATCACATTATCCTTATTGGATACAGCTGTGACTTGTCAGGGTGAGGCTGCATTGGTAATTAACACAGCTGTTCCTAATCAGGGCCAGCTCACCTGTACTCCTTTCTACACTTCAAGTTTGGAATAATGGGAAAAAGTGGATTAAAGCAAGAGGAAGGAAAAAATGCAGTTTAAATCTCTGATTTCAGCAAACCTGCCTGGTTACAACAGTGCATTACACGCTTCTGATGCTCTTAGCGAGACCTCAAATGCTGAAAGGAATAAAAACATTAACAGGTAAAATATGAAAATAACCTTGTCTCTTGGAACACCCTCATCAGAACACTTTTGACTAACAAACCCCCAAGCAGCAGCTGCTATTTAAGCCCAGTACTGGTAGCTGATCAACAAAACAACCCAGATCTCATCAGATTCTTCAGTGTTTCAAAAGATCACAGTATTAACTGTCAAGCAAGTATTTGCTACAAATACAATTTCTCCAAAGACCTCTAATTTGCATTTCACTCACAATTATGCTTTTATTGAGCCTTGCATTCTTCAATCAAAAAGGAAATTAAATAACCAGTTAACGGCACTTGCAATTCTAGAAACTCCAATCCAATTTAGTCTTGATATGAACTTTAGGTCTTACTAAACTTGTTTTAAACAGCATTTTCAACATGTATCTGCTAAGTTGCCAGTGTATTGTTGGGGTTTTCAAAATTTATTTTTAAATCATTACATGAACAAACATGCTGCTTTAGCAAGGAATGGGATTTCCTAACATTCAGAAAGGTTTAACTAACATCAACATTTCTGGTTACATCAGCAGTAAATCCAGCCTTTACAGCAAACGATTTGATTTTGTGAGATGCCACTCTTTGGGGGGGAACATAAAGCCCAAAGAGACTTGTTTTTCAAGTAATTTTGAACAATATTCAAATGGAGACAGGGAAAAAGCAATAACAGAGCAAATGACAATTCCAGTAGTCAGAAGAAATGTCCAGATTTGAAACAAAGGAACCAGTGCTATGGTTGGTCAGATCAAGCAGCAAAAGATTTGGAAGAATAAGAAATCTCTTTTGTTAAAAAGTGCAGTACAAATAGGAACCTAAACTGGACAATTTAAATGTAAATTTCTTACCACCTGTCAGACAAATGAGATTTTAAGACCTCCACTTAAAAACGTGGGCATCTCCAACCCTAGCCTTAAAGTGAAAATTGACCTCCCACCTCAATTTCCTTCTAAATGTGGCCATGTGGCCGCAAAGGGGTTGTTTGTTCTAGAGCTTTATTTAATTTAGGTTGTGTGTATGGTTGGCATGAGATGACCCACACCACCCCTGGGGAAAACCAGGCAGGTCCATGCCACAGTCAAACACAACTAATCCTCTTGGAAACATCACATCCCAGGCAAATGGGCAGAAGGGATCTGGAAAAGCATTAAATGCATTGCATGGAGAACCCTCATTGATTGTTAAGCAGTGAGGCAAATGTGGGAAAACAGAAGATTTTTAATTGGGGTGTATGTAAAAAGTTGTCAATTCAAAAGAGCTTGTTACTTCATCAGAAATAATGTAAGGCTTAGAATCGAGCTTAGGGAACAGCTTTAGCCAGTGTGATTTCCATTAATTTTATCAAAGCTCACTACATAGACAAATACACTCAAGATAGGTCACTTCATCAGGACAGCTGCACATCTCCAGCTTGTGAAAAATACCACTGCAATATTGAGTTGGGTTGGGATTATTTCAGTGAGTTATTGGTATGCAGACACCACCCTTCACAGCTCAGTCTTCCTCACATCTCTGGGAACAGAAATCAGTAAAAAATAAAACCCAAAACTGCATGAAGGATGAAAAGGTGTATGTATGTATCAATGCATGGGTCAAAATCTAGAAAGGGAAAAACATCACAGGAACGAGGAAAAAAAATTAGAAGCAGCTCTGTGAGCTCCTCTTGCAGAAGGTGGGAGAAGATCTGGGAGTGAGGGGGTGATGTTGAGCCTGGGAAAGATGGGTTTAGGGGAGACCTTTGCCTCTCACTAGGTAAATCTATTCTAAGTGACAATACATTAAAATAATTTTTCCGTAATCAAGAATGTTTTGCCCATTATGGTGCTTGGCAAGTCACCTCCCTGTCTTCATCTCGGTGCACATATTCTTTCATCTTGTTTTTCCCTGTGTCCTGCTGAGGAGGAAGAGAATTAAGCAAATGGCTGGGTGGGCATCTGTCAGCCAACATCAAGCCACCATACAACAAAGATTTTCTGCCATAAAACATTCTACCTATTCTACACTGTTTTTTTCCCCCCCCACCAAAACACAACTTGAAAGCCTGCAAAAAGAAGTCCCAAGAACATGCAGAAAAACTGTAAGAGAGGAGGGGATGGAAAATTAAGGCATGAGAGTACTTGTGCTGGTGAGATCAACATAAGGTACTTGGGAATACACCCCAATTCTAGTTAGACATTTCCAGTCAGATTTACACAGCTAAGACACTGTCATTCTACAGAAAAACATGGTTGTCATTTAGAGATCAATTGCTAAAGAAAGGACCTCCACAGAAAAGCAGGAAAACTTTGAGTCAAATCCAATGGGATCAATACCTATGTTTATGTGTATTGTACGTATTTCTGTATGAACTTGGCAAAGATAATCTCATGCAGTTCGGTGCTGACACAAGTAAAACCTGATGAACTTACAATAACCACCACGAGACAGAAAATGAATAACACACTCCAAGTTTGTGGTGTTACACCACTGAAAGTCTGAATATTGTTATTTAAAATTATTACAAAAAGGAAAGGCGCAGTTGCTACATAAACCATTTAGGAATAAGTAAAAATAAATTACACCAGCACTGTAATAGATACTAAACAAGCTATGTCTACACCACCATATAACTAGCAGTCTTAACTGAAAAGTATTTAAGGAATACAGAAATAAAGTGGTGGGCATCCAAATGAAAGAAGAATCTCTAAAATTCAGAAAGGTTAAAGAAAAATGATTTGTATTCCTTAGAAAATAGGAGATTATAATTAAAGTTCTATGAAACAAAATAATTTGAAGAAACCAGAAGACTGATTACTGCAGGTTATCTGAGTTGATGCAAACACCAAAAGAAGGGAACTGAAGTCAAATTAAGACATCCCTTCTTCAGCAAGAATTTGGAAAAAAAAAATCCACGGAACAGATTGAAAGAGAAGGAAGAAGGAAAAACAATGTTAGCAGTCAGACACAGTTTTGCAAATAGTTTTAAAAACTGCTTAGAACACCTTTGAAAGATCTCCTCTTAAGGGAGAAAACAACGAATGTGTGAGCTTCTGGGACATTTCTTGTGCTAGAATTTTAACATCACTCTCGTCTCTTAGGATTTCCCATCAGATTCCACATCTACCTTTCTCATCTGCTGCATGGGGTAATACCACCAGAAACACCAAAAAGAACTGATGCTTCTAAAGGATTGATGCACAGTTGAAAATCCAGTAAGCAAATAAAAAAGCCCACAGACCAGCTGGAACAAAGTAAGTTCAGAGTATGGAAAAGCATTACCTTCTAAATCCAGTTTTAAGAAATGAAGGTGCTACTGCCACATCCTTGTGCCCCAGGAGTTGCTCCATGCTCAGACCTGCTGGCTGAAATGTTTGTGTGGACATCCTTTGCTTTGGGCCATGACAGTGGCTTGGATTGGATCCAACAGCTTCAGTGCAGGTGGGTTTTTCACCCAGCCACACTTTTTGGGATCGAAATGGCTTTGGCTAGGAGGTGGAGTGACAGACCTGAGGAGGCCACGAGTGCCTGCCTGGTGCAGCTGTGGGCTGGGCATCCTCACAGCACATGGAACTGGAGGAGCCAAAGGGTACTTAGGATTTTCTGGGTGTTTGCTGGTTTTGGCAGTTTTTGATAAAACAAAGTGTCCTTTAAATAACTGCATCCAACGTGTGCTGATGAGATGATACCATCTTAAGTGCTGAACACTATAAACAGATAATTCAGGATTGTGCTGAAGCCCACAGTTATCTTCTAGCCTTTACTGTGTGGATATTTAGATTTATAATGAAGGAAAAGAAAGAGAGCTTCATCACCAGTCCTGACATTTTTGGGGAAGAGAGGAGCCTCACAATTTAGAGATCTGCAAGCATTAATGTATTTAGTAGGCAATGACAAAAACAAGCAATAAATACAAAGTAACCTAAATAGCAGGGATCATACATTAAAAGTTACAAAATTAAGGCTACACATGAAATTTAGGCAGAACCATTTTGTTTAGTAAGTAGAAAATCAGTGAAATATGTTGACACTAAGTCATAAAAACAAATAATAAAAGTAAGTAGATTAAAAAAAACCTGTGGAGGTAAAGGAAAATTTAAGACATCAAGAATGATAAAATGTGGAGCCAAGGTTGAAATGTATTCACTACAAATACCAAGGTGACCTCTTCCTAGCAGAAAGCTTTGATACCATGAAACTTCAGTAATTTGTGAAAATTGGTCTATCAAGCAAACGTAACTTGTTATCAAATGCAATTTTTTCAAAGTAGATAATTTCTTGAAATCATATGCAATTTAAACTTAATATATATTTATGAACTTTAAGTCTATGTTTTATTGGCATTAGCGCTGATAGAGAAACATTTCTATTTATTCCTTTTCAGAAAATGCTCAGTTTAGTTAAGGTCAGCATAAATGCCACGTAATCAACATGGAAAACTCGGAAGAAGGTCAATGACTAGGAAAGAGAGTCTTGAAAACATGGAACAGGTTAAGAAATCAAACAGTTTGATTCTTTACCATCAAATGCCTCAAATTCCACAGCCAGAACATCACTGACTGCCCTTAGTAAGACAATTTTGAACATGCTGGCATGATTAAAGAAATTCAAGGCCAGAGCAGTTACCTATTCCTGCATCACTTTGTGTGGAATTTTGGGAAATATCAATTGAAAATATTTGTGTGGAATTAAACCCGAATTTGTCAGCTGCACACCCTCTAACTCCTGGCCACCAGTCAGGGTAACCACTGCTTCTGTTCACCTACAGCCAAGAAAATGGTGACAGCTACACCAAACTGCACAAATGAGAGATGGGCATTGGGTTCCATAACCCTACATCCTCATTGGGAATGGCACGGAAGCACTGCCAACATTCTCATCACCTGAACCACAGCTAGCAGCTTTGATTAAAAGGGAGCTCTGAATCTCACAGTTTTTTTTTGGGAAGGGCCTCCTACACATCAGTGATCCACTGCTTTACTGAAAACTGGTAGATTGTAGCTTATAATGTTGATAGCAAAATACAACAGATTTCTGTGGCAGTGACTGGCACAGGCAGCATGTAAATAGCATCACTTGTTTCTTCTATATTGTTTCTAGTACTTTGAAAAACCCATCAGGTTTCCTTCCTTTCTCACTTCATAAACCCGGCAAAGAGGGAAAAAAAATCACCTCTTAATTAAGCAGTGCCACCTTAGCAACAGAATTGTTCTTTACTCTCATTCCTAAAGACAGGAAAAAAACCACCCTGAAAACCAAACCAAACCCAGAAGGCTACAACCAACCAGCAAATACAGCTGAAAAAACATCATTGGACATGTTCCTAATGGCACTGGGCTAAAAAATAGTGTTCTGGCCTCCTAACAGCCAGCTAGAGCGTGTTTACTGCTACAACAAAAAGAATAGTTACAAACCTATCAGTGGCAGGATGTCCAGCACCTATTACAGACACAAGTGTAAGTAGCTAATGGCAATTAAGGGCGTAAGAGAATGACTGATGCTCTGAACGCACAGAACGGCAGCGGTTCAGGAGCTATCACGGCTGCACCGTCTGCAGCTCACAGCCCACGCTGGGCAGCTTAAGGTGATCAGCATAAAACTGATACTCCATCTTCCCAAAACTGGATAATGAGCTGGTACATAAAGCTGAAACTAAGCACCATGCACTGGCCACCACTTGGAACAGTTGACTGATTCTCGTCCTAAGGATGCACTTGCTTTCCTCAGTCTTCAGTTCTAGATATTCCTGTGCTGTGTTTTTCTCATCAAAATGCCAAATACTTCATGTAGCATCATTTGTGATTTAGAAATGTAGTTTTGTTCATCAAAACTGAGAAATGGGAAAATGAGTAAAGAAAGTGCAGCACTGGCTAGCAGCTAGAACAATGTGCTGGCATTTATATCAGCTTTTATTTGGCTCAGAGGTTTCTGAACCAGGCTTTTCCCATGCAGCAGTGGCATAAAATCATTCGCATTGAACAGCACATTCCTCAGTGAGTGACCTGTAATTGCTACTCAGTGGGACTAGGCAACCCAAAATTTGGTCTGTAAGAGAAACAAGTCACAATGTGTGATGAAATAGTATATTTTCTGTATAGGATACTCCCTGAAAACTCCCTGAAAAGTTCCTATTCCAGAGAGAAATGAAACAGAAGGGGGCAAAACGTCTTCCGCTGCCACAGCATCGCATACAAGAAATTATTACCCTTTAAATAGTATTATACCATATTTCTATTAAACGGTTCTTTCAAACATCACAGAGAGAACGGGGGAAAAAATGATATGCTGCATTGTCCAAAACTAAATTGGAAAATGATAGATACAGATTATCATCTAATAATATATATGACAGCAAGTACTTTCATTCTCATATATAAGTAATATACTGAAAGGAATAAAAGAGATATACAAACAGTTTACAAATCAGACTTCAAAGTAATGTTCTTTTTGAGAGGCTAGATACTCTTTCAAGAAAAAGTGAGATAAAGTCTTCCCTGCCCCAATCAAATATTTTAACAAAGGTACAATACTTTGGACTGGATTTCTCCTCTGCTGAGCTCAAGGCAGTTATTCAAAGTGAATAGGGTCGATTACAAAAAAACTCATTTATTCCTCCCAATGCAGTGGAACATTTCACAGCTAGTGCAAATCACCATAGCTTCTCTGAAACCAATGTGCTGCAGCATGAACTTAGCTGTGTTTCCATTTTAGCTACCAGATGAAAACCTAAAATCACAGCCACAGATAGAATAAAGCTCATTATTAAGTAAAGAACATTACTGTGAGTACTACTATGAGTAGGCCAGTTCAAAGAGTCCCATGTTCTAATACAACCCTAGAGGCCACACAGCTTCTGCACAATTCCAAAAAATAGATAAGAGGAAAGAAGTTAAGCAGACATCTACCAAAAGCTACAAAGTTCTTTATGCAGCTGTCGGAGTAAATAATTTTCTTTAGGCTGCCGTTGTTTTCCTTTCCATCTGGAACCAGCTTACCTCCTGTTCTCTGGGACAAAATCAGAGCCTGTGTGAAGCTGCAACCACTCAGACCTGCCAGTGACATGAACAGAACCATGGAACTGCCTGGGTTGGAAGGGACCCTTGTATCATCTAAACTGCAACCCCCAATTTCTGCTGTTTTTTTGCTGTAGCCGTAACGCACCCAGCCAAACCCAGGAGTCATTTTGGTTCCCAGGGGATCAGACAGAATCACTCCACCAACACAGTTCAGGGTTGCTCTCTCTTCAGGGCAGGATCTTGCGAGCCCACTGTGACCTCTCCTCGTGAGGACTCATCCGGGAGCTCCGTGTCCCGCACTGCTGATGGATGAGGTGTTGGGATGCTCTCCAAACTCTTATCAGGCCCGCCAAACGCTCTGACTGAGTGGGAGCAGTTTGTTTATGGGCGGCGCTGGTGACAGGCACAACAACAAGGCCCCTCATTCACTCCAATGGGTGGATTGAAGGATTGCTCTGTCATGTCACACCAGGGCCTCATTTTTCTTCTGTGCTACATGGGTCAGCCCTCCCCGCAGCCTGCACTTGATCTTGATTAATTCGTCAAGGCTGGCTATGGCATGGAAATGAAGAAATGGATTACCAATTACAGTTATCTTCTCGCAGAACACCCCTTGAACCAGTCCCTTTCTGCAGCAGTGACAGCTCAGAAATAAACCAAATGCAGCTCTATTGAGCACAAGCCTGACCCAAAGTGTATTTTAAAGCAGGAGGTGATTTTCCCTGCCCAAGCCAGCTCTGCAGTGTAAATAGCTGACTTCTATCCTGCCTGGCAGGCATAAAAAGCCCGTTCACGTTTGTTTTAGTAGTCACCCCGTCAATATGAACTGAATTCCTGACTTAACACTCTCCACCAAAAAGGTGCACATTTGTTTTTGTGAGCCTCACCCTGAATAAACCTGAAGGGGAATTTAATATGTACACAGTTAATGCCAAGTAAACAAACCTGGCAATGATTCTGCTCTGCACAGAAGCTCTGGAAAGGGTTTCAACTTTCTCCTCAACTCACAGAAAGGTAAATTCTGACTCCTGCTGCATTTCCTCTCTGCAATAAGCCTCATGTGTTCTTACCAGCTGTGCAATATTTCACTGATTTAAGAAACTAGCTTAGATTGAATAATCAGATTCTGATAGATTAATTAAACAGGAAACAATTCCATAACAATCTGATATTTTATTAATTATTATTAATATCGAATCTCAGAAATAACACCGAGGTTCTGGCAATGCACGCAAGCAATTTGTTTTATTCACTGATACAACTGCCAGCAAGTTACTTGAGTTACATAAATCCAAAGTATGTGTATAAACCTAACTTTTTATTACCTCAGAAATTACCAGTTAAAAAGGAAAAAAAAAAATAAAAAAGAAAAAGAAAAAAAAAAATCTGAGCACTGTAATAGATGCTTCCTTGCACTGTTGTAACTCATGGTGTTTTGTGCTATTTTCTGGTGCATCACACCTTGACACAGAAGGCAGGTGAACGTTTTGTGGCTCACACAGTATCTCTAAATGCATTCCCAAGACAAAAGGGCACAAGTAACTCTGTTCCAGGCCCGAGGTGGCCTTCAATTAACCCAGCTGCCAACGCGACCTGCGGTGTGCAGGGCTGCAGAACCCATCTTACAAACAGGATTAGTCATTCACTACACAGAATCACTCAGCTCTGCTCCTCTGCCTGGGTGGCAGTTGCCCTTTCCAGTGATAGATGGCAGCTTCCCAATTTAACAAAGACGCAGGAAAAAGGACAACACAGCGAACGACCCTCAGAGCCAGCAATGCCTTTAGCCTGACTTTCAGGTACTTTGACGAGACCCAGAGGAGCAGGTCCATTCTGCTGAGCCTTTCTTTCATTTCAGGAGATATTTGCCCTAACAGCAACACATTTTCACCTTTCACAAGCCACCTGGAAGTCTCCACATTCTCAGGCTTTTTCCTAACTTCGTGGAGTGCCCAAAGTTAAGAACAAGAGATGGCTTTGGGAATGTGGATTTATGTACACGGTGGCTTTCTGTGTTTGCACTGGAGTAGCACTGAGGGTCTCCAACCCTGCCCAGGACCATTACAATAGATATTACATAAATAAACAATAGGAGATAATGTCTGCTATGGAGAATAAAAAGTTGGACAAATAAGGCCCAGCATCACAGTATTCTGTGGCCAGACTGTCTGCATTAGAAACTAGGGAATTAATGGGAAACAAGCTGTTTTACTGAGGCATTTACTATCCAATGCAGCCACAGAAGTTCAAAAAGAAACCAAAGGTCAACTCCTTTGTGGTAAAACTATATTTTACCACAAATATTACTCCTACTCAAGTGTGTCAGGGCTATTTAAAAGCTCTGCAAGGACACACAAAGACTTGTACTACCATTCTGTCCTCACAGAATGAGTTTTAAGCTGCGAGTGGGACTCATCTGAATACACTCAGAGTCACAGGATCTCTCAGGCTGAAAGGGAACCACGAGGATTCCTGAGTCAGACTGCTCCTCACAGGACTACCTAAAATTAAATCATGGGACTAAGGGCATCGTGTTCATCAGGCTTCATGGCAGCTGCCTTCTGTTTATGTTTGTAAACTCCAGATAAAACAACTGCACGCTATTAAAGGGATTGTGGGCGTTCATCTAGGAACAGAAATCTTGGCATTGGTGAGCTTTTTGTGGCTGCTCAAGCGTACAGGATGTGAGGTATAACTAAGATTATATACAAGGCTAGTTGTGCACAGGTAAATGAAATCACTGCTAAGTGCTAAGATGTGGGAAGGCATGAAAAAGATATTATAATTATTTTTCACACTACATCTAATCATGGGTATGGTTAAAAGACACCCACAACAACACTGCAGAATTCACTAATGGTTTGTGTTCCAAGTTAAGTTTTAGAGACTTGCTCTTTCCTGGGGCAAGGGGCAAGATTACATCAAAGAAAAAATTTGGACAGCAATAACTGGGCCTTTTACCAAGAAATATTTTACACTTCATGAATCAACGTAATGTCTCTAGGAAGAGGTCCATACAGCTTTATTTTCTTACTTAAATTTATTTCTTAAAAAATCAGCTTCAAAGAGCTTCAGCTTTTCCATAGTGTAAAGGCACAAAACAAACACGTCAGATTATCTTGTTGACATCATCCAAGGAAATTTGGAAAAGAGAATTAAGTGATACTGTTGGTATACAACAACAGAGTTTTAACTTTCATCATGGTAATTGAGACATTCCTAATTTGAATAGAAAACCACAAATACAAAAGCAAATAATCTACCGGACCAGCTGAAGCCCTGCTTAGGATTTCTGCAGAATGTTCTCTGGACACCAGAGAGCTTTTCCAGCCTATTTGTGCTTTCCAGGGTAGCTAACTGACAAAAAAACTCCAATAACACAAAAAGTGAAAGGGAAAAGTGCCCAAACTCAAGGTGTTTTTGAAGCTTTTGGAGATGTCCCTGGCTTTTCCTCAGCAGCCTGGAGATACCTACAGAGCTCACTGCAAAAGCAAATTGAGAACTTGAGCCATGCTGGGAGCTTCAAGATGGAAAATAGGAGAGCACACAATTGTTTCTTGCAGACTAGAACTGAGTGAGGCTGAAGAGGGTGGGCAGCTGCAAGACTGAAAGGCGCAAAAATATAATAATATATGTCTAATGTAAATATGGCTGAAATGAAAATATGTATGAATGCAATCTCAAAAGGAAAAAGTAAATACACAGACTTTTTTTTTCTTCCTAAAGAAAGGAATAGAACTTCTTCCTAAAGAAAATGGAAAAGAATCCAAGAGAGGCCATGAGGCAACTGACTATTCAGTGAACAGTTTACGCCTTTTAAGGAAAATTTTTAAGGACAGTCACTAAATGCCATTTGAATGAAGGACAGGACTTCTCCTCTAGTGTTTAGGGAAAATGCTGCGAGTTGAACCAGTCAGCAAGACCTTCAGAACAGATAAAATTCTAGATAGTCAAACTACATTATCCATAAAAAGCTAATTTCCACTGAAAAAGAGAACTTATTAAGTCTCTCGTCTGGAATCAAGTTAGAGCTTCTCCTTGCTAAATACATCACATGAATGTTAATTTTAGACTGCTGAGAGCTCATCAATTTACACTTCCCTGTAATAATTTTTTTAGTATTTAAATTATGGGAAGACACCAATTAGTATCACGGACACCGCACTGTCTGAAATAAGAACACTGTTAAATAATGCATGTAACAAATTTTTATACAAGTAGTAATTAGATTTCTAGGATTACTTGAATGTTATAATAGCAATTTCATAGCTGTTACCATTATTTTTAATAATAATCTATTTAACTGGTGATCAGACCCAAAAGAAGTGTCAAAGAATGAGTTCTCATATATCTTCATTTTTGCAAACATATTACATTATGCCAATTACAGAGCAAATAACAAAATGTAATTAACGCTCAATGAGTTACAAAAAAAGTCTTTTAAAACAACAGTGTCAAAAAAGTTGATGTGGTCTGAGTTGAGGGATGAGGAGCTGCTGACCAAGTTTAAAAATTAGCTTCAAATGAAAATCTCCCTAATAGGAACTTTTCTTATGTGGCCTACCAAATTGGGATTTTTTATCACAAAGAATTTATATGATAATATCCATTTTCCTGGATAACCTCAACTGACATCACAATATCCAAATCCTGATGATCACATAAGCATCAGGCCTTTTTAATGGTGACAGGAACCCAAAGCACCAGACTGGAGATTAATACAAAACACTTACTACACATTTGTGTATAGTAGCTCTGAAAAATTTACAGCTAACTCCTTCCTTGGAAAGGTGACAGTGCAAGCCTTATTAGAATTGCTCATTAAAGAAACATCTATTCCAGAAATGAAATGCCAAGAGAAAAATGAGAAAAAGAACAGATGAGAAAGAGGGAAATAGATGGCCTCAACCTTTAACCCCATGCCAGGAATTTATTCTGCCTTTGGAAACATTTGGTTTAGTTTTCTGACTCCGATTTTCCAAGGGATTTTATAATCCTTCAGCAGAACACCTGTTGGTTAATCCCTTGTTATAATCCACCTTGGATCACCTCTCGGGGAGAGGAGCTGATGGAAATGCTCCCAGCCCTCTGTGGCAGGAGGAATCACTCTCTGGACCCTGAGCAGGACAGACTGGGGCTCAGGACAGCGGTGACTAAATCTAAAGCAGACCAGAGCACCTGTGCTCCCTCCCTTGGGAACAGATTATATGCTTCTGTTTTCTATACACACAAACCAGCTTAGTTTACTCCACTTTTTTTTTTTTCTTTTCAGACTATTCAGCAAATAAAACTATGCAATGTTTTGCCATGACCAGGCCAAAAGCTACAAGCAAGCCCCAGTGGCCTGGTTCTGCGAGCAGCGAGATTTACTCCAATGGAGTAATGATGTTTAAAACGTGGTGAAACTGTGCATTTCCACCACCTAAATCACCACAGACGTTCTGCACTTCTGTGGCATTTGGTCTTTTTAGAATTCATGCAAATATAAATTCATAAGGAAACTAAGAGCTTCCTCAATCTTTCTTCTCAGAAAGGATAGAGGACATAATTTCATGAAATCAAGCTAAGGAACAACACACAGCTATATTGATGTAGAGAGATATAAATACACACAATTGGAGAATTCAGACTTTCATCTCGCTGCCTCTACGTTAGTTCTACTTTTTTTTCTCTCTCCCTTAAGTTTAAAATAACATTTAAATACTAGTTTCTGTTGTTGAAGAGCAGCTTAGGTTGCCAACATCTCAGAACAAAGCCAAACCCTGTATTACTGTAAACTACCAGTAAGGAGGTAACACACAGGTGTGCACAGACCATAATATCTTCAATTCCTTCCATATGTAGCCTATCCCACAATTATCTCTCCATTTATTTGTGACAAAGATGAAAAATTCCCGTCTCCTTACATCCATCTGCAGAGCCCTGTTTTAATTTTGTGGCATGGAAGGTTTGTGGCACCATATCCAACACCCTCGTTCACTTTGCAGGCTGTGAGCGCCACAATTCGTGGAAAGCTTCTTAATGAGGTGCTCTTCCCGAAAATCTGCTAAAGAAAGTGTCAACTCCCTCTTCTGGAGGTACCTCAGACATTAATTAAGGGGAAACTGGGCATGTAAATGGTGACCCACTGGTATAACATGAAAACCTGACACACTGCAGCCTAAAACAGCACTTCGTACCCTCTGAACCATAGATTTGTCTAGAGATATTTTCATCCCTTTTTATTTTTTTTTCCAAAGAGATAGTAAAATTGTTTTAAAAAGGAAAAACTGCCAAAATGTAAGAAAATTCCTAAAAATCGAACTGGCCTGGCTTATGTCTGTGTGTTACAAAACAGCTGCTGAGGATAGCTGTGTGTAGCTTGATACTCCAACACCTCCCTAATGCCATGGGAGGGATGTAAATCCTCAGTCCTGCTCCCAAAGCAGTTTTATTTGGGAAACCTCATGCTCTTGGAATAAACAAAAGCATTTATTGCAGTGGAAGAGAGTAACCCAGGGATATAAACCATATATATCCACAGGGATATAAACCATATATATCCACAGGGATATAAACCTTCCCCATCTTTGCTTTTTTACTATTTTTATTCTTACTCTTTTCCTTTATTATTATTATTATTAAGAACTGATTAGCAGTTCTTAAGCTTATGAAAGGTGACAGGGATCTCTTAGGAAAATAGATTAGGGATTTGGGATCTCATAGGGAATTGTTTTTCCCAGACTGCCTGCAGGCAGATTCTTGTTTTTTAGTCCTTACAAACATTTAACACTGTTTGCTTTCTATGTCATTTTTCAAAGATGGAATCCCTCCTCTGAATCAAAGCACACGAAAACCAAAATTTTGACTGCTGGCACAGTGCAGCAGCCAAATGTCCTCCTCAAGGCTGAAACTTGTTCCAGAATGAACATCCACAGCCTGCTGGGTGGAGATGGAGCAGCAGGGAAGTTTTTGGGGAGGAGGGCAGAATTTTCCTCCAGCCGACACCCTTCCCACGAAAAGCAATCTGCCCTTTGCCAAGACCTCAGAAAAAGCTTTGCTTGCCTGTTTCTTCCTAGATATCATTTTTTATGGGAGTAAAAGAGTGCTCTGCAATGATGACAACAAGAATGGACTACTCCCATTGCAGAGAAGTGTGAACACTCTTTCCTAAAGACATGAGGGAAGGTGAGCGATCTTTACATCTACGAGAGTCTGGAGCAGAACTCAGTCCAGGGTCTCAAACTGGATAGACTCACTTGATCTCTTGCAAATTTCTGTGCTTTAATTTGTAGGAGAAAATGCATCCTCAGCCAGGGGGTTCTCAAGGGAAGGAATTTATGTGGCTCCAGATGAGGAAACAACAAACATGTTCCTTCCATAATATCTGGGTTTTTTGGACAGTCCAGTGTTACATGCACAGCACAGATACCCTAAATCGGCTTGGTCACCAGACATGATCCACCTTTTCATCCAGACACTGCCTTTATCTAAAGGAATTTGCATGGATAAAGGGGAAAACCCCAACAGAACCAAAAAGACTAAAGCACAGTTTTGTGGGGTTTGTGTGTATTCCTCATTGCCAACACGTCACCATCCACAGTGTAATTTTAGCAATGCAACTGCTATCAAACATCCTTGGAAACACTGGCACCTGAAGCCAGGGCTGCCTGTTTAATTATTACTCTCAGGCAGTGCCTCCAAGTCTGGACACAAGGGAAGTATTTTTTTTAAACTGAGGAATAGAAAGTATTTATTAAAATGTAAACAGTACAATCAATTAGAGGTTGTATTCCCCTCCCCAAAAAAACCCCAAAGAGCAGCCTCAGAAAACCAGAGCACCTTAGCACAAATGCAACAGTGACAACAGCAAATAGTTACAGAAAAAACATCTGCCACGGTGTTTCAGTAATGCCACAGCTCCCCTCAAGAAAAGCATTGAAAACCTCACATAAACTCCAGATTCCTGTCAGAGATCCTTTCCAACTTGCTCTGCTGGCTACAGGGAACCATATTTCTCACCTGCTGAGACTTTTCTCTTAACTAGGCAAACTCTAAAATACAGTGAACTATTATTATCATTTGTACTTCCCACTTACACACAATTCCCATGTATTTACAGCATGCCTTGCTTGATTTTCTAAAACAATAACAGAAATGTATCTATGTAAAAGATCAAGATTTAAGCCAATGAGTCAAGGACTAAATTGCAAAGTTTGCCTCCAAGTTCAAAAGCGGGTCCAAAACTGAGAAATGAGACAGGGATTTATCTGAAATCAGATTTATATTCAGCCAATTCCCTAGTGCTTGTGGAAATGGCATCTACACGTTATTCTGCAACAATGGAAGTGTAGTTCAAGTAGAAGGGAACACAGCACCCAAACTGAATTAGATTTTACCTTCTGAAGCCTATTTGAGATTTACAATCATAAAAAAATACTAATAACAGGTCCTTGAAAAAGAAGGAGGAAGCCTAAATATTTCTGCCTTCCTTTTTCCCCTCCTAAATCTGAACTATCTAATTAGTCAAAGCCAAAATTATTTTATCTAAAAATTACTGTATGTTATGACTTATGGCATATTACATTGTTACATGATAATGGATTTTTTAAAAAGATATTGTTGTTTAGCATAAAATCATTGAATAGTTTGGGTTGGAAGCGACCTTAAAGATCATCTGGTTCCAAACCCCCTTGGGACACCTTCCACTAGACCAAGTTGCTTCAAGTCCATCCAATCTGGCCTTCAATAGCTCAAGGGATGGAGCATCCACATGTTGCTTTAAAACACCCTTAATTTTAATAATCGTGTCATTAATCAAACCTACTGTCATTTACTGGATCTAAATGGAAGGAAGATCAGCAGAGGTTATTGTTTAAGGAAAAAAGCCCCCTCCCTTTGTAGTTTGCATGTTTTCTCAAATTTCTCTTTTTTTTCTAAATACTGAACTGCTTGTTTTTTCCCTCCTTCGAACACCATGCTCATTTCTTCCACAATGCCAACCAGAAGCCAGCTGACTGCTGGTGATGGATTACCTCATGATTACAGCAAAGCAAGAGACTTACAAGAACTGTTTCCTTCAGGCCATGTAAATTTGCATGTAAATTAATAAACTAAAATGGTGGAAGCAAAACTCAAGGGAACTAAGATAATTTCCTCTTACTCTAGCAATTTGGCTTTTTGTTTTGTTTTTGTGGGGGGTTTTTTTGCCAGTCTTGGACATTGTGGCATCTTTCCTTCTTTCCCTCTGGATGAGAAATTTTGCCAGACCCCTATTTTTCCCTGTTGACACAGCAGCAGCCTGTTTGGGAGCTCCTGCAGGAGTAATCACAGTTGCAGGTCTGGGCTCACAGGCTCTAAGGGTTGTGCTGAGGGCTGCACAACAGGGTCCCACATCCCAGCACCCAGCCACAGCCAAAGGCTTTGGGTCTCTTATTTAACACAGCATAAATATATTGGTGAGACAAAATGACTGATGAGACATCTGATATGAAAAATCACTGCTTGAAAAACAAAGAGTAAGTGACATGGAAGGCGTTTCTTACCATAAATTCCAGTTGAAATACAGGGAAAGGCCTGTAAAAGAAATGAAAGGGAAAAAGAAGTCAGTGGGATTTCTGTTTACCACACTTTTTATCAAAACCAAGAGTGTTTCTAAGTGCCTGTTTTTCAGCACCCAGAGATTATATGCTGTAGCATTCACTGATACAGCAGTCAAATCTCAGGCATTCTCATGTCACTGCATCAAACATATTCCATATGGTTTCCTTGCTGCCACATTAATAAAGCTGCATTCTTTTTCACATCTTGAGCTATAAGCAACATTTGAACACAGATTCACTCTTAAAACTGCCTTTTGAGCTAAGATTTAATGCTATAAGGTAAAAATGAACACCATAAGCTACTCCGGTAGCAAGGAAAAAAAAAAAAAAAAAGAGAAGTCATATCATCTGGGTAGAATTAGACAATGTTTCTTCATCAGTAAAATAAGCTTGGCCAGCTTAGGCTATGTTATGCCTCTTTGCCATGGCCTCATTTACTATAATCTCCTTTTCTGACTCAGTTCTTAACCTCAGTTCTTTCAGACCTGTGGTTTATGGTGTGACCCAACACAGCCTTACTGCCACAAGCCAAAGGTTTGCAAACTGGTGCAGGGGGAGGAACTAGAAGATGTTGGTGAAAAGAAAAAGTGCATTTTTGGGACATCAGAGAATATACATCATGCAACAAGAAATATTATAGACACTGTGCCAGCAAGAGCAATAATTTACATTTCTGCTAAGCTGTCTGTGTTGTCTTGAGATTTGCATTTCTGTGAGTCAGTTTTCCACCAGGAAGCAAAACAAAGCTGTCGTTTCAGGAGAGAGGCAATTTTCTTTGTGTTCAGCTGATATGTGATATCACCTTTGCCTCCCACCTCCGGACTGACAGCAGACACAGCTCAAAGGTATGAGAGCACCTGGGACCAAAGGCTCAAATATCCACCCCGAGGCTCCCTCCAGATCCCCCAGCAATGAGTCATCATACAAAAGAAAAAAATTCTTCTTTGCTTAATCACACAGGAAAACATTATTCAAAGCTAATGCTTGCTTTATATTTAACCAGGGAATTAATTAGAGAATGGTGATTAAGAAAGGAGAGGTCTAATGGAAAGAATACATCCCCTCCCCTCCCCTCTGAAAATACTTAACTAAAATAAAGTGGAGAAGAATTATAGTCTCATTCCTTCTCATAGCCACTACAGCTTACATCCTGAAAAGTACTTAGCTTTGTAGTTTGTACCCAATAAATCACAAGAATCAGCTCTTTAAAGAAATGAAGAATAGAGTAGAAAAAAGAAAAAAACAACCACCATATGGTTACAGAGCTCCGGCTGAAGTGGCAACAGATACTTCAGCAACCAGACAAAAGCATAAAGGACAATTCTGTCCAGTTTAGAAAGAGATCTTAAAATTCACCACCGTTGCAGTTCCACATGTTAAGAGATAATTGCTCCAAACAAGTGTTTTGTTTTCTATTCTTTGCAGAATTTGAGTAACAGCATAGGACTTGGATATTAATTTGCCTCAGAAAATGAGTGAAGGAGTATTCGTGGTCCCTTCCCTTAGGGGCCCCACAGCCAGGTAAGGGGAGACAGCCCTCCAGCACCTCCAAAACTCCATCAATCAAACTCCAATCAACTCCATCAGCCAAACAATCAAACCCCATCCCACATGGGGACACAGCTCCACTACTCTCTCATCAACTTTGTCCAACCTCAGGGGGGTATCTTCTGTAAGGGCTCACCAATGACAGGACACATTACACTATCCCATTGTGAGATGCTCCATCTAGTGGGGAGGAGCCAACTGTTCCTACCAAGATAAAAACATGGACACAGGGACCCCAGACATTCTCTTTTCCACTGGATTCCCGGAGAAAGACCAGACCCATCTCGCCAGCACTGGACCCTTTTTTTCCTACAGGATCATCTCTACTCCACAGAACAACACCTGCCACCCCAGGAGGACCTATTTGGACTGCTTCCAACACCCTGACCACAGGGTGTCAGGTTGTATCTCTGACTCTGTCAGGGTTTTCTAGGACTTTTGTTGTTTACTTGGGGTTTTTTTTGGTTTTTTTTGTACTACTACATTTGTATTTTTAATATTCCTAGTAAATACCTGTTATTCCTATTCCTCTGTTTTTTCCTGAAAGCTCCTAACTGCAAAACTGTAATAATTTGGAGGGAGGGGGTTTACATTCTCCATTCCAAGGGAAACTCCAGTTTTCCCTGACAGATACCTGTCTTTCCAAACCAAGACAGCCTCCCACTGACACAGCAGATCACACACCCCTAAGGCTGTAAAAGACCTCCAAGATCACCAAGCCCAGCCATTCAATGAACCTGCTCAAAGCCCTGACAGGGCCCTTGAAGGGATTTACAGGAGTGGCTGCTGCACTGTAGGATGGGCTCGGCACACATTGCCAACAGCTGGCACCACAGCTGAGTACTGGGGTGCTGGATCCAAGCTCCCCAGGGCTCCAGGGGAGCAAGCTCCCCTCTTCTCTGCTCAGAGGGAGAAGATGAGAACTGCATTTTCAGCACTGCATGGCAGCCACTTGTCAAACCTGTTCATCCCCAGTCACAGAATAACGTGCTCTGAGGCTGCTCAGCAAGCTCTGTCTGGAAATCTGTGTGTTGTGTGTGCTTCTGAACACTTTAAAAATTACTGGGTAGGCACAATCATTACCTCGCTTTCAGTTTCTGTCATGCAGCTGAAACGTATCTGGAATGGAGCTACGGGACTGTGTAAAATCCCATCAAGTTCCTTTGGAATGTGGGTCTGTGCCATAACTCAGATGAGCTCTGCCCTCTCCCTCATTCAGAGATGATCACAGCACATAAGCAGCAGATGTAATTTCGTAAAATGTGACAGTGCTTTTATTCATTCAAGGAAGACCCGTGCCCGGGATCACATATCAGCCGTGTTTCCTCCTGGCTCCTAGGGAGACAATTTAGTCTGGATGCCAGGTTGAAATTACTGGCAGAGCAGTAATGGGGAATTCACAGCATGGGTATCAACACACGACAATATTTGGCTTATGGACAAAAGATGTTAAGGTTTCTAACCTTTCCTGTGCATAATTAATAACAACTTAATTATATATCTGATTTCAATTTAAAAAAATCCACTTCACAGTAGGTAACATTCCTTCCTATTTCCACAATAAAAATGTTTCTCGTCTTAATTTGCTGCTGGTAACCACTATTTATTTATGAACCTTTAATTTCTTTGCTACCAAAATAGCATGTTGGCTTTATTTGGGGACTAATAGGAAATGCTACCCTGACAGTACTCAAAATAGACACAACTCGAAGTCAACCATAAGAAATACAGGCAGGAACTTCCTAGTACTACTGTGCTTTTGCAATCATCCGGAGAAAGAGGCCAAATTAAATCAGTCCTGTGAATACTGCGGGACTGAAATTAATTCCTGTAGGAGAGGATGTGGGCACTCAGCCTCTGGTTCTTTTTAATCCAATGTGTCTTTACCAAGGCTACAGCAGCGGTGCTAATTAGGATGAAATGTAATGCAGCTTTATGAGGAACATTTACAATAGTCACCATGTGGAGGCCAAGTTGGACTCTAAGACATTTCAGTAGGAAGGACCTGGGTATTTAAATGCTTAAGGGCTTATCTACATCAAGGGGTTCTAGCTCACACTGAGCTGCAATGTATTAACTGTTATACACGAGATGAATACAATTGCTAAGTCTACATGACCAGCTGCCTCCTCCTGCAGCCACAGCTCCTAATTGCTTACACAGAGCAAGGACTTGCTTCAAATTAAGTGCTCGGCACTCTCAAGTGGTCTCCCAGAGTCATTCCTGCCACAGCCAAGCCATATGTATGCAAGGTTAGCACTTTTCTTCCAGCAGACAAAATAACACAGCAGACAAAAATAACATCAAACACAAACCCTTCTCTGATTTCCCTGCACCATCTTATGAAAAGGACTAATACTCCTGCTTGAGACCTGCTCTTCCATGCACCTTGCATTATTGATATTCCTGTTCATCAGCCAAAGCTCCTAAAAAGCTTGTATACTTTCCTAAACAACATGCTGTACCAAAACACTGAACTTCAAAAAATGAAATAAAAAATATAAACTTCAGGGATTATTGTTCATCTTTTGCTGCACAAACAATTCACCAGGTACCTATACACATCTTTAGGATCAGTAACATCAAACACTCAGAGAAGTTTTGCTGCTGTTATTACATCAAACTTATAAACCAAATGATTTTATAAACCACTAACTATAATACTACCCTTTTGCCTTTTTCAAATCCTTATGATGCTATCTGAAAAAAAAATTAAAATCTTACGCTATTTTCCAGCCTCTCTCCTGAAATCAATTCTCTTTTTGTCATAATTCTGAGCTATAACTTAAACAACAGATTTTGGAAGTAACTATTATTCAAAGAAAATTCTCTATTCATGAATAGAGAATGCCAACATAATTCCCTACCCTGAAAATGAAAAGGGAACAATTGGATATGACCAGCTCAGTTTTCATTACAGACAATACCGGCATGTTTGTTATCTTTAAAAAATGAAAAAAGCAATTATCACCTCAAAAATAATCAATGTCTTGAACACATGCAAGTCTTTAGGCATTTGTACAAGCTCCCTCATTCAAACCCTGGAAGGTTCTCTTCACCAGAGGCAAACACTGGGCCCCCAAGAGCCAAAATAGTTGGAGGGAATTTTCTGTAACAGACATAAAACATTCAGCTGTTCCACAAGCCTAAACGTTTACATCCCAGCTATGGGAGGGTCTCAAAGGATGCTGGCAGCTAACAAAGTGCTGGTCAAGCAGCTGCAGCTAAGCTCGGACTCACAAAGGCTGAGGTCTTCAAGTTTGTTGTTTACATGAGAGAGCAGCACTGAGAGAGGCCACTTGAGAGGTTAAAACACCAAAAAAAAGTATCCTTAAAGTGTCCTGTTAACCCAACCAAACAGACCAGGTGGCTGCAGGGGAGGATCATCCTTTGATGACCTGTTTGCAGCGTGGCAATATTCTCATTGTTACATTATGTGTCTATGTGTTTATACAATGAACGCCTTTGTTTTTTTCCCTTTACTGAAGTAATCAAAACCTTCAACCAAATGGCATTCATTCAACAATGAGTGTGGTGAAAAAATATCAAGGAAGGACTACTAGGAATTACAAATTCTTTTTAGCATCTGTGTATTCTAAATTTTACATGAATTTAAGATGGACTTTTGAAGACATTGAAAGCAGATGCTACAATGACCTAAACAAGACAGTACAGCATTGTAATATTGAATTAAATTAAGATGATTCACTAATTCGGAATCTCGCCAAATTTTTATTTTAAATTTTCCAAACTTAGGATCTTTCAGTAATTAAAAGTAATAGCTCAATGAACTGCCTGGATAAAGGGTCTGGACTGAAATTGGGTCAAATAATTTGATTTCTCCACACATAAACTTGGTTATGGGGTGAGGTTTGCCTGTTTTTTTCCTTAAACTATACAAATGTCTGTAGTTAAAGTGAAAAACTTATGGGGGAGCTACAAATTAACAGTTTGGCACATGTTTTAAAAGTCCTCATGCATTTATATTTAGAAATACTGAGCTATGAAACCCAAGTGCTCAAAGTAGGGCCACCCAAAGCCTGTCACCCAGGACTATGGTCAGGTAAAGGCTGGAATATCTCCAGGTATGGAGACCCTACAGTGTCTGTAGGCAACCTCTTGTGCTGTTTGTCCAACCAGAGAGTGAGTCAGTCCATTCCTGTGTTTAAACACGGCCCTCCCAGCTCTCTGCTGCCTGAAGACTCCCCAGGGTGCTCTGTTCCCCATTATCTGAGTCACTAATGAAGAGCTTTAATTGCATTGGCCTACAGGCAGCCCCTGGGGTACAGGACTAGGGACTGGCTCCAGCTGGACCTCATGCCACTGACCACCAACCCTGTAAATCCCAGCAGCTCAGCTAGTTTTAGTCCACCTTCTGCCCAGTTAAAAAAAAAAAAGGAAATAAGGAAATACAATAATTGGGCTTATAAGACAGCATTTTCCTAGGATGTTTAAAAGGCATTGCAGTTGAAATAGCAATTAAAGCAGCAAAAATGCAGATGATAAGGAAAGAATAAAATATCAAATGCAAATTTAGAACAGCTTTATTTATTTTTTCTTTCTATACCACCCTGTGCCAAAGTAGGCTTGAAATGAATGACAAACTGATTTTGAACCACATCGGTGATGTGCTTTCAGCCCCAGTAGAGAACAGTTATGAGTTTCCTTCATGCTCAAGAGCAAGAAATTAAAAATCTTTCTTCCTTTTTCAAGAGTAGAAAGGAACATTCAACTGTGTGCCCCTCATCAGCCTCATGGTGCTACAGAGCAGTTTCTAGGTTTACCTCCGAGTCCCTGAACTCTCAGTGTCTCGTTACTTTGAGAAGAGCTTGAAGATGTGAATTACTTCACAAGAACAAGACAGATACAGCCCTTATTACTATTTTTTTTAATGAAGGTTATGGACTATTTTCTGAAGAGTCATAATACTGTTTAATAATTTTAACTTAAAAACACCTACTATATGAAGGAATGGAATCCCACAAGAAGAGCAGATTCATCTCACTGCCACTGGACCCTTCTACAGTATCGTCTCTGCTCCAACAGAACCAAATCTGTCACTCCAGGAGAACTTATCTGGACTGTTCCCAAGACCCTGACCAACAGGCTCATATTCTAACTCTGTCAGTGTTTTTTTTTTTATTTTTTGTTCGTTTGCTTTTTTGTACCACTACATTTTCAATATTCCTAGTCAAGAACTGTTATTCCTATTCCCATATCCTTGACTGAAAGACCCTTAATTTCAAAATAATAATAATAATTCGGAGAGAGGGGGTTGACATTCTCCATTCCAATGGAAGCTCTGGCTTTTCCCTGGCAGACACCTGTCTTCCCAAACTGAGACACTTCCCCACTGGCATATTTCTAATCACAGGATCCTGTGGTATCCACAGACCTCACCTTACATGTGTATTGCCAAGAGGAAAGCTGGGATCCAGTTTCATCTCTGCTTGCCCATTTCCAGGCTGGACTTCTGGCCTGAGGTTTTCTCTGCAGTTCATAAAGAGGGTAATTCAGCTGTTTCAGGTCAAATGAATGGCTCTCGTGGGGAACTACTGACTACAGAGCAGAGCTAGATACCCAAGCTATATTTAGGTGAAACAAATCCTTCCCTCAGAACAGGAATTCATATGGAATGACCAGAAAGATTCAGGAACGCTCTCTCTCCCGAGTCCTCACCACAGGAATGTTATTCCATTGATTCAATACAAAATTACTTCTAATGAAACATGTCGAGCCAGACTTCTCCGGCTTCATGAGACAAGCAGGGACTTCCAAGGCCAGCAAATCCATTCTCCCTGTCCAAAGAGCAGAGAACAGAGAACACAGAACCCTCAGTTTTGTGCGCTGGCTGCATGTCCAGGAGCACACAGCCATGAGAAGCAGATCTGCTGGACTGAGTGCAGGCTCCTGGCAGCCCAGGGAGATTCCCATCCCAGGAAAAGCCAACACTGAGCCGTACATGGTGCTCAGGAGACACAGGCATTGCAAGCCTGCCCCAAATCCACACGGGTTGTAGGAGAGGACACACCTAATGCAGCATCAGAATTTCCAGCATCCAGGTCCTTAGGTGTTAGCAACTCCTTAATGAGCTTAATTTTAGTGTGAGATCCCTCATTGAAACCACTATTGTGCCACATCTACAGATCAATAATAGCTTTACATTTATAGTACTTCCAAATGAAAAGAAAAATGAATAAGAAGCCACAAGACTATATATTGATATAAAAGCTTTAGAAAGGAGATACTCAGCAACAAAACTGACCACAGCAACAATTCCTTCATCCTTAATACTAGTTTAGCCTGTTTACTGCTTTATCTAAACCAGCATACTCAGGGAAATATCACTACACCTTTACTGGGGTTCGATTCAGATCTGAGCCAACCTTGCAAGAAAAAGTTATTAAATGACATTTATACAGTAGTGAGATCATACTCTGACAAACAAGAATAATGAGGTAAATTAAGGGCAGATGGATATTGAGGCTTTTCTCTAGATGTCCTCAATTTTGAAGGTTTTAGACGAAATACTGTCTTCTGAACCTCAGCGCAATTTTAGTTTTTTACTATTTGTGATATTTATAGTTTCCATTTATATAAGGTAATATGTAATTTTAATGCAGGTCTAATAGTTCCAATTGTCATTGACACAGACTGTAAAATGAAAAAGAGAGAATACCGTGTTGAATGAGATGCCTATTTTATATCATTCCTGCCACCCTAACCGCAGCAATACAGCGGGTTAATGCCGTATTTGGATTCCAATCTTGTCAACACATCAAAGATCCTCCCAGGTGAAGAGGAGCAGGGCTGTGCAATTGATCTCCCCTAACCTGCAACGTCTGTGTCACTGTGGTGCAGGGTGAGCGACTGCAATGCATGTTTCTCTTTGAGAGAGGTAGGAGAGATGCCTTGAAGAAGTACACGATGATGAAAGGTACGAGGCAGGCGTAGACCTTGGGAAATGTCAAGGGAGATCACAGTCAAAACTGCCTTCTTTATCCAGAATAAATAACGGCGGTTGTGGATTATGTGACTGTAATTCTGCGGAGGAGGTCTGGGAACATAAATCACTGTAAGGACAACTTGGGACTCTTTTAAAGACCAAGGAGGTTATTCATATTTTTAGCTTATATTCTCCTGTCCCCAAGCACAAGCCCTACAGGTATTTCCATGGCTATTGTGAGTCCCCTCAGGGCAGTGTTTTTACCATCCCTATTTATTTTCTGCTCTCACCCCACACTATCAATTTTTCCTCCCCCCTCCTTGTGCACACTCCTCCCTGATCACGGATTGCTGCCATCCACCCTGCTCCAAATTCGCTGCTTCCATTATCACTTCCCTTGCAGCTGGGGCACATCTGCTCTCAGATCCACTCTACAATTTTTCCTAAGGCTTTGCCTTGCTCTCAGCATTGCTGGAATGCCCGTGCTGGGAAAGCAGCAGCTACAGGAATCTCGCCACCATCTGTGGCTTGATTCAGAGCCATTGCAGGCAGCAAGAAACCCTCAGCTTCAACTGCAATTCAAATCCCATTACCACTGGTTTTTCTCTTTCAAACTGCTGCTGAATGACACAAATAAGTTAAACTGCACCATTATTACCAAAACCAGGTCAGCAGCTCTGGACACCTAATTTCTGGCACACTGGGTTTGGTTCAGAAAACAACAAAGAGTTTCTTGCTGCCTGAAAGAAGGCTCTGGAAAAATCAGTGGCAATGCGTCCAACAGGGCACTCAGAAAATGAGGATTCCTGAAGAGAGGCCAATCCAGGTTTGCAGGTTCTGACACATTTCCTCATTCTGAGTAACCCCAGCAGTGTTTCTTACCAAGCTGAATGAATCTGCATAACGCTTTCCTTGGCATCAGTTAATGTGTCAAGATTTGTCTCAATAAAACTTCAATGTCAATGAAAGAAAGGCCGTCACACATATGGGAAAAGTAGAAAGAAAAAACCCTCAAATCTGAAAAAATATGTCTATTTTCTCTAAATCCCTTCAGCTTTCATTCTCTTACAGACATTTATCCCTCCTCTCAAGAGGTGTTGCTGCAAAAATACGAGGTTAACATTTTTAAATGGAACTGCAACTTTAATTTTCTATGTCCTACTGTTTAATATATTGATCCAGACAGAGTTGTTTTTTT